>CM053791.1:366199167-366744167 GCA_028749045.1 Cupressus sempervirens | reverse complement strand
GGTTTCAATATTGAAAGATTCATATTTATTTTATTTTGTCAAAAACATATTTAAGTTAGTTCTTATTTTGTGATGCTTGTATTTAAATTTATCTACTTAAGTATTGATAGCCTTGATGTTCTAGTTTATTGGTGGCATGATAAATATCATCTTCAAAATCTCAAGTACATCAACTAAGTGCATATTAGATATGAATGGAACAAATATAATCAAACACATTATGACCATGATAATCCTCCTCCAAAGATTGTACAGGGTTATAAGTTCAACATGTTTTATCCAAAACTTGTTGATAAAATAAGGGCTCCCACATATACAATTGAGAAGGATGGGAGCAATGGTGAAACATGCCTAATAAGATTTCCATTGGACCTCCATATGAAGACATTGTAAGCCTTTATAAGGCATCACATACACGATATTTTTTGATATTTCTAGGTTTTTCTTGTTCCACTAGCTTAAATGCATATATATTTTGTTTAATATTTCTTCTCATTGTTATAGGCTTTCCACATTGTGAATTAGGAACATGAATATTCACATTCAAATAGTACAAATATCACTGATAGAGATTGATAAAATTAGTATCTAATTGTCTTTTGTTGGAAAGTCCCAGATAACTTCTTTTTAGAAAGAGCTTCAAACATAAACCAGAGATTAAATGGAAAGAAAGATGTATTAATCTAATAATTTGTAGCATATTCTCTTGTAATGTATGCTTTGGTTGAGGTAAAGTAATTGTGCTTAATAATAATTGAGTGCTTCTTGGGATTCATTGTTTAGATTTATGTGATCTCCTTCATTCTTGAATTGGCGTGTTGGCATTGACAATGAGGAGGAAGTGGCAGAATTAGTGGTGACACAAAAGGGCTATCTTGGTCTTGGGGCATGTTCACATTGAAGTTGTGATTTGTAAATGTTGATGTCACATCTTTTGATGAAGAAGAATGGGAGGAATCTTCCATTTTAGGTTTCTCAACTATCTTCAAAAAAGATACTCATTATTATTGATTCGTTCATATTCCAAAATGTTCCAAATCCTCCTTTCAAACCTTTACCTCTTTCATATGATAATATTGTTAAAGTACATGATTTATATAGAACTCAGAAAACCTTATCATTTGGTATTAGGCTCAAATAAAATGTATTAAGCATATTTGTGTAATGATATGGGAAGTCAAGTTTATGGCTCAATAACTCACCTAGATAATCAACATTATGAGTGTAGTTATAATGTTTTCAAATTCTAATTGACTTAACAATATTGGGACAATGATTTGGTATATAATGTATGACATTACATTTAATTTGATTGTTAGGAACAAATATAGTTCACTTTTCCCTTTTGTCTAAAAATTTGTAGACATTAATCTACTAACATTAATTATTCTTATTAATGTTATGCTAACTCATACATGCTTAACAAGCTTCATGAATCCAAGGGTTAATCATTTGGTTGAGCTAACTATTCCATTCACATGATTGTTAAAGAAGGATGTGTACTTCAAATAGGGAGCTGAATGCTAGGGGGATTTTGATTCTGGATCAAGAAAAACTTGCTAATCCTTCCATGTTGATGCACACTATATAAGATAGGCCCTTTATGTTTTCAGCATTGCACAATGCTTTAGAGATTTTATTATCTTAGTATGATGACAAAGGAAAATAAAGTTTGTTATTATATTAGTCATATTCTTGTTGAGTATAACTCTCGTAATGCTGTCATGGAAAAACAATGTCTTGCTATAGTTTTCATAACACAAAATTTGAGGCACCACTTTCAACATAAAAAAACTTGAGTCCTCGCTAAGAATAATTTACTTATGATTTATTTTCTAGAGCTAGTATTTGAGGGAGATTAACAAAGTGGGTGATGTGTCAATTTGGGTTCAACTTCAAGTTTTCAACATAGAAGTCATTCAAGGGATTATTGATTAATTAAAGAAGCTCCCTCACCTAAAAAAATTCGCACATTTGATTTTTATTTTATTGATAACTTGCTCATAATCAATCATGACCTATTTAGGATATGTATTTCAATGGATGAAGGTGTCAAACTAGTTTTGAAGCAAGTGTTATCTCAATCTCACCTAAAGGAAAACTAGTTCCTTGTTCCTTTTGTCTTGATTTTTATGAACATATGTGTGTGTTAGGGAGGTAATAATCAATAGGATAAGGTTAACTCGCATGCCTAATGCACATGATGTGCTCCAACATCCATGCCTAATATATTTGGTAAGTTTTGATTTACGGTACTCATGGTGTATGTAGCAATTGAGATTGTGTTATAGGTGGGCCATCATGCTACAAACCCAACGTATAGTTTCTCCCTCTCCATGGTCTAGATGTAGGGAATGAGACACCCTAATAGATGGGAACCTCATCCATTTGTAACCACTTGAAGTGCCATTGTGGTGATCAAAATTTACCACATCAATAGAATCTGGCACCATCTTTACTCAAGAAACCACAAGTAGAGATGTCCTTTATCATCCACTAACCTACCATAACCTTATAGATGCATCACTCATAGATGTTAGCTATCAAGGGTTTAGCTATCATAACTTGTTCCCCATGTATGAGAATATATAGGATCTAATAGATGTTTACTAATTTAATGGTCAACTCCTAACATCTCCCAATTATGAGATGGAATTATGTCATACTAGAATCTCATCTCTCTATAAGTGTCATCAATGTAGGTCTATGAAATCTCATCTCAAGGTGGTGGTAGGGCCACCAAAGACTTGAAGATAAACATCCAAACTAATCACAGACCAAACTATTGTCGGTGATTACTTTGGATATTTATCTTTAGGTAATTTTTTTAACAAACCATGTTAGTCAAACTTTTGACCAAAGCATCAACTAGGATGCCATCATGGGTCTGTCATCCTGGTCAATCGAGGGATCGCCATTGGTCAAACTTTCAACCAAAGCATTGACTAGGATTTCATCATGGATTTGATATCCTGGTCAATCGTTTGGTTGAAAGTTCTTGTCAATTGAGGGTGTCAACATTGATCGAACTTTCAACCAAGCTTTGGTCAAACTTTTGACCAAAACATTGACCAGGATGTTAATGCTTCAGTCAAAATTTTGACGAACATTCTTGCAAATAAGGGAGGCCATTTTTGACAAAATTGTATGTCTAAATTTTGATGTTGACAAGCATTGGTCAAAGTTTTGATGACAAAAATAACGACAAAACATTTTATAGATAATTTAACCAACATGAGTAGAAAATTTGACCAATTTTTGTCAAAAAAAGAGGCCAATTCTACTAGTGTAATAATGAATTTGTGCCCACTAGACGAACTCAAATGAATCTTTTCGACCAAATCAAAGGCCCAGTACTGAAAAGGCCAATATGTAATAGAAGGTATAAACTCACGTCCAAGAGCATGAATAAAGATACCATGTAGCTAACATTTCTTGCAAGATTTAGTATATCTGACAACGTCAGCCTGCATAGTTGGCCAATAGTAGCCCTCCCTAAGTAGTTTTCGATCAACTGCAAGGCCATTAGAGTGTGCCCTGCAAATGTCATCATGGACTTCAACCAATGCCTTTTTAGACTCTTCTAGTTCTTGACACTTAAGAATTTTTCTATCTAGACCCTTCCTATACAAATCACTAGAGACAACAGTACAGTGAGAGGCATTTCAAAGAAGTTGGCATTTTTGGTTACATGTGAGATTTTTTTGAATTATTTGATCACACGGGTAGGAGAAAATGGTGGAGTAATAGGACTCATGATCAACAACAATGTAGATCACATGATTGTCAAATGATTCATATGCGGGGTGATGTAATTCTTCCACCAAGAACTCAAAATGTGATTCATGTTCTTGTAACTAAAGAATAGATGCTAGAGTCACCATAGCATCTGCAACCTTATTTTCTGCCCTAGGAATTTTTTGGAATGTTACGAATGTGAAGTAGTTCCATAGAGCATCGATCAATTTCTTGTATGGTACAAGCTTGTCATCTTTTGTTTGATAATCATTATTAACTTGGTTAATAATAAGCTGAGAGTCTCCATAGATGTGCAGCTCTATGATCCTCCATTCTAAAGCCATTTTAATCCCACTAGTTAAGGCCTCATACTCTACTATATTGTTAGTGCATGGAAACAAGAGTTTTAAGGACTTAGGGATTGTATACCCAAGAGGGGTGACAAATAGTATTCTTGCACCAGCTCCATTCTGGGTGTGAGAATCATCAAAGAACATCTTCCATGTTCTTTCAGTGACATACATAATGGAAGCATTAGGAAATTCAATCTGCATAGGAGTGGTATCTTGCAATGGAAAATCAACAAGTTGATTAACTATGGATTTGTGCTCAATGTATTCAATGTCAAATTCAAAGAGAATCATCATCCATTTAGCGAGATGTCTGGTAAACACAACTTTATTGAGTAAATATTTGAGGGGATCAATCTTTGCAATAAGGTGCACTATGTGGGAAAGCATTTAGTGCCTAATCTTTTGGGACACAAATACCACTACAAGGCAAGCCTTTTCAATGTTGTTGTAATTCACTTCATAAGCTACCAAAGTGTGGCTAATGTAGTAAATAGCACATTCATTTCTAGTCTCATCACTTTGTACTAACAATGCTCCTATAGAAGATTATGTAGTTGAGATGTATAAGATCAAAGGTTTCTCTGGTATGAGTGGCATCAATACTAGAGGTTTAGCCAAATAGCCTTTGATTTGATCAAAGCTTGCTTGACATTCCTCATTCTAGATGCAAGTGGAACCTTTGTGCAAGTTCTTGTTGAAGGATTGTGCTATATTAGCTAGCTAATAAATAAACCTCTTAATGGATTGAAGATGTCCTTGAAGACTTCTTAATTGACTAATATTCCTAGGAGGACGCATTTCCATAATGACTTGCACCTTTTCTAGATCAACTTCAATGCCTTTAGCAGATATGATGTATCCTATAAATTTTCCTAATGTGATGCCAAAGACACACTTTTTGGGATTTAACCTAAGCTAAAATTGTTCCATGTGGTCCAATATCAAACTCAAGTCATCAAGATGTGTATCTCATTTTTTAGATTTAGCCAATGTGTCATCAACATAGTCTTCCATATTTTTATGCATCATGTCATGGAAGATAGTGGTCATGGCCCTTTGGTAAGTGGCTCCTTCATTCTTTAACCCAAAGGGCATGACGTTCCAATAGAAAGTACCCCATGCACATGTAAAGGTTTTTTTTTTAAATCTCCAAAGGCAATTTTTATTTGATTGTAGCTTGAGAAGCCATCCATTAAAGAATACATTTCATAACCCATTGCCATATCCACTATCATATCTATGTTGTGAAGTGGAAAGTCACCCTTAGGGCATGCTTTGTACAAGTCCCTAAAATTGTTGCACACATGAATGGACTTGTCATGTTTGGACATAGGTAAAATATTGGAGATTCACTCTGCATAATCAATATCTCAAATGAAGTTTTTACTTAAGAGCTTTTCTAGTTCTGCTTTTACCAAAAGAGCCACATGTAGATGGATTTTTCTCAACTTTTGCTTGATAGGCTTGACACCAAGAGAAATAGATAGGTGATGCATGATTAGATCAATGTCAAGGCCATACATATTTGAATAGGTCCATGTGAAGTTGATCTTTTTTCTTGGAAGAATTTAGTAAATTCCTCCTTTTCCCCAGCTATTAACGATTGAGCCACGTGAATGATTTTGGAGGATTCTTCTGTGCCCAGATTAATAGGTTGCATAGATTCAATAATAATTGAATATCTATCTTGGAAATAACTAGGCAGACTACTAAGTACCTCATCTTTAGGTGCCTCAAAGAGGTTTTCACCCTTAGATATGTCTTTATTATTACTTTTTTGTTTATTTTTTGTTTTTCTCTTGATTTTGTGACTAAGGTACTTGATATATGTTTTTATCATGTTAATCATAGATTCTCTTGTGGAAGATATCATAGGTTCAATGGCATGGAGGTAGCAAGAAATCTTAGTCATTTTGAAAAGATAGTTGTTCTGGCCTTTGGTGTTGAACAAACCAATCTATTAGATTAGGGTGGATTGATGAGAGGGAAGTGGAGGATTCAAGGTTATTGATGTGGAAGGAATCATCTTTGGTGACGTGAGAGGTCAAGCCTATAGTGAAATTCCCAAAGCAATCCAAAACAAGAATAGACCTAGAGGGATCAGTGTGATCCACTAAAACATATTATGAACCAAACTTGTCAGACCCTAGACTAGACTCATCAACTATGTTTGGTTGGGTAGCATAGGCATGGATGACATCCACTCATAATTCACAAGATGCATATAAGATACATTCCCATTCATATTCACCATAATATGTACTATAGTTCTGGGTTATCAAGCTAGCAATGTTTTCTCTCATCCTTTCTCTATTAGGATCTTCATGATCAGATTCATCCAATTGGTGTTGTCTAGAGGTGGAAGCCTTAGCATCATTAGAGTTTTTCATTGGTTCTTCTCCCCAAAGAGAGAAGTAGGCAACATGAAATCCTCTTCTTATAGAATAGTAGTAGCAAAGGGTGGTTCATCATCCTCTGATTCACTAAACATGGGAGCCCTTCTATCAAACCTTGATAATTCATCTTCCAACCCAAAGCATAGGCTAGAAGTATCTCTATTTTTGTGACCCTCAATATGACTTAAGGGTTCTACAAGAGCTTTCTTATCACTAGTTAAGGACCCTTGGCCATGACAACCCATATTTTTTAGAAATTTGTAGCCCTTTCCATACTGCTTAGGAGAAATAGGAGTAATGATCATAACCTCTCCCACATCTTCCTCCTCCCTATAGATCCAATATCTTATAGCTTGCTCTTGTTTTTATGCTTCTAAGAGAATATAGGATTGAATAAAGGTCCCAAAAATGGTCATAGCAGAAGTCGAGGGCTTCAATTTTTCAAAAGGTTTCCTGTAAGACCTAGGAGAAATTGGCAAGGCAACAATAGAGTCTAGAGTGTATTCACCCATACCAAGGCTCATCATTTTCAATTTTTGTTCAAACTCTTTGAGGGATGGTTTGAGCTCATGAGAAGAGAAATTGTGGGGGACTAATGTGTTAGCAACAGACTAATCACCTAAAAATGGTCATTGTAATGCCTTGCCAAGGAACCCAAAAGAAATTAACCTAAAGTTTCACTAAGTTGCCAATTTTTTTTTTGAAAGATTAAAACAACAAGAGATAACATAACGAAGGCATTAACTAACATACATACAACCATCCATAAACATATTGCATATCTTAAGGGTTCCATGATGTTGAATCAACATACAATTTTTATTAACACTAAATATGATACATTACAAATCCACATCATAGATAAACCACAAGTACGAATCCAATTAAAGAATATACAATTACATAAGATGCTACTTTACATAACCATAATGCATAATCATTTGCTGTAAAAGTCACATGGTATGAAAATTTCATTGAATACATATCATGAATAAAATACATCATCTCATAAGATCTTTGATAATCAAGTACAATATAATAGAATACCATTAACAAAAATACAAGATCAAAATGAAATGAACAACTACACAAGTACATCCATGAATGACATCTAGTTGTCAAATCTCAATGATATAAGAAACACTACAACCCAACCTCATGGAACCTAAAATTTGCCACTCCCAATGTGTTGAGGAGATAATCTCAAGTCCCATATGCATATCAATCCCAAAAGTCATAACCAACATCTAGGTCAAGGAAACACCTGATAGCAATCTATCTCAAAGGTACCAAGACACCAGTATCATCTAATCTGAGAGGCAACAAAGACACATAGGAAATCTACTATCAGAGTGGGCAAGTGTCAACACATGAGCCAACTCTAAGGTTACCTTGGTAGCCTCTCTAGACTTTGTCCCCCTAGTGTCTCTATGCGGCATCAGTATCCTTTCATACAAACAAGGCATTACAATGAGGCAAGGTCATAACCAAGCATCCTCTCTACTCCCATCGTAGCCTATACTAGCTCTCAAGGCACGAGCGAAGAAAAATACCGACTATTGTTAATTCATTTAAAACTCATTAAATGAAATGTAATCACTTATTAAAACAACTTACAACTGGTTACCCAGGCAACCTTTTTAGGGCTTTGACCTCCATTGCAAGCCATTTCCCAACATATACATAGATTACCTACCCTAAGCTCATGAAAAGTGCAACTCATAAAATTGCAATTTTTACCTCAGTCCTTTACAAGCAACTGGAAAGCACCTAAAGACAAATCACAATATTCACCTTAGTCCTTTACAAGCAACTGAAAAGCACCAAAGATAACTGATTGAAAACTCAAAAGTTACACTAGGAAAATCATACCATTCACCTCATTTCTATACAAGAAACTGGAAAGCACTAACAAGCAAGTAATCAAAACTCATCATAGAAATATGTGAATACATCACAATGGTCAGGTATAAAAGATCATAGACATAACATCACCATAGAAAAAAGTCCCCAAGCCTCTGGTAAACATCCTGATTGGTCAACGTACTAAGTCAAATCCAAACCCCAACACCAGTAAACCATACATCACATCAAGTATATAACAAATGTAGTTTTTATAATTCATTAGGTTTTATAAAAGTTCAATTTTCACTATTGGGTTTCTAGCTTTCATTTTTTTAAAGTAATCATAATCGATAAAGGATTCATATGTTGTATTGATCAATCACAAGTCTGTACCCAAAATTAACTATACTTTTCAAATACATACATACTTAAATTTAGTCCAATGATCACCTTTGTAGGACAAATATCTTTATTTAAAAAATATACCCATAAAAGTCCATTTACTAATATTTACAAGTTTTCCCCTCTACAAATAAATGATCATTTATTAAATCAATATTAGATTTTAAAATAAATAAATCAAATATACCTTATTGGATTACAACTATAGCCAATTTTCAAATATCCTAATATATGTGTATTTTAATAATAACCAAAAACAAAATCTTTAATTTAAAAGTTAAAAATATAAATCTAATAATAATTATAAAATTAATAATAATAATAATAATAATTACTAATAAATAATATTTATTAATAATAATAATTAATTTAATAATAATATTAAATAATATTAATTTAATAATATATAAAATAATAAATAAATAAAAACTAAATTTAAAAACAAGCTTACCTAAGTTTTAAAGCTCGTGGGCTATATGGTTGGCGCAACAGCTCTGTTGACTCAATAGCAGAGTATTGCCCACGACAGTACCTGCTACTAAGGTAGTTGAGTCTACCATGTGGTAAGCCTTTTAGGTTACCGGCAACACTTGCAATCATGTGGGACGTAGGAAGAAAAAGGTGGG
Source organism: Cupressus sempervirens (assembly GCA_028749045.1). Classification (NCBI taxonomy): domain Eukaryota; kingdom Viridiplantae; phylum Streptophyta; class Pinopsida; order Cupressales; family Cupressaceae; genus Cupressus; species Cupressus sempervirens. The sequence continues at coordinate 366,734,807 of CM053791.1, read as the reverse complement.
GGGTGGGGGTAATGGCCCACTTCCCCATTTTTATTTTCTATTTTCTATTTTTTTGTTTAAGACAAACAAAAACAAGAATCCCCCAAATTAATCTTTAATATTATTACCACAGTAATAATTTATTACTATGGTAATTAATATAATTATTTTTTATAAGCATTTCCAATCTTAGATCTGATAGGACAAAGAATTTGAAATAGTTAAATTTAGTAATTAAAACTAGTTTTCTTTTCAAAACCCTTATCCCGAATTCACGACATTTTCTAATTCCATCCCATTTTCCAAAATGAGGATACTCTAACAAGGATTTTTAAACTAATTTAATTTGGAGACAATTCAATAACGAAAATCAGCTTTTCTCAAACAAGGGTTTCAACCTTAATTAAATTATGAAAACAAATCCATTCAAACACAAAGAAGACAGAGAAATTTCAAACAGGAAAATACTGCACAAAACTCAACAAGATCCTACATTGATCCATGCTAACCAGTCAAATGCTCAAAGCTCACAAGAATTTCCCATCCTTTTTCAAATCCTTTTTCATGAAAATTTACTCCTCCATACCTGTCTATGGAGAAATGAGCTCTAATTTCTTAATAAAGAGTCTTCCCTCTTTAGGGTTTTAGTTTTGCAATCACACAAACCCTTTTTCTTTATTATTTTATTTTAGTTTAATTTCATGTGCAAACTTTTTATATTTTAATTAAAATAAACTTTATTAAATTTATTCTTTCTCTCTTTAATAAAATATTTATGAATTTAACTAATAATACTATTTAGAGTTTATTATAAAAATGAAACCCCTAAATACAATATTATTAAACTAAATAAATATAATTATGCAAAAATTAAAACTTTAATTAAATGTTTTAAATTTAATTATTTTATTTAATTAATTTCTTAATTAATTAAATATAATTAAATATTAATTTTTCTTTATGAAAAATTCATTAAATTAAATTATTTAATAATCTTTTATTTGATTTAATTATAACTGAAAATCACAACAGACTCACAAATCTAAATTAAAAAATTCATAATAAAGGACAAGGTACTAAATCAAACTCAAGGGTCAAAAGCATGAATTCACATCACTTGACAAATTCAAAAAGCTAAAAAGCTCATATACTTGTCCTACTTTCTAGGACTATTGGTTTAGGGTTAGGATTTGGACTCAAGAACTGTCTCCCCACTTTTACCATTGAGATACTATGATAAGGCACGCACATCCTGGCAATTCAAGGAAGTCAATGCCCAGTACCTACAATTTGCATAAAATATGAGCATGTACATATACATATAAATCTAAACTAAATAGGCAATGGTGAGAAGTGGTGCATCATATGGATCCATACTAACAGGTGACTACAACTCCCTCCCTCAACCACATCAGAAATGTCAAACATAAACTAAAACATACAAGTACACCATATGCATGCAAGTATGGGGTAAGTAATTATAAAATGGAAATAAATCATTCATCTAACTATCATCATGAGATAACTAAAAATCACTAGATGAACATAAATGTATCATCATCGAAAGAGTAATCATGAACACATGAAATAACTGAGTATCAAGTAGCTCATCACATATATAAACTAAGTATGAAATAACATCCAATCAAATCTGGTAACCAAGTACCACTAATCATAAAACATAACTAAAAAATTGACCTAAAAGAACCCAACAATCTGAGATGAAAAGTAAATTATGGGTAGGCATTACATCCACCCCCCCTGACTTAGGCTTACTCCTGGAAGCCTACAAGAAAGATAAAACTCTAGCACTCACTATGCAAGTGCTGTTGGACCCTTTCCCTCTATAGGAGGATAAGACTCCACTGAAAATACCCTCTGTGATCTACCCATATCTCCAACTATAGGTTATGAAGTTGTAGGTCTCTGATCTGAGAACTAGGATTTCCATTAAGGACAATGGGATGACTTATGCTCGTGTTGTCCACATGAAAAAAATTCTCCATCAAAACTCCTCTACACTCTAGGTGCGCTAGAATGTTGAAAACTACCCCCACTAGAAAATGAGTGAGTACTCTATGATGGCTAGTTATACTAGTTGTGCTTATTACATTGAGAGTGCTAAGAATCCCTAGAATGTGAGCCACCACCACCACTCTGTACTGGAGGATAAGATCCTCGCTACTACTGTTGTTGTTGATTGCCTCTAGAAGAAGGAGGCTTCCTAGTACTACCCTCTCCTTGATTACCTTTGGACTCTAATGTTGCAGGTTCTCCCACAAAGCCACCATGTCCCAAGGTAACAATTTTCTCTACAAGGATAACCTAATGTACTACATCCTTGAGGGTTTTAGGTTGGAAAACCTTAGCACCCCCAATGAAATGGTTATTCAGATCTTGAATAAAATTTTGTACCATCAGTGGTGAGTTTTCATTGATCCTTGCATAAAGCATGAGCTCATAGAGTCTCCACTCATACTCTGCCACGATCATAGTACATTGCCTTGGATTGTGGAACTCCTCAGCCCTCTACTAGTGTCATTCCTCTAGTAGGAAGTGTTCATAGAAGTTCTGAAGGAATAACTCCCATGTAATAGTATTCATGTTCACCCTTAGTTTCTTCTCTTCAATGTTCCACCATGTAGCCCCAAAGAGCTCTATGTGGGTGATGGCATACCTCTTTGACATTAGAGTCAAAGTCCTACATCATAAAACATCTATCTAAAGTAATTAACCACTACTCTTCCACATACCTTGTACCAACCCCAGTGAAAGGTTTGATCTTGGACCTCTGTAGGTCCCTCATCCGAGTGGCCTTAACCAACCTTTGTCTATCTCCATGGAGGTCTGCCTGAGGACTCCTGGATCTCCACCTCTCCTTATTCCTAGCATAATGTGATCCCTTTTGATTAGCACCCCTTAGAGAAGGTAGGCACTCTAAGATCATTCGCATCATCTATCTCAAATTAGTCTCCTATGAGTCAATATGCTACATCATAATGGTTAGGTGTAAAAGATCATATACATAACATCATCATAGAACAAAAATCCCCAAGCCTCTGGTAAACATCCTGATTGGTCAACTTACTAGGTCAAACCTAAACCGCAACACCAGTAAACCATACATCACATCAAGTATATAAAAAATGTAGTTTTCATAATTTGTTAGGTTTTGAAAACATAAAAGTTCAATTTTCACTATTGGGTTTCTAGTTTACTTTTCATATATATATATATAGTCCAATGATCACCTTTATGGGACACATATCTTTATTTAAAAAATATACCCCTAAAAGTCCATTTAATGATATTTACAAGTTTTCCCCTCTACAGATAAATGATCATTTATTATATCAATATTAGATTTAAAAATAAATAAATCAAATATACCTTATTGGATTACAATTATAGTCAATTTCCAAATATCCTAATATATGTGTATTTTAATAATAACCAAAAACAAAATCTTTAATTTAAAAGTTATAAAAAAAAATCCAATAATAATTACAAAATTAATAAAATAATAATATTAAATTACTAATAAATAATAATTATTAATTTAATAGGCAAAAGCCTACAACGCAACGGTAACTTGTGAGCCTCTCATGTGGGAGGTCTTGGGTTCAAATCTACCTTTGCTTAACATATAATAATAATTCATTCTAGCAAATAATAATAATTAATCTAGGCTTCAGCCGTTTACTGATCAAAAAATAATAATTTATTATTATTAATTTGATAATATTATTAATTAATATTAATTTAATAACATATAAAATAATAAAGAAATAAAAACTAAATTTAAAAATAAACTTACCTAAGTTTTCAAGCCTGTGGGCTATATGGATGTTACAGTAGCTCTGTTGACGAAACAATAGAGTACTGCCTATGACAGTACCTATTGCTACGACAACTAAGTCTGTTATGCGACAGGCCTTTAAGGCTACCGACAGCACTCTCACAATTGTGTGGGAGGTAGGAAGAAAAAGGTGAGGGGAGGTAGGGGTAGTGGCCCACTTCCCCATTTTTATTTTTTTGTTTAACACAAACAAAAACAAGAATTCCCCAAATTAATCTTTAATATTATTACCACAGTACTAATTTATTACTATGGTAATTAATTTTTTTTTTTAATAAACATTTCTAATCTGAGATCTGATAGGGCAAAGAATTTCAAATAGTTAAATTTAGTAATTAAAACTAGTTTACTTTTCAAAACCCCTATCCTCGCAAAATTTTATAAATCCATCCCATGTTCCAAAACAAGGATGCTCTAACAAGGATTTTCAAATTGATTTCATTCACAAACAATTCAATAACGAAAATCAACTTTTCTCAAACAAGGGTTTTAACTTGAATTAAAATTTGAAAATAGATCCATTCAAACATGAAGAAGACAAAAAGATTTCAAAGAGGAAAATATTGTGCAAAACTCAACAGGATCCTACCTTGATCTGATGCTAACCAATCAGATGTTCATAGCTCAATAGAATTTCTCATCTGTTTGAAAATCCTCTTTGTCAAAAATTTACTCCTCCAAACGTGTCTGTGGAGAAATGAGCTCTGATTTCTTAATAAAAAGCCTTCCCCCTTTAGGGTTTCGATTTTACAATCACGCAAAACCTTTTTCTTTATTATTTTATTTTATTTTAATTTTATGTGCAAACATTTTGCACTTTAATTAAAATAAACTTTATTAAATTTATTCTTTCTCTCTTTTATTAAATCACAAGATGTCTATAATAAAATATTTTTAAATTTAACTAATAATAATATTTAGACTTTATTATAAAAATGAACTCCTAAATAAATTATTATTAAATTAAATTAATATAATTATGCCAAAATTAGAACTTTAATTAAATTTTTTAAATTTAATTCTTTTATTTAATTAATTTCTTAATTAATTAAATGTTGATTTTTCTTTATAAAATTTTCATTAATTTAAATCATTTAATAATCTTTTATTTGATTTAATTATAGGTGAAAATCACAATAGACTCACAAATCTAAATACAAAAACTCGTAATAAAAAACGAGGACGAAATCAAACTCAAGGGTCAAAATCACAAATTCACGTCACTTGACAAATTTGGAATGGTAAATAACTTAGGTACTTGTCCCACTTTCTAGGACTATTGGCTTAGGGACAGGATTTGGACTTACAAACTATCTCCCCTCTTTTACCATTGATATAGTGTGATAGGGCATGCTCATCCTGGCAATTCAAGAAAGTCGATGCCCAGTACCTGCAATCTACATAAAATTTGAGCATGTACATATACATATAAATCTAAACTAATTAGGCAATGGCGGGAAGTGATACATCGTGTAGACCCCAGCTAGCAAGTGACTACGACTCCCTCCCTCAACCACATCAAAAATATCAAACATAAAATAAAACATACAAGTACACTATACAAATGCAACTATGGGGTAAGTAATCATAGAGCTACATATAAATCATTCATCTAACTATCATTGCGAGATAACTAAAAAATCACTATATGAACATACATGTATCATAATCAAAAGAGTAATCACGAATACATGAAATAAACGAGTATTAAGTAGCTCATCACATATATAAACTGAGTATGAAATAACATCTAATCAAATTTTGTAATCAAGTACCACTAATCATAAAACATAATCATAAAACTGGCCTAAAAAATTTGGCAATCCAACATGAAAAGTAAAGTAGGGGTAGGCATTATAGCTAGACTATTAGCTCCCTTCTCATCATTTTGGCTAAATTATTTAAATCATTTGCCTAAGCCAAATTGCTAAAAATCAAATTATCTTATTTTAACCTATAGTTTGATTATAATATCCTAAGTCCATATTTGATTAAAAGAACATGTCCCCTTTTAATTAAATATAAGACCCCATTCTTTTAACCCAGTCAATGTGCACACATAAAATCTTTTTTTCTATTTACAAATTAATAGAAAAGGCTTTTGTCTCACATGAAAATTTAAATCCTTCATTATGGGACCATGGAATAGAAAGAGGTCTACTCTTCTACAAGAAAGTCAAGTTGCAAAAAAATGGTGGAACACACTTATAGGATGGTTGTATTTTCTCCCTTTCTATAATTGTGGTAGCTTAATCAATAATATGCTTAATTTGATTCAATCTTTCCTTGTGAATCCTCATGCATGGTAGGATCCATATATGTGTTTAATAATATAGTTCCAAAGGGAGGAGAGTGTCTTATCTTGGGAAATAAAAGTTTTAGGAGTATGGATGTGATCATTATTGATTTCATATTCATAGTGGGATAAAAGTAGATGAACGAATCATCTTGTGTTTCTTGATCAAAGATTATTTTAGGGTTCATGATCATAGATGGGGTCTTGATCAAAGATAAATTTGTCATTAGTTTGGAAATAATCAATTGGATACTTAATCAAATATTAAAACAACATCAATATTATGATCATCACTAGCAATTTTTAATGAACTTGATCTTGATTTATGTAACTAGATTTTGAACAACCTTCATTGCTTCTTACATAAGATGGACATATTTTTATTTTCTTGGACAAGCTTTATATTAATTATGTCTTTGATATATTTCCTTGATGTCACATTTAATAGTATGTTTAGACTAGTAGGATACTTCTGGACCTTGTAGATTTGGACCTTACAGATTTTATGGACTTATGAATTATGTAGGCTAAACTTTTGTGGTGGTAGTATTTGGACTTAAATTCTTTACTAGATGGGTGAAATGTAATGCCTACCCCTAGTTGACTTTTCTATTGTATTTTCAAATTCTTTTAGATCAGTCTTCTTATTCTATTTTATGATTAGTGGTACTCGGTTACCAAATTTGATTATATGTCATTTCATACTAAGTTGATTTATGTGATGAGTTATCCACTTATTTCATGTGTTTATGTTTATCCTTATAATGATGATACATATATGCTCATATAGTGATTTTAGTTATTTCATGATGTTAGATGAATGATTTATATGCAGTTCTATGATTACTTACCCCATACTTGCATGTGTATGGTGTACGTGTATGTTTTTTTATGTTTGATGTTTTTGATGTGGTTAAGGAAGGGAATCGTAGTCACCTGCTAGTTGGGATCTACATGTTGTACCACTTGCCACCATTGCCTATTTAGTTTAGAATATATGTGTTTGTACATGCGTGGATTTTATGTAAATTGTAGGTATCGGGTATCAACTTCTCTGAATTGCCAGGATGAGTGTACCCTATCATAGTATCTCAATGGTATAAGTGGGGAGATAACTCTTGAGTCCAAATTCTAACCAAAGCCAATTTAACCTAGAAAGTAGGACAAGTATTTGAGTTAGTTTCAGAATTCGTCAAGTGACGTGAATTCATGATTTTGACCCTGTAGTTTGACTTTATGCTTTGTCTTTCAGTTGAGTTGTCACATTTGGTTTTGTGAGTCTATGATGATTTTCTATTTTAATTATATCATATTAAAAGATAATTTAATGATTTAATTTAATGGGATTTTTATAAAGAAAATTTAATATTTAATTATATTTAATTAATTGAGAAATTAATTAAAATAAAAGAATTAAATTTAAAAGATTATATTAAAGTTCCATTTTTGACGTAGTTATATTTATTTAATTTAATGATAATTGTTTAGGAGTTTTATTTTAATAATAAACTCTAAATAAATTTTTTGAAATAAAAAGTGACCAAAACAAGGGGGTCAGCCCTTACAACCAAAAAGCTGTCAACTAGCATACTACCAGCAAAACAAGTAGATGGCAGTCACTTACAATAGTAGACTACAACTATTAACCATCAACACATCTAATAGAGAAACAAATAACAAAAACAAAAACTATAGTACTAAGTATACTATAATTGTTCAAGACATGGACTGTTGGCACAAACAAAACCAACCCAATCCAAAAACATCACACTATCATTTACATCTATTAACATAATATCTATACTAAATCTAAAGACTATAGTACCAAACATACTATTAAAGTTTAATATTTTTAAAACTGTTGGCATAAACAAGCCAATCCAAGTCTGTGAATAAGTTGTAAACCAACAAACTAGGTAGCATCAGAAACCAATAAACAACTAGGGCTAAAAAACCCCTAGAAACCACCACATTATTTTTCATCTTTATTCCTTCCCCTCCTAGCGAGAAGCACTCTATCCCAATCCCTCAGCAAGGACCTTATATAGGAGCTTATTTTTCTCCATGTCCAACCCCGTCTCATCCTTCTCTTGTGCTAGTAATTGTGGTAGTAGCAGCATGGGTAACCTTCAAGGAAAATTTAGAGGAGTAAAACCCATCCTCTAAATATTTGACCCTTCTCTCTATCTATGTATACCTCTCATTTTGCTCCTCCTCTTTCTTTGTGTTTCCTTTTTCTACAGTCTTATGCGTCACCTTAGTCTTTGCCAATGGCTAGTTTTCATCTTGCAAAACTTGCGGGTTAATAAAAATATTGGTTTTTTCCTTAGCTGGGGAAGAAATGGTAATGGGGGAGGTATCCACTTTATTATTGTCTTTACAGAAGGTAATAGGCTACAAGATAAAGCTAGCTGACACATGCGTCATCTCAGTGGTATTGACATTACCAGCTGACACCTGGGTGTTATCAACATCATTTTGACTTTTTTCTTTCTCCTCATTCCCCTTTTCTCCCTTGGAGTTAGAAATTTTCTCCTCCTCCAGTTCTCTTTCATTATTTTCAGAATTCTCCTCTTCCCCCTCCTCAACCCTAAATCTATTAGCCTTTTGTTTGTATCTTACTTTTGTTTTGGCTAACCTTCCCAACCTTCTCCTACCATTTCCTCCCTCCTCCTCCTCCTTCAAGCCCCCAATGTCCACCTCAACTGGATTTTCAATTTTGATTTTTTACTACCCTTTTGTTCAACTATTGGGTCTGGGTTTTTCCTTTTCTTATTATCCCACTAGGGGAAGGGTGCAGGGATTCTGGTTCTAGTGTTGGTACTGGAGTAGAATTTTGATAGTGATGCTAATTGTCAACAAAAAAAACCCTAGGGGGACAGAGGGCAAGGTGAAATTGGTAAAGTCTAAAGATTAGACCCTAGTGAATGATAGTGAAATTATTACCCTTACTTCTCTTCTCCCTAACATCACTTATCATGTCCTCAAGAGAGTGTAACAAAAAGAATGGGATAGCATTAAAATCTCTATTTCTAAAATGGTTCAGGATAGGGAAGTGGTAATAATAATAAACTCTAAACCTACCTTCAAGCATGAGGTATTTTGTGATCACTAGGAAAACATCATCCCAAGGAACCGATAGCTTATCCCTCCAGAAGCCTCCCCTATAGCAAACGGGTTCTTCATTTTCCACAAAAAAGCCATTCATGTTGGCTTCGTCTGTCATTTTTGTAACCTTTTTCCATTTTTCCCTTTTAGGGACAACCCAATGGCCATTGCAACAACCTCCTCATTCACTTGAAATGTGATATCATTTATAGTAACTCTGCGGTCATTCCATCCATTCACAAACTGAAGAGCACAATTTTCATCGTAACCCACCATTGCCTGCATATACAGAAGAAATCCCCCTTCTTTCAATAGGAACCAAGTCACCATTCTATCCTTAATTTTTAAAAATCTTTGTTAGCTCTAGAAAATTCAAATCCCCACCCATTTCTTCCTCGTTAACTTCTAGCCCCCCAACCCCAGTAATTTGCATTTGAACCTTCTTGCCCTCAAGTTTGCTAATAGCAAAGATATTTTTCATCAATGGCAGCATTGCGATGTCAAAAATAACAACTCTAGGGCCTTTAATCATCCTATAAGAAATTTTTTAAGGCGCTTCAAAATCCCATCCCTTTTTATTATGGGATTTGTACGTACTTTGCATCATAACTCTAACATCCCTAAAATCTCTGACAATATCTATAATGATATTATTCGTACTTTCAAAAAGAAAATATTTAAACTTTCACATTATGTTACCATAATTGCGAAGTTACTCTTGCCTCAAATTGTGTCTATTTATTATCCAACTTTTACTATAGTGTTTTGTCATATTTCTTTTACATTTCTATTTAAAATTGGCAAGCTTCACCTTCCTAAATATGATATTGCCAAATTTGGCATTGATCATTATTTGTCTAGCCATGCTCAGTTATTGTTCCCCCCTTTCCTTGCAAATCAGGGTCTTGATTTCCTCTTTTATGATATCCATACTTCTCCAGCACATCATTTTCTTTAAATCAAACCCCATGGCAGAAACAACATCCACCACCATATTACCTTTCCTATATATGTGGTTTAATTGGACCTTTTCCATCCCATTTAAGATATGTCTAATATCCATGATAATATTTTGGATATTCCAGGCTGGCTGAGAGATTCCTTTCACCATATCAATTATTAATTTAGAATCACCTTCTATAGTTATTCCCTTAATTTGTATATCCCTAAAAAATTTTAGGCCCCTAAGTAGAGCCATTACTTCCATAATGTTATTACTTCCTCCACCAACATTCCTGGAATAGACTAACAACACTTCACCATTTCCATTTCTCAGCACTCCAACTGCAGCCCCAAAACCCTTTCTTGTAGCACCATCAAAATTTAACTCAAGTTGTGTTATTTTTGGTGGTTTCCATCTTGTCTATTGCCTTCTTATTACCTTAGAGTTATCAAAATGATTAAAGTGCCAGTGGATACCCCATCTTTTCACTATTTGGCATTCTTTCCTTCCTGGTTCTTCCTTTGGTACCTTACATTCGGTAATCTTTATGTTTTCTTTTAGCAGATTCTCCATAATTCCCATAACTACCTCCACAGGCCTTTCCTCTTCCTGGAAAATTATTTTGTTTCTTTCCTTCCATATGTGCCAACAAATGTACGATGGGACAATTCTCCATAGGAATACTAGCCTTGGGTGATAAAAGGGACAATCCCAATTTTCCACAAATTGACCCATATTTTCCTTCATCACCTAACATAGTTCAAATTTCTCCCACACCAGTAACTAGATCTTTAGGGTATATGTACATTCTAGGAAGAGGTGAGAGATACTCTCCTCTTTTTCCTTATAGAGATAACATCTGTTTGTGATTAAAAAAAAACCCTTTTTTTTCAAGTTGTCCAACGATAGAATCTTACCATGTTGAACAATCCACCAGAAGAAGTTGATTTTAGGCAGAAGATTACTAATCCAGACTTTATGCCATGTTGTGGGACATAGGTCCTTACAAAAGAGAAGTTGGTAAGCATATTTGATAGTATAAAGCCCACACCACTTTATCCTCATGTATTAGCATTGGGATTCTTTGAGCTTCTATCAACTCCTCAAGTTCTTTAAGTAGTTGAATATCCTCTTGGGGTTATGTATCTATTTGCAATTTCTTCCACTTCCTTCTAGGGTCAATATAATCTGCAACTTTCATCCCCACCTTTGCCTTCAATGTTTCCATTAGTCTTCTAAATTTGTTGTAAACCAGCGATTGCCCCCCATCATTTTATCCTCCCAGAATCTGATGTTTTTCCCACTACCCATAATCCACCTCACCCCTTCCCTCAATATATACTTATGCTTTTTACAATATTCTTCCATATTTTGGATCCTCCTAGAAGGTTATTATCAAAGAGATTATGAGTAAATAATGAGTTAGATAGGTATTTAGCTTTCATTATATTGCTCCAATCTATTTTGTTTTCTCCTAGCCTCCATCCAATTTTAGCAAGAAGGGCTTTATTCAGATCTTCGAGTCTTCTCACTCCCAATCCCCCCCTCTCCTTTGGTTTGCAAACATCCTCCTAGTTAACAAGATTCAATTTGTTCTTTTCCTTCGTTCATGACCAAAGAAACTTCCTCTGTATTCTCTCAATTCGGTCCACCATGTTTTGATTTATTTTAAAAAGGGATAGAAAGTAAATTGGAATACGCTAAAGAGCCACTAAGAGTAGCTACAATTTTTTGACATTACTGAGAATTTTCCCTTTCCATCCTACCAATTTTTTTTGTATTCTTTCAACAATGGTATTCTAGAAGTCATTTGTTTTTTATTAGATAAACAGGTTTTACAGGGATCCTAAAACTTGAGAGTAAAAAAAAAATAGGCTGAAAATAAGCGTTAGAAGCCCAGCCACAAAAGTAACAAGTCTAAAAGCTGATAATAAGTACAAGGCCTAGCCAAATAAATAAAGGCCAAACAAAAAAGACAAGAGAAACAAAATAGTCAAAATCCAGAATGAAAAGCCAGCCCAAAAGGAAAAAGACAAGAACTAATCCTCAATCTTTCTTTCCAGCTCCTGCATGATCTGGGTAGCCTCATATGCCATCTGGTTCTCCTCAGTCTCCTGCTGGTGAGTCCTATATTCTTCCTGGTCCAAAGTAGAAAAAGTGATACCAGTGGTATTATCTTCATCAGATCTGGCTTTACCCCTGTCTTTTCCCTCCACATCCCCCTGCATGCCTCTATCTTTAAGCCAATCAATTAAAGATAGAATGTTGTTATTGATCGAGTTAAGCAGTGAGATCATTTGGCTTGATAGATTGTGATTATAATTTTCTAGATTGTGGATCCTCCTTTCTGCTAGGCTATGCCACCTTCTCCTTAACCTCCTCAAGCTCATGAAAGAGCCACTTGATTGACCTGTAATTATCAATCATGTTGTTGTGGGCATTGTTCAAGAGGTTCATCCCAGATTCCCTGGCATTATTAGAGATAGCCACAATCGTAGGGTTCATGAGCTCTTCAAGACGCGGTTCCTCCTGATTGTCCACCAAGATCTGGGGGTTCATCACTTCCCTAAAAATACCCATTTTCGAGGTCCTCACATTAAAATTTCTCCAGGCTTTCCACCTATCTTTGGCCAGCACCTCCCCACTCTCGCCTTCAAAACTATCCTGTATCTGCTCCTCTGGGTGGGCTTGGGAATGGACAGGTGAGAGAGGGAGTAGAGAAGAGTTTGGGTCCTGCTGCAACCTCTCATCCTCCATGCCCACCTTCTTGCATTTCTTCCCACCCTAGGATTCCTTTTTTTCCTCTTGCCTCTCCTTTTCCTCATCTTCAGACTCCATAGCTTCCTCTTCATCATAGGTGTCATGCCCCTCCTTCTCAAGCTTCTTCTAACCATGATCTCTAGGGCTTTTTCTTCTAGGGATAATGGGGGAGGGTGACTTCTTAACATTAGGCGTAGCTTTTTTACTAGAGAAGGTAAGCCCTCCTTCCTCAGAACTAATGCTATGTATATCATATGAGTCAGAGGAGTAGATAGAGCTTTCAATTTCCTCATTCCCAACCTATGAAGGGATGTTACTTATCATCTGAACCTTGAAGTGCTCATAGATGAGCAGTAACAGCCCCTCATGCAAAGCAGGGTTAGCAGAGGGTTTCTTTTTGAAGCTTGACAGCGCCATGCTCATAGAGTTCAACAAAAAGAAAGGGAAAGAAACTTTGCTATCATGCCAAAAATGATTCAAAAGAAAAAAAATGGTGGGTGCAAACACGATCAAACCTAGGGTCAAGAGTAATGTACTCAATGACATCATGTAGAACATAACTCCAAATCTTCATTACAAAATCCAAATCATAAAATGTATCACTCTTTTTCAGAGCATTCAGCTCCTTGGGGTTGTCGGCAAAGTCCTTCACTGCACTGGCTAAAAGCTTTTTATCGCTAAAGAACTTAAAGCTCACCATCAAAATCTTAGTAACAGCCAAAATCACCTCCTCTGTTATCAAAAAAGCTATCCAATTCACCTTGACTCTACCATCCTTCCACAAATTGACCATGCTATTAGTCACATTTTGGTTGTAACCATGCAACTTCATGATATACCTTGAAATCCTACCCTGAACCAGCTTCTCCCATACTTTCTCCCTGCTTCTCCATTTTTCCCACTGGTTCTTTTCTGCACCTTTCACCCACCATATCGGTACTTTGCTCTCCCATAATTCTCATAAGCATAGCTCTCTGAAGCCTCACCACCTGATAGGGTTCTCTGTGTTTTAGAGAGAGACTGAAGAAATAAGCCTTGTCGTTGCTCAGGTTACAAATGCAAAAAATGACCCATGAAGCATGCCGAATAAATTGTAATAATTAACACTTCTTGCATTTACCAATGCAGCCTTTAAGAGTCATACCCTTTCCCCATAAGCCTTTCCTATTCATAATTGTAGATTGATCTCCTCTGTACTCTCTTGGATCTTATCCAACTCGATCAAGCTCTTAACATTCACCAGAAAACTATTTCTTGGTCGCCAAGTCATTTTATGGTCAGATTGGACACCATTATTTTCGAACCAATCTGCCATCGAGTTTGCTTCCCAAAAAAAGTGAGTGACATGGACTCTATCAAATTTAGGAAGAGTCTCATGTGTCTCATTAATAAGATTTGCAATCGACCACAAATAATGAGATTTACCATTTAAACTTTTAATAATGTTATTCAAGTCCCCTTCAAGCCATAAATTAGTAACTCCAACTTCAAAAGCCAGTTTCACCACATGGTAGGCCACACTTGCTTCCGCAAAGTGATTAGTTTGGAATCCTAGCAGGAGAGAGAAGGCCGCTACTCCGTTCCTAAATTGATTCCTAATAATGCCTCCACATCTCGAGGAGCCAGGATTTCCCTTAGAGGCCCCATCAAAATTGGCTTTATGCCATCCTTCTAGGGGGAGAAGCCACTTGGCTTCCTGTCTTTTTAACAATCTTTATGTTTCCTTCTCCATTTTCCTATCACCCACTTCAATATCTCCCCCCTTCCTTATTAGGTAGTTTTCCTTTATATTTTTGTTAGTCTTCTTCTCAAGAACAATGGTTGGTTCCTCTCTATCTCTAAAGATTCTATTGTTTCTCTCCTTCCATATGCTCCAGTAGTAGTGGGTTAAGATCTAGGTACCTAATTCCTACAAAATAGGGGATTTGAACAAGGATTTCCATTGGCAGAAAAAATCTAGGAGATTATCTGGCATGCACTAGCTAATCCCTAAGTCTTGGGACAAGAAGTCCCAGACCTCCCTAGAGAAGGAACAGTGAATGAATGAGTGGTTTCCTGTTTCTAGCTGGTTCTTTGGTTGCCTATTTCCAGCTGGTTCTTACATTAACTACATTTGCTTGGCAGAATTTGTCCTCTTTTTATAAGGTTATCCTGAGTGAGAATTTTGTTCTGTAAGGCTAGCCAATAAAATATATTGATTTTAGGAGTGAGGCCTAGGATCCAAGCTTTCGACCAAGGAGGCTTCTCTCTTAAGCTCCAAAGAGCCATATACCTAGAAGCAATAGAGTAATTACCATTGGAGTTGTCCCCCCAGATCATTTCATCCCTCTCGTTGCTGAGAACCATTGAATTTAACATTAAGATGATTGGATTTAGATCATTAGAGATTATAGATAGATCTATCCAACCACGGTCATTCCTATAGTTGCAAACTTTCAGCCCAAAAAGTTGAATACAATGGTTCACCCAAACATCATAGACAGGATTTTTCATTAGGGGGCTCTGAATAAGCCAATTATTAGACCAGAATTGGATATCCTCCCCATTCCCCAATTTCCAAGAAACTTTAGCCTTTGCCAGGTCCTTGGCTTTAAGAAAACCATTCCAGATAGCAGATCCTTTAGGAATGTCCTTGCTAAAATGGGTGAACTAAATAGAAGGCCTCTTAATGTACTTGTTGACCAATGTGTCGCTCCATTCCCCAGTGCTGTTGAAGATGCACCATAATTGCTTTGCCAAAAGAGCCTTATTAAGGTGAGTAAGCTTCCCTATGCCAAGACCTCCATAATTCTTAGGTAGACAGAATTTCTCCCAGGCAATTAGTGGGTATCTTTTTTTCCCTTCAACACCTGACCATAAGAAATCCCTCTAAATTTTCTCCATCCTCTCTGTGAATTTAACTGGGATCAAAAAGAGGCTTAAAGTGTACATTGGCAAATTCTAAAGGGTGGATTTAACCAACTGACATTTGCCAACTTGATTGAGGATAGCTCCTTTCTAGCCAACAAGCTTTTTGCTGAACCTATCCATAATGCCGTTCTAGTAGGAGTCAGGAGGAGTCGGACCCAAAGGAAGCCCAAGGTAGGTAGAGGGAAACTTTCCCACATTACAACCCAGAATCCTAGAAATCTTCCTCTGTCTGTCCTCTGGGGTGTTAATAAAATATAAAGAGCTCTTATCCCAATTAATTAGTTGGCTCGACCCTTTGGAGTAGATATCCAGGACATCCTTCACGGCTTTTGTCTCCTTCACAGAAGCCTCCCCCTCATGATAGTATCATCAACGAAGTGCTGATGCAAGAAAGGATCACTTTTAGAGGAAGGTTTTATCCCTTTGATTATGCCTTCTTTCTTTTTTCTCTCACTAAGCCTTCCCATACATTTAGCTAGGATAATGAAGAGAATAGGCGAGAGAGGATCCCCATGCCACAACCCTCTTGAGAGTTTGAAAAAATTTGAAGGAGCTCCATTAACCAACACAACAAGAGACGAAGTAGAGACAAGCTGAGAAATCAATTTGCAAACTTTAAAATCAAACCCCAAACCCTTGAGTACCATATCAAAAAAAGTCCATTCAACTCGATCATAGGCTTTAGATAGGTATAGTTTAAGCAAAATCCCTTCTCATTTGCCAACTTCCAAAGAGTGGATCACTTTGTGCACCATCATGACCGAGTCTAAAATATGTCTGCCCAGGACAAAACTTGTTTGTTGCTGCGATATAATCAAAGGGAGGAGTTTGAGCAACCTAGACGTAAGAACCTTTGAGATAATCTTGTAAAAGGAATTACACAAGCTAATAGGTCTAAACTTGTCCAAAGAGTTAGCCCCGGGAACCTTAGGGATGAGGACCAAAAAAGTGGAGTTAATCTCCTTAAGAATACTCCTAGCTCCAAAGAATTCCTGAACCACTTTCACCACATCTTCCATCACCACGTGCCAATACATCAAAAAAAAGAAGGTAGGGAACCCATCAGGGCCAAGAGATTTTTTCGCAGGCAAGGAAAAGAGAGCTTCATGAACTTCAACAATAGAAGGGATGGCTCAAAGCATTAAGTTATGATGAGGTTGGATTATCTAAGGAATAGAAACAACCAAGTCTTCCTGGTCCACCTTTGACAGAAGAGGATCCCAAGACAAGAGAGACAAGAAGAAGGAGACAACTTCAGCTAATATTTCCTTTTCCTTAGTCATCAGATCCTGCCCTTTCATGATGCCATCAATTCTATTATTAGCTCTATGCTTGAGGGTGGTTAGATGAAAGAACTTTGAATTCTGATCACCATCTTTAAGCCAGTTGACCCTAGATCTTTGCCTCCAGAACTTCTCCTCTTTGCTAATGATGTCATGTAAGTATGTAAGAATAGACAACTCAACCTCCTTACTAAGCTCATCATACTCATCCTACTGAATAGAGGCTTGAATAGAAATAAGTTTTTTAGACAAGACATCTTTCTCATGAAAGATATGGCCAAAATTAGTCTTATTCCAAACCTTAACCATTCTCTTAACATTGCTCAATTTCCTGGCAACTCTAAACATAACAATTCCTTCCACTTCTAAACTCCACAAAAATTTGACTTTAACCAAAAGATCAGGATAAGAAGTCCACATTTTTTTAAATTTGAAGGGGGGTTTCCTTCTAGGTTCTATAGGAGCAACCGAGAGGGAGATAGGAGAATGATCAGATCTCACTCTAGGCAGAAGAGCTAACCTACAAGAGAAATACTTCAGCTAATCAGGGGAGATTAAAGCTCTGTCCAATCTAACCTGGATGCAATCCTTCTCCAAGCATTTGTTTGACCAAGTAAAGGCACCTCCCATAAGATCCAGGTCCATAAAAGCCAAACCATTGATGAAGCTAGAGAGGTCATGTTTACTTTCCCAGTCTAGGATCAGACCACCCATCTTCTTCCCATCCACAAGAGGAGTGTTGAAATCTCCCATAATGATGCCTTTCTTTAGATTACTACTTTGCACCAGGTTTCCTACTTTAGTCGAGTGATTTTTTCTATCTCTTTTATTGTTAAGAGCATATAAATTCAGCAAAAACCAATTTTCATTGGATTGAATATGATGAACATGACAGAGAAGAATATTACCCTCATTAAACACTGCTTCAACTCTGAAATGCTTGGTATTAAATAGGGTCAACAGACCATCAAAGGCACCCTCTACATCTAAAGCCTCCCCACTCATCATGCTACTAAACTTAATTTTCTTTAGAGATTCCTTTTTCATCTTAGTTTCTTGAGTCATCAAAATATCAGGTCTTTGATCTCTGATCAAACTCCTAATAATTTCCTGTTTGTGGTCTCTGTTTAAGCCCCTTATATTCCATGATATGATCTTCATTTTCAATTCTTGGAAAACTCTTGAATAGTTCTCTGGCGCCCATTCGCCAAGCATCTTCTGGTCTCCTCCTCTCTGGTTTGCTTCTCTATTTTTCTTCCTTTTCTAGCCTTTGTTCCCACATCTGATTTGCAGCTACTTCTAGTCTCCACCGGAGAGACCATAGAGGGTTCTCTAAGATTTTTCTTCCTAGGCTTAGGGGAAAGAAAATCTTCTCTTTCTAAAACAGTTTCCAAAGACCTAGATACTATTTGAGCTTTCTTTGGAGTTCTAGGAGGATCCTCCCAATCATCAAGCACCCTCACCAAAAATTCTTTCTCGTTCTCCACAACACTTTCAGCTCCTACTCTAGAGGAAACAAAATCATCCTCTCGGCCTTGATAGATAATTATATCCTTATTGGCTCTATCCTTTTCTTCGTCTTTGGCAGCCAAAATACTTCTCCCTTCCAACTCAAGGAACCCTTCCAAATCTGCCTCCTTCATAATTTTCTAAGGAGCTCCCTTGCAATCTTTAACCATAGGCTTTACTTGTTAAAAATCTACTGCCCCTTCCACAATCTGAGAGTCTTCTGACTCATGAAAGTCAACTTGGTTTCCTTCTAGGGCATTTGCCTTTGGCTTTTCCTTTAGATCTGCAGATACTTCATCATTTGAAGTTTTCTAGGCATTCTCTTCAGAATGGGGAAAATCCTTCTTATCTTTGGTCCAAGCTATTGTAGCAGAAGGTGTTGGCTCATGTGTAACATCCTTCTTAACTTCTCCAGCCTTTTGACCAACCATAATAGGATCAGCATTGTGGCCTATGCTGGTGGTCTTCCTCTTCCAAATTTTCTTGTCTCTATTGAGATAAGAGGAAGGGAGAGACTTCTTCTTCTTGTCCATCTTTGCTTTTGGGCATTGAAAAGCCTTATGTCTAGTCTTAAAACAATGAAAGCAACCAAAAGGTACACTCTCATAGTCCAACTGCTGTATGTGAGTGCCAAGCTTAGACTTGAAGCACACCACTTCCGGCATATCATCCCCTTCCCTTACTCCTATACATATCCTCGAATAGGTAAGTCTACTCTTAGATGTAGTAATAGGATCAATAGATAATAGTTCTCCAAAGGAACTGACCACACCCATAAAAACATCCCTGTTCCAGAATTCCAAGGGTAGCTTAGAGAGTCTAATCCATACTAGAGCCTGCTGAAAAAAATATTCATTTAGGTCCAATTTTGAAGACCATTTCTGCAACACCAGAGTTGCCCGTCCTATACTCCAGGGCCCTTCACACAGAATATTAGCCATGTTCTCATTACAGGTAAAGTCAAAAGAGAGAAACCGCTTAGCCATCGTAGTAACACTGACCTAACCTTTAAGATGCCATTTCTTAAAGGTGAAGGAATACACCACATCAATGTTTGGTCTCTGACCGATAAACTTTCCAACCAGTGTGGATGCCATCGAAGCTATGCTATGATCAACTAATTCGTCTAGAATAGCAATTGTGCATATCCCTTTTCCAGGCTTGATACAATCTTAATTGGAGGGAAAGATGACTTACCAGATGGTTTGACACCGAAGAGCGAGGCCCATTTCACTTGAAGATTCCCTGGCCTGACCACATTGGGTTGCATTTTTGGCTTGATCTGGACCTCACCATCAGCACGTGGGTCCCCATCCCCATTTTTTGCCTCTCCACACTTTGCCTAAAAGCCCTTCTTTGTACCTAGTTTCTTAGATTCTCCTCCCTGAGGACTCCCGCCCGAAACTAGGTTTGAATTTTGAACAAATGCTTCCCGTCCACTCCCCCGACCTCTCCCTCTCCCTCTCTCCATCTCTTCAAAAAATTTATGCTATTCAAATGATTATGTTGGATACAATTTTTTTATTAACCGTTGGTTGTAAGCACTACAAGAAAGAAGCCCCATTATTTCACCAAGGGTCAATGGAAAAATATTCTCAATTAAGATCCATAGTAGAGAATGGCCCTGTGGGGACTTGAACCTTGTTTGTAGGCTCTACAGGCAAGAAGCCCCACCATTTCACCAAAGGGACAAGACTATTCTAGAAGTCATTTGTTACCTCCTTGGTGGTTAAAGGTAAACCCAGATTAGTATCCAGGAGGTTAGCCAATTGACAGTCTAAAATGTTCCTGATCTTCCTCTACATAATAGCATTAGTGTTAAAAAAATAAAATTTACTTTAGAGTAGTTTATTTGCTGAGCTGAGCTATCTTCATAGTTTTAGAGGATACTCTTCCATGCTCTAGCTTCCATTATAGAGGATTCTCCAAAGAGAAAAGTGTCGTCAACAAATTTTTGTAACACTTTAGTTCTAGCAGTAGTAGCAAGTTTAATACCTTTAACACATCTCATGTTTACTAGTTTAGAGAATGATCTCCCTAGTACGTTTGCCACCATAATGAAGAGGTAGGGAGATAGTGGGTATCCTTGCCTTAGTCCTCTCCCCACTTCAATATTACCCCAAGGAAAGCCATTTAGGAGGACCACATACTAGACAATACTTACCATCATCCTTATGTGGTTTATGACCTTTTCATTAAACCCCAGTCTTTCAAGAACATCATACAAAAAGTCCCATCTTACCTTATCATACACCTTAGAGATATGATTTGTCTTCTTGGCACAAACCCCTTTTGTGGTGTTCTTATAATGTTCTCTAGGAAGGGCTTAATCCTGTTGACCATTACTTTAGCAAAAACCTTATAAACAATGTTACAAAGGCCTATAGGTCTAAAGTCAAGGAGACTCATGGGTGTTGGAGTATTAGGGACCAAAGCAATATAAGTCTTATTTATCCTTTTTAGCATCTTCCTCATTTTAAATAAATCCCTGGTTGCCCAAATCAGTTCATTTTTAATAACCTCCCAAAATTGTTGGAAAAATGCCAGGGGAAAACCATCCGGTCTTGGGGCTTTGTAAGCTTTTATAGAAAACACAACCCTTTTCACTTCCTCTTCTTTGATGTTTCCTAGAATGCTATTATTTTCCACCTCTCCTAGCACCTGAGGGATTGTGTTTATCAAACTTCTTCTTATTACCAGATTCCCTAGTCTATTTTCCTTTTTGTACACCTTGCCAAAGTATTCCACAACATGTCTTCCCATCTCCTCCTGTTCCTTATATTCTCCTCCTCCTTCTTCTTCCAACTTGTTGATCTTGTTTCTTCTTTTATGGTTTAAGGCTAATCTGTGGAAATATGTAGTGTTCCAGTCACCTTCAGTTAACCATTGGACTCTCGATCTTTGCTTCCAAAATATTTCCTCTCTCAAAATTATATCCTTCCATTTTTTGTACTCTTCTTCTTCTTGTGTAGCTTCTTCCAAATTATTACCCTCAGCAATTTCCCCTTGCAATTTTTTAAGTTTCTCTTCTACCTCTTTTTTGGCTTTGAACAAATCTCCAAAGGGACTCTTAGCCCAACCCTTAATATTTCTTCGTATATTATCTAATTTTTGGGTTAGTTTTTACATTACAGTACCATCTATCCTTATATTCCACCATTCTTGTATTCTATCCGTGAATTCTAGGTGGGATTCCCACATTATTTCATACCTAAAGGGTTTTAGGCCTCCTTTTATACTATCTTCCCAATGAAAGATTAAAGAGGAATGGTCAGAAGCAGTTCTTGTGAGTTTCTCTAGAAAGGAATCACTCAGCTAATTCTAGTTCCACGTCACTATCAGTCTATCCAATCTTACTTGAATGAGATTACTTCCTTTTGTATTATTAGTCTAGCTGAATGGGTTCCCTCTCAAGTCTACATCAATCAAATCCATTTTTCCCATAAAGTCATGAAGATCGTGCAAGCTTTCAGGACAATCTCTATTTCCCCCTAATTTTTTTGAATTGTAGAGGGGAGTATTAAAATCTCCCATACACATTATCTATTTTTCATTCATAGTGTCCATTATCTTTTCTAGCTTTTCATAGGTTTCTTTTCTTCTTATCTTATTATTAGAAGCATATGTATTGATAATTCCCCATCTTTGATTACTAGTTTGGAACTTAGTTATTAGAAAAAAATTATCTTTACATAACTCAAATCTAGTCATAGAATACGGGTTCCACATGGTAGAAATACACCCTAAGGCTCTGTCAGCATCCACATGCCTAAAGAAGCAGAAGCAGTCTGCTGCAGCAGTGGCAGCAGGATAAATAGGAAGGAGATCGTTCTAGATTCTTGTTGGTGAGGTCGATTGATTCAATATCGAGAACACATTTTTTTATGAATTCTCTTTGGTCGAGCCTGCTTGCGCATCCCAAGTTACCGAGGGATTTGACCAGGCATCCCCAGGCCAAACATGACCCACTAGTCTACCAAAATTAACACTAGACATTTTGGTTTCTTGGATTAACACACAGTCAACCTTTTCCTAGAATATACACTACTTCAAAGCATATTGTTTCCAAGGGTTATTTAACCGCCTTAAGTTCCAAGAAAAAAATTTCATTTCTTACCTCTCGTTACAGTCTCTAGTGTAAGCTGCTTACCACTAGCCACATCTCTTGCTACTTATTTTGTCCTAGTTGCTCTGCTACTTGGTCTTCTAGTTGTAGCACAAGTTCCTACATCTGGTTTTTTCCCCCCTTTACTTATTTTTCTAAACCTTCCATTCCTCATTATCATTCACCTGTGGGGAAGTGGGGCTTAGTTCCTTTTCAGCTTCCACTTTATCTAAGCTTTCCATCACTTTTTTTGCTATCTCCACTAGAGAGGACTTCATAATTCATATAGCTGTACATACCCTCTCCTGGATAACACAGTCTATAGACTTTTGTTCCTGTAATCCCTTATTTCTTGAACTTGTTGGACAACCAAGAGGGGAATGGTGTGGCACTATTTCACCTTCCTCCATCATCTCTCCTTCCTTAGGTCCTCCCAAAAATGACCTTAAAATTTTCTTTACCTCTTTTCTAAATGGATACTCTTCCATTTTCTTCTTTTCATCTAAAATCTTCTCCACTCCAGGTTCACTTAGCCCCACCCCACCCCCCCCACCTCTGTAATAGGGGTACCCTGCCCCTTGTTACCTACCAAGTGTTGAGTTCCAACAATAATCTTCTCCAACCAAGGAACTTCTAAAGATTCCCCAACAATTCCTTTTACAATTCTCGAGGATCCCTCCTTTTGTTTCTCCTTCTATAGCTAGACTTTACAGTCCACAATGACATGCCCAAATTGTCCACACTTCTAGTAGAAAAGTCTCGCATTCTCATACTCTATAGGTTGGTATTTCTCTCCCAATTTAGTTTTTAGAGTGACCATAGTTGGGAGGGCCCAATTTAAAGCCACATTCACACAAAATCTGGCATACACCAGTCTGGCTTTTTGCATTATCACAATGTCCACAGTGACAAAATGATTGAAGGAATTCCCTATCCATCTTAGAATCTTCTCATCCTAGAATTCAAGGGTTAATCTAGGTAGTTGTACCCAGATAGGGGCTAGCTTGTTGAGTTCTACCCTTGCATCAAATCTTGGATGCTACCTTGTTAAGGCAAGGCAATGCTTTCTATAATGCCAAGTTCCAAAAAGTATTAAATTGATATCCTCCTCGACAATGAATTTGAAACAAAAAAGACCACTTGGAATTGTAGAAATACCAACACTTCCCTTAATCTTCCATTTTTGGCCCACCCACTTTTGAATCATCTCTATCGTGGGTCTAAAGGTAACAAATCTCCCAACAACACATAGTTTGAGGCCAGAAGTAACATTATCCACTAATGTATCTAGAAGGGAGATCACTAGCCCATTAACATTGTGCACAATCTTGAGATCCTCTATTAAATCACTAGCCTCATTAGTACCCACTAGTGCGTTCTTCCACCCTATAGTGGTCCCAATCATTAGCACTTTTCTACCTTCCACCAGATCACCAATAGGTTTTTCATTTCCCAAGGAGATAGGGCCAGGGGTTGTCTTCATCTCTATTTCTACGGACCTACACCACTCCATCGGGATGTCCAGATCCCTGTGTAGGGCTAGCACCATTTGAAACTCTGGGCATGGTGGGGGGTTTAGAGGCTTAGGACCCACCATGAAGCAAGTTTCAAATTTGAAAAGGAGTGGCAAAGGTGTTCAAGTTGCAGAGTGGCAAGGGCATTCAAGAGTTTGTTACTAAGCTTTTCTTTAATGGATGTTACCTTACTCTAAATAATATTATTAATTAAGTTAATACAAATATTATTAAAATGTCTCATAATTAACTAGAGAGAGAAAACATAAATTTGATAAAGTTATTTTAATTAAATTGCATAAAGCTTATGCATGAAATTAAAATATAATAAATTAAAATAAAGAGAGAAAGCTAATTATTTAAATAAAGATATTTTATAATTAAATATCTAAAAGTTTGTGCACGAAGATATAAAAAGATAATAAGATAACTAAAAGATTTTGATCAGCAAGTTCCCTCAAGTGATTACACAATTAGAGCCCCAAATTTAGGGGAGAACTCTTTATTAGAGATCTAAAGCTCATTTTGTAATTACAGAGGTTTTGAAGGAGCAATTTCAGAGAGGAAGGTTTTTAGAAAAAGAGAATTGTTGTGTGTTTTATGCGTCTATCATTTTAGCAGTAGATCCAAGTAGGATCCCCATTAACCAACTCTAATGCCCAATACTTACTAATCCTATTATCATTTGTCAAGCCTTCATCAATTTTTTCCTCAACTATCACTTCAATAATAATAAAGATGTTATAATTAGAGACCCCCTAAATCTCATCTCACTAAAATTCCATCCACTCTAGTTCTATCAAATTCCACTTCATCTTGCATTTCTTATCCTTACCCTACCCAATTCATATCATATTGCTTATCCCAATCCTTTCTTTGGAAAGAGAGACACCATCCTTAAATAATGTCCCCCACTTATTCAATTCATTCCATTTGAATCCTCTTCACCCAAAACCCATTAAATCTACCAAATGATCTACCTCACCCAAAATATTTGTATTTGTCTTTTTAAATCATTGACACTCAAGTGTACCAATTGCTCCTAATTCTCTAATGGTTCCATGTAATGCCCCGCCAAGAACCCAAAAGAAATCAACCTAAAGTTTCACTAAGTTTGTCAAACATTTTTTTTGAAAGCTAATAACTTAACAACAACATATATAATATAGCGAAAGCATTAACATTCACATACACATACCGAAAAATAGATTACATCTCTTAGGGTTCCATGACGTTGAATCACATTTATGTTTAATTAATATTAAAACCAATATATAACACATCCACATTAAAAGAAGAAGATGGGCGCTCTCTATATTTTTGAATTAGCTAGTTCACAGGAAGGCAAGAAACTGATTGGGGAGAACCTAGTAGGCAGTATTGATCCTGGAGGGGCTATAGGGGGATTCGAGAGGAATTTGCTAAAGAATGATGGGATAGAAAGTAGTTTATTGGTCGATGTGGATAATGGAAACTCTAGGTGTGAATCAAACACAAGATGTGGCATCCATGATCCTCCTTTGGATTCATCTTCTACATCTCACACATCAGGGCAGGTTTTCGAGAAGGAGAAAAACCCTTTGGTTGATGTTGAGACCAATAAGGAAAAGCTCTCTGAAGGGACTAAGGGTGGGTTTTCAGAGCAAAGGGCTTGGTCTTTCCTCTTTGGCAAGAAACCTAACGGTAAATCTTCTTTTCCATTGGAGACTGCTAAGTCTTGTTGGGAGAAAGGTGAGTTTCAAATATTTATCCTAGATCCTTTAGTTGATTTCTCTATGTCTTCCATGGATTTCACCCTGATGGGCAAATTTTTAGGGGCTAGACTAGATTTAGAATCTCTAAGGAAAATGCTCAAACAAAAATGGGTTATTCGTGGAGATGTAGATATTGCCCCCATGTCGAATGGTTTTTTCTCATTTATTTTCAACTACAAGGAAGACATGAATCTGGTTCTTTGTGGAGGACCGTGGTCTTTTGGAAAAAGTTCTCTCACTATTAAAAATGGGAGCCAAATATGGATTTATCAGACACTTTTTTCTTAACTACCCCAATTTGGGCTAGACTCCCTGACCTCCCTTTGGATTTTTGGCATGAGGATATTTTTAAAGGTATTGCTAGTTCATTTGGCAAACTGGTGGCCTTGGATAATGCTACAACTGCAAAAACCAAACTTCATAGTGCTAGACTTTATGTTAAGGTGGCAGACCTGAATCGGCTTCCAAAAAAGGTGGAATTAATCTCTAAGCTTGGTAGAAAAACACAAGAAATTATTTTTGAAGATCTTCCTAATTCCTGCTATGCATGTAAGAAACTGGGTCATTTGGTTAAAAATTGTCCCAATAAAAGTAAAAATCATCCAAGCTCGGAAAAGGAGGTGAAGAAGGCCAAAGTTTAGTAGAAAAAAGTGTGGAAACCCAAAGTTACTAATCTCAAAGAGCAAATGGAAACCATGGATTCAAAAGCTCAACATGCAGAGGTGGATAATGAGTTTGAGAATACTCATGAGGAAGGGAATAAACCTCTGCTTGTTTCTAAGAATACTAAAATAGAAGACAACGGATCTAAGTGTGAATCTATGATGACTAAAAAATGTATAGATGAATTGGCAGATTTAACAAAGCAAATTGTTATTTATCAAAAAATGGAAGATCAATGGGGAGATCTAGATGAGAAGAACATTTTGGAGGAAGGGGAAATCCTCACTGAATCTGGGGCCCATTTAGAGGAGACAAACCCGTATAATACTCAGTCCAGGGAGATCCAAGCCTTCATTCCTTTGGGCTCTCTAGATGATATTGTTCCTTTTAGGAATGATCTTCAGAACATGGAAGTTCTAAAGGAGGATGGAGAAGACATAAAGCATAAACCAAATCAAAGGAAAAAGGCTGAAAAAAGTGCAATACAACTTCCAAGGGGGTAGAGACTAGAAGTAGCAAAATAGATCAGCAGGTCAAGGTTAAACCACATGTTCCTACCTCGAAAAAATCTGGAAGAAGAGTGGATCAGAAAAATAAGGTAAAACTAGATGTTGGTTCCCCAGATAAACTTGGGAGAAGGTCCTCTAGGAAAACCAGAGAATTAGAGAGTATGCAGAATATTGCTAATGGAAGACAATCAACTATTCTGGATTTCACCCCTAAAAATAGGTAGTAATAAAAATTATATCTTGGAATATTAGGGGCTTGAACAACATTCATAAACTTGATGTGGTTAGGAATTTTGTTAGAGATCAGAAGCTAGATTTTCTTTTGTTGCAAGAAACAAAAATGGATAAAGAGAAAGCTAAGCAGATTAAAGCCTTTAAAAATTATTCAATAAATACTAGTAGTTTAGAAGGTGCTTCAGGAGGAACTTTAATGCTATGGAAGAAGAACTGTTACTCTGGTACAATTCTAATTGCTAGTAAATATTTAATAGTTGCCAAAATTACTAGCAATGATCATAAGGAGGGTTGGCATATTGTTAATATATATGCTCCCAACAATAAGAACCTTAGGAAAAAAGTCTGGGAGTTTATCTCCAATATAAAAAGCAAGGATTATTCTGGTCGATGGATCATTATGGGGGACTTTAATGTTCCTCTCTAAGATCATGAAAATAAAGGTGGAAATCTGACCCTATTGGAAGGGAGATTGGATCTTATGGAGTTTATAAACAAGGAGGGTTTATTGGATATGGATCTCCATGGTATCTAGTTTACTTGGAGTAACAAGAGAGTTGGTACTGAATGTATCCAGGCAAGACTGGACCGTGCACTTATTTCCCTTGATTGGACTAAAGATTTCATATGCAAGCTGGAAGCCAACCAGAAAATAGGTTAGGATCATTTTCCTCTCATCTTTACTGCTACAAAGATAAATTTAAAGAACAATTTTCCTTTTAGATTTGAAAAGATGTGGATACATCATCCATAGTTTGAAAGAAAAATGGTTGAATGGTGGAGTATAGATATTGAAGGTACTGCTCTCTTTAGAGTAGCTTCTAAGCTCAAAAATGTTTAAAAAGAAGTTAAAATTTGGAACAAAAATTTCTTTGGCAATATTTTTGTGAACAAATCTGCTATCAAGGAGGATATCCAAAAAACTTAGGATAAAATTCAGAAGGAATGATAGACTCTTGATCTCATTATGAAAGAAAATGAAAAGTTGGCCCAATATCATGACATTATTACCAAAGAAGAAATCTACTGGAGACAAAGGTCAAGATTGGTCTAGTTAAGTGAAGGAGACAAAAATACCAAATTTTTTCACCTCTGAACTCTTAAACACAGAGCCAAAACCCACATTTCACATCTTAAAAGGGGAGACCAGAAGATTGCTAAGGAAAAGAACATAATGGAAAATGGTTGCCTATTTTCTTCCTTAATGACTACTGATCCCAATATTAATCTGAATAATTAGGCTAATTTTCTTGGAGTGATCCCTCCTCTAGTTCCGAAGGAACAAAATAAAATGTTGAGCTCAATTTCTAAGGATGAAGAAATTTTCAAAGCTGTTTGTTCCCTTAGAGGTGATAAAGCACTTGGTCCAGATGGTTTTCCTATGTTTCCCTTTCAGAAATTTTGGAAACTAGTTGGAAAAGATGTTTGTGATGTTGTTAAGGAATTTTATGGAGCAAAACAAATGCTAAAGGAAATTAATTCTACTTTCCTCTATTTGATTCCTAAAAAAATTGGAGTTGATTCTCCCGATCAGTTTAGACCAATCAGCCTATGTAATTCCTTCTATAACATTATATCCAAAGTCCTAACTTCAAGATTACTTCTGGTGGTTCCTTCAATTATTGCTGATCAACAAAATGGCTTCATTCTAGGTAGACAAATTCTTAACTCTGTTATCTCAGCCCATGAGAATATTCATTCCTTATCTTGTTCTAATAACTAGGGGTTCACTATGAAAGTGGACATAGCTAAGGCCTATGATAGAGTTGAATGGTCTTTCCTTTCTAATATTTTATATGCTTTTGGTTTTGACCATAAGGTTGTTGAAGTTATCTTTCAGCTGATTTCTACCTCCTCTATAGCTGTTTTGGTCAATGGTTGTTCTTCTCATTTTTTCAATCCTTCTCGAGGTCTAAGACAAGGAGACCCTTTATCACCTATCCTTTTTGTTATTATGGCTAACTATCTAGGGAGATACATAGGGGACTTGGTCCATAAAGGCATTATTAAAGGTCTGCAACCTTTTTCCCATCCTCTCATTTGTTCTCATGGTCAGTTTGTTGATGACACCATCTTTATGGGTAAATTTGAAGTCAGGGAAGCCATGAATCTAAAGCAAGCTATTAATATTTATTCTTCTACCTTGGGTCAATTGGTTAATTGGAATAAAAGTGCAATGTTTTTTATCAATACCCCCATTCCAAGACAAAATAAAATTGCTAATATCCTTGGGTGTTCTATTGGATCTTTCTCTTCCACTTATTTGGGTCTACCTCTTGGATTGAAGATCTCTGATTCCTTCTAGGAAGTTCTCATTAATAAATTCCATAAAAAATTGGCAGGTTGGAAAGGTAATCTCTTAAGCCAGTCAGGTAAGTTAACTCTCCTCAAAGCTTGTCTTCAAAGCATACCTAATTATGCTTTAAGCCTCCTTAGAATTCCAATGAAATTTGCTGATTCTATTGAAAAAATCCAAAGGAATTTTTTGTGGACTGGTACTAAAGAAAAAAAGAGAATGTCCTTAATTGCCTGGGACCAAGCTTGTAAACCTATTAGTGAAGGTGGATTAGGAATTAGGAAAATAAGAAGTATGAATAAAGCCTTTTGGCCAAACAAGGTTGGATAAATTATCATGATGACAAAGAATGGAGTATTATTTGGAAACATAAGTACCTCTCCAATGTGAATTCTTTGGCTGATTTCCTTTCTTCTCCTAATGTTCTTTGTCCTTCTACAATATGGGGAGCTATTTAGGGGACAAAGAATACTCTTGGAAAAGGATGTTCATGGAAAATTGGAAATGGGAAAAAGGTGAGATTTTGGGAAGACATATGGTTATTGGATCACCCCTTGATTCATGATTTTCTAGATAATGATCAAGTAGAGATATGTAAGCTGCAATATAGCACTTTTATCTATCAGTATTGGCATAATAATTCCTGGGTAAAATTGACAGATATTGATCAAGGATTCTATAACATACAGTTGAGTTTGAATGCCTTCTCTCTTTATCCTACTTATGAGGATAAGATGATATGTAATGCTAACCCAAGTGGCCAATTTAAAGTTTCTACTCTCCTTGTTTCTAGGGAGAAGGGCAATCAACCCTTTTGGTCCCACACTTGGATTAAGGGCCTCATACCAAAAATAAACATCTTCTATTGGATTATACTCCAAAACAAAATCTTGACCTAGGACAATCTGCAAAAAAGAGGAATTAATGTGGTTAATAGATGCACCTTATGCAAAAATGGATTTGAAGATAGAGACCATTTATTCTTGAATTGCTCTTATAGTCATCAAGTTTGGAATGAGATTCTAAATTACTAGAGTATGAATTGGGTTCATCAAAATAATATTGAACTTTGTTTCAAAAGTTGGCAGTGTCCTTCTAAGGATCCTGAGGTTCAATTTCTTTGGAAAATAACTCTTCCTCATCTCTGGTGGGGTATCTGGAAAGAAAGAAATAATAGAATCTTTAGAAATAAGGATTTTCCAGGATGGTTGCTGGGACAAAATATTGTTAGAGCTATCAAAGAGAACTTTAAATCTCAGAGGAAAACTAATCAAACTATTCAAATTGATAATCCATTGTGATCAAAAGGTCCTAATTTGAAATTTGATAACCCAAGATTGACCATAAGATGAAATACTCCTCCTAATGGGTGGATAAAAGGAAACTTTGATGGGGCTGCTAAGGGCAATCCAGGAAGAGTTGGATGTGGAGGAGTTTTGAGAGACCATGCGGGAAATGTAATAGATGCCATTGCCATTCCTATAGGTTAGTCTAATAGCCATATTGCTAAAGCTATTGCTGCTCTATATACCGTGAAGTTAGCAGCTGATATGGGGCACCCAAAGCTATGGTTGGAAGGTGACTCATTGAATATTATAAATACTCTTAATAATAAAAAATTCATTT
Source organism: Cupressus sempervirens (assembly GCA_028749045.1). Classification (NCBI taxonomy): domain Eukaryota; kingdom Viridiplantae; phylum Streptophyta; class Pinopsida; order Cupressales; family Cupressaceae; genus Cupressus; species Cupressus sempervirens. The sequence continues at coordinate 366,703,459 of CM053791.1, read as the reverse complement.
ACATGGTCGATTGAAGCAATGGTCATGGAGATTAAATATCTTATTAATAAATTTGAAAAAGTTATTATATCCCACACGTATCGAGAGGCCAATGGGGTTGCTAACTGGGTGGCCAACCATGTAGTCAAAATGGGATATAAGATGACATGGGTCAGTGAATTAAATAAGCATGTTGATCTAAAAGCACTTATTAATTATGATGCCATTCATTCGAAGGTGGGAAAGATATGTCAAGATTAGAAATTTAATGATTTTTTATAGTGGGGCTATGGTTGTCAGTGTTCCTTCCCTGAGGAAGTACACTTATGTGATTACAATGTGGGCTTTGCACGTATCATTTCTGAAGAGGGTTTTATTTGATGTGAAAATCTGGTTTCAGCTTTACCTGTTTGCTCTCTGCTCTTGGCTTCCTCTAGTTTTTGGGTTTTTTTGTAATAATCTGCAAATGGGAGGTGAACCAAGGAAATAAGAACCCAGAAAATGTGATGTTTGGAGGGCTGAGAAGGATGTATGGAGGATTTTACAAAAAGGAAAGGTGACCAACTACTTAGAACAACTGCATGGGTTTAAACCGCATGTCACCACGACCTTTTTCAAAAATTGGACTGATGACAGGGTCTCTTTACATGGTGTCATTATGCAATTAACAGAGGATTTCATAGCTGAAATCACTGGTTTACCCACGGAAGGTATCAAATTCACTAAGCAAACAAGCATTTCAAATGCGGCATTCAAAAAATTTCCAAAGACAGATGCTAAGGAGAAAAATCTCAAAAGGAATGGAGACTTCAACGACTTGGACCAGATAAAGGAAATTTAGTGGGATGTGCTCTCCTGTACCCATGAGTATTTCATCCTCGATGGTAGAAATAAAAGAGTTCATAAGTTTCATTTTGTCTTCTTGAATCATTTCAAGCATAAGCATAGAATTTCTTTTCCCTTCTATTTGTGCTTCTCTTTGCTTCAAAGTCTGCATGCCCATAGAAAGAAGGAATCTTGTCCTATATTGCATGAAGGAATTATTCTCCTCATTGAGGGTTATTGTAAAAACAAGTCCATTGTCTCAACTCCTTTGGACAAACAGAAGGGTTCTGTCTCTAGCTCCCATTCCAAAAAAAGTAAGAAGGATGAGAAGTTTAAAGACAAATAGAGGAGGATAAGACACAATACTTTGCATTCTCAAAAACAAATGATGGAAGAGGACTTTGAGTTTGTAAACACTGATATTAAAGAGAATGAAACCCCTAAGGAAGAAGAAGGTACAAATGTTAGGGATTTTAGTTCCAATTTGGATTTTTATCTAGAGAGTAAAGAAAAAAGTGGGACAGAGGACTTGGAAGAAAATAGTGAAGATAATTCTGATAAGGGAAAATCCGGTGATGAGGGTAATAAGATTGAATCTGGTGTTGATAAAGAAGAGACAAAAAAGGCTATTGAAGACCCCGTTGCAAAGGAACAAATTGTAAAGGCTCCTTCATCTGCCAAAGAGATTGGGGAACATGACAAGAATGAGGACCTCTCCACCACAAGGGTTGAGGATTAGACAGAAAGGGTGGTTTCACCTCCTCGTGAGGTTGCAGAACAGGATATTAGTGATTCTTCATAGAGAGAAACTAAGCTATCCTTTTCGCATTCAGCTAAGCTCAAATTTGAATCCATGCTTCAAGTTGATTCATGGATATACAATGAAATTATGGGTCTTAAAAAGAAAATGGATATTATGCAACATAACCAGAAAACTAATCGTGTCACAATTAGCCAAATGGAGGTGCAAGTGGGTGATATCCCAAACAAACTGAAAGAGTATGAACAAAACCTACGAATGCTCATTAAGGAAAGTGGGACTAAAATGGAACAAGTGACTTCAAGTATCTGTGTAGCTGCTGCTAGTCTTGGCATATAGGAAAATGAGGAAATTATAACTCCGGGAGGCCCAAGCAAGTGGACCAGGCAGAGTACAAGGAAGAAGACTCTAGAGACTGCTGTCGCTTCAGCTGTTGATTCCATACAAGACACTATAGAGATTGGAAAGGAGGTCACCAAAATGATTAAAGAGCTACAATAGTAGCCTTTAATGGGTTCTATTTTTTGGTTTTGTCTCGGTTTAGGTCTTAGTTACTAGTTGTGGTAACTGGTTTTTTGTTTTTGGTCCTGTATTCTGGTTTTTATCTGATCGTTTTACTAGGTTCCAAGTTCTTGTAAAACCTGGGTATTTGGACTTATTTAGTGATTTTAGGTCCCTATAAAACCTGATTTTGATACTATTTCTTTAGTAGGTTTCAGGTCCTTGTAAAACCTAGTGGACTTTATCACTCTATCCTCTTTGTTGATGTATTAGAGTTTTGGGGTCCCTTCATAACCTATTTTTACCATAATCTAAAACACATCCACAATAAAGAATAACTACAAGTACAAATTCCATTTTAATAATATACAATTACAGGATGCCACTTGGCAATAAACAGAATGCACAATCATCCACTATACAAGTCACAAGGTATGAGAGGCTGACATAATATACATCATGAAATAGATTACATCATCTAATAAGATCTATGAAATCAAATACAATACACTTAGAGTATAATCATCCATCATAGAAATACAAGATCAGATAACAAGGAAAATCTGCATAGACACATCCAACAATGGCATCCAATAGTTAGATCTCAATGGTATAAGAAAAAGAACTACCACCTAACCTCGTGGAACCCAAAAAGGCCCACTCCCACCACTCTAAGTAGATAAACTCAACTCCCAAATAGGATGACAAACTCAAAAGTCAAAACCAACATCTAGGTTCAAGGAATCACGTGAAAGCAAACTATCTCAAAGGTACCAAGACACAAGTAACAACTAATCCCAGAGGCAACAAATACATGTAGAAAATCTACTATGTAAGTGGACAAGTGTCATCACATGAGCCGACTCTAAGGTTACCCCGGAAGCCTCTTTGAACTTCGACCCCCTAGTGTCTCTATGTGGCATTAGTATCCTTTCCTATAGACAAGGCATACTAACGAGTCAACTCTAAGGTTACCCTAGTAGTCTCTCAAGACTCTGGCCCCCTAATGACTTTATGTTGTACCATATCTTATTAAGTCATTTTAAACCCATTTAATGAAATGTTATCACTTATTAAAACAACCCACAATGCGTTACCCAGGCACCCTCTTTAGGGCTCCAGCCTCCATTGTAAGCCACTTCCCAACATGACATACAAATAGCCTACCCTAAGCTCAGCAAAAGCAAAAGATCTGAAATGCCTATAAACCACATATCAATTCTTAAACAAGCAACTGGAAAGATATAGAAAACATCATTGATCCAAATCACAAATTTCACCAAACGTTCATCCTAATAGGACTGATCCAAAATCAAGTACACATAAACCAAACCATGTCATAATATGACATCACCAAAAAAAATTATTTAATTAACTCAGTCCTATACAAGCAACTGGGAAGCAATCAAGGATTCCACCTTAGTTCTACACAAGAACTGAAAAGCACATCAAAATATATGATCAAACTCATCATAGCACACTAATGACACATCACCATGGTTAGGTATAAAAGATCGAAATAAAAACATCCTCATGACATCATAGAACAAAACTTCTAAGCCTCTGGCAACATCCTGACTGGTCAAAGCTAAGTCAACCTTGAAACCCAATGTCAATAAAATCACACGTCTCATATAGAACATACAATAGTAACTTTTCATAATACATTAACTTTTGGAAAACATGCGTATTTAATTTTCACTATAGGTTTCCAAGTTTTCATTTCCAAATATTACAGTTCATAATGTTTTTTATGTCAATTAGGGTTTCAATTTTCATTTCTTCAGTTGCCAGATTCACTATGGTTTCTGAGTTCACTAGAATCCTAGACAATTCAACAATTCGTATAAAGTCGTTTAAACATTGTTTCATAGTTAAATTCATTATCACAACATAAGAGTTCAGTAAACATACACATAATAGTTTTCGTCTTTTCTAAAGTATTACACTTATTAACATTTTCTGAATAATCAAAAGATATATTCAATCTATCAATAGAATAGAAATCATTTCCATAAAGACATCATCAAGTAAAATCTGAGTGTACTTTAAAATAATTATTTCCCAAATTTCAATTATCAATTTACTTTTCAAATCTATTTTAATACTCATAAATCATTTTCATATCTAAATTAAACCGTAAGATAAAATTCGAGTTTACTAAAGATAACCTTTTTCCCAATTAATTCTTTGATTTTCAATTTACTTTAGAACTAGCTTATATATATAATGCGAAGAGTAATCCTTCTTGAGGCGCCTATTTTTATTAAATCCCAAAGTTATTTTAATCACAATGGTAATCACAACGTAATAGGAAAAACATTTACTTTTTATTTATATTTTGATAAGGTTATTATAAAATTGTTAATTAATTTTTAATTAGAGTTGTATAAAGTTACTATAAAATTATGCTACAAAATATTTTTTTTAAATTTTATATATGGAGTTTAATTTAGATTTTTTTAAAATTATTTTATTTTTGGGATATTGTAATGTAAAATGTTATAGTCAAACGTAGATATATGGTTAGGGACAAAGTTACCATTGCCGTTAATGTTAACCTTAGGGATAGAATTAGGGTCAAGGTTAGCATTAGGGTTAGGGTTGGAGTTAGGGTTAGGGTTTGAGTTATGGTTAAGGTTAGGGTTAGAGTTATGGTTATGGTTATTGTTAGAGTTATGGTTAAGGTTCAGATTAAAGTTATGTTTATGGTTAAGGTTAGGGTTAGAGTTATGGTCATGGGTAGGGCTAGGGTTAGGGCTAAGGTTAGTAAGGCTAGGGTTAGGGTTAGGGTTAGGGTTAGGGTTAGAATCCAATTATGGTAGAGTTAGATTTAGAGTTAGAGTTAGGGGTAGAGTTATGTTTATGGTTAAGGTTAGGGTTAGAGTTATGCTCATGGTTAAGGTTAGGGTTAGAGTTATGGTTATAGTTAGGGTTAGGGTTAGGGTTATTGTAGGGCTAGGGTTAGGGCTTTAATCAGGGTCAAGGTTAGAGTTAAAATTAGGGTTAAGGTTTGAGTCAGGATTAAAGTTAGGGTTGGGATTAGGGTTATAGTCCAATTATGGTAGAGTTAGATTTAGGGTTAGAGTTAGGGGTAGAGTTATATTTATGGCTAAGGTTAGGGTTAGAGTTATGGTCATGGTTAAGGTTAGGGTTATAGTTATGGTTATGGTATGGGTTAGGGTTATAATAGGGCTAGGGTTAGGGTTAGGGTTAGGGTTTGAGTCAAGGTTAAGGTTAGAGTTATGGTTAGGATTAGGGTTTGTGTCCAGATTAAAGTTAGGGTTAGGGTTATCGTTAGAGTCCAATTATGGTAGAGTTAGATTTAGGGTTAGAGTTAGGGGTAGAGTTATGTTTATGGTTAAGGTTAGTGTTAACGTAAGGGTTAGAGTTAGAGTTAGAGTTAAGGTTAGGGTTAAGATTAGAATTAGGATTAGGGTTAGTATTAGTGTTAAGGTTAGGGTTAGGGTTAGAGTTAGAGTTAGGCTTAGCATTAGGATTATTATTAGGGTGAGGGATAGGGTTTGAATTAGAGTTAGGGTTAGATTTAGGGCTATTGTTAGGTTTAGGATTATAATTAGAGCTAGAGTTAGGGTCAGGGTTAGAGTTACAATTAGGGTTAGAGTTAGGGTTAGGGTTGGGGTTAAGTTTAGAATTAGAGTTAGAGTTAGGATTAGGGTTAGGGTTAGAATCAGGGTTACAAATATAGTTAGGATCAGAGTTAGAGTTAAGGTTAGGGTAAGGGTAAGAATTAGGGTGAGGGTTAGAATTAGGGTTACAAATATAGTTAGGGTTAGGGTTAGGGTTAGAATAAGAGTTAGGGTTTGAGTTAAACTTAAACTTAGAGTTAAAGTTAGAGTTAGAATTAGATTTACAATAAGGGTTAGAGTTAGAGTAAGGGTTATTTAGGGTTAGAATTAAGGATAGGGTTAGAATTAGAGTTAGAGTTAGGGTTAGGGTTAGGGTTAGTGTTAGGGTTATAGTTAGGGTTAGGGCTAGCATTAGGGTTAGAGTTACAATTAGAGTTAGAGTTAAAATAAGAGGTAGTGTTAGAGTTAGAGTTAGAGTTATAATTAGGGTTAGGGTTTAGGTTAGGGTTAGGGTTAGAATTAGAGTTATAGTTACAGTTCAAGTTAGAGTTAAGAGTTAAAGTTAGAGATAGAGTTGGGGTTAGGGTTAGATTTAGGGTTAGGATTAGAGTTAGGGTTGGGATTAGGATTAGAATTAGGGTTAGGGTTAGGGTTGGAGTTATATATAATATTAGGGTTAGGATTAGGGGTAGGTTTTGAGTTAGAGTTAGGGTTAGGGTTAATATTAGGGTTAGGGTTATAATTAGAGTTAGAGTTAGATTTAGGGTTAGAATTAGAGGTAGGGTTAGAATTAGAGATAAAGTTAGAGCTAGAGTTAGAGTTAGGGTTAGAGTTAGAGTTAGATTTAGGGTTTGAATTAGGGTTAGAATTAGGGTTAGGATTAGAATTAGCATTAGAGTTAGAGTTAGAGTTAGGATTAGAATTAGGGTTAGGGTTAGGGTTAGGGTGAGAATTAGAGTTTGAGTTATATTTAGGGTTAGAGTTAGGATTAGAGTTATAGTTAGGGTTAGAATTAGGTCAAGGTTAGGGCTAGAATTAAGGTCAAGGTTTGAATTAGGATTATAGTTAGGGTTATATAGGTTAGGGTAAGGGTCAGGGGTAGAATTAGAGTTAGAGTTAGAGTTAGAGTTAGGATTAGGGTTAGGGTTAGAATTAGGGTTACAAATATAATTAGGGTTAGAGATTGAGTTAGAGTTAGGGTTAGGGTTAGGGTAAGAATTAGGGTTAGAATTAGGGTTAGATTTAGAGTTAGGGTTTGAGCTAGAGTTAGAGTTAGAGTTAGAATTAGAGTTAGAACAAGGGTTAGAATTAGAGTTAGGGTTAGAATTAGGGTTAAGGTTAGGTTCAACACAAGGGTTATGGTTAGATTTAGAGTTAGCACTAGGGTTAGGGTTATAATTAGATTATTAGTGTTAGTGTTAGAATTATAGTTAGGGTTAGAGTTAGGGTTAGAATTGGAGCTAGAATTGAGGCTAGGGTTAGGGTTAGGGTTAGAATTAGAGTTAGAGTTAGGGATCAAGTTAGAGTTATAGTTCAATTTATAGTTAAAGTTGGAGATAGAGTTGGGCTTAGGGTTAGATTTAGGGTTAGGGTTGGAGTTAGGGTTAGATTTAGGGTTAGGGTTAGAATTAGGATTAGAGTTGGGTTTATAAATGGTTAAGGTTAGGGTTAGGGGTAGAATTATAGTGAGTTAGAGTCAGAGTTAGGGTTAGGGTTAGGGTTAGGGTTAGAATTAGAATTAGGATTAAGGTTATAATTAGAGTTAGAGTTAGAGTTAGAGTTAGAGTTCAAGATAGAATTAGAGTTAGAGTTGGGGTTTGTGTTATTATTTTAGTTAAGGTTATTTTTGGGCTACTAATCATATTATAGCTAATGTTAGTGTTATTATTACACTCTACCTAGTGTTAGGGTAATTGTCAAGTTAATTTTTTATGTGGGTTAGTTTTATTATAGTGCCCATGATTAGTGTTATTGTGATACAAGTTATTAACCTTTTTAATAATGTAATCCCTCCCTCTCCCATCCTCTCTCTCTCTCTCTCTCTCTCTCTCTCTCTCTCTCTCTCTCTCTCTCTCTCTCTCTCTCTCTCCCCCTTCCTCTTCCTTTCCCTCTCTAACTTCACCTAGTAATATCCCCCCCTATCTAAATACACCCTTGCCTCTCTCTCTCTCTCTCTCTCTCTCTATATATATATATATATATATATATATATATATATATATATATATATATATATATATATATATATATATATATATATATATATTCCCACTTATAAAAAATATAATATTATTTCTATTCACTAGTACATATAGGGTTACATTGAGGTGTATAGTTTACTAAATGCTTAGTATAGTCACATATAGAGTAAGAGTTAGAGTTAGGATCCAAAGCTTACAATTTCATTTATATGACACTCAATGTTATGGTTAGGGTTAATAAGTGGTTAAATGTTACACTAAAATAAGGGACATAGTTAAGGGAAATATGAGATTTAGGTTTAGTTTTGGAGTAATTTGGGATATATGTTATACAAATGAAATAGTGGAGAAATTTTAATTCATGAAAGGGAAATTATAGTCCCAACACAACTATATAGATGATGTAAAAAGTGTGAAAGAATATAAAATAATCAATTTTACGAAAATTATTTCTCCATGATTATGTGAGAACATTAAATATTGTTGAATTTTCAATAATGCTCATACAATTTTTATTGCAATAATTAAGAATTGTAATAAATAAATATGCCTATCATTAAGGACATCTATTTAGACTAATGATTTTCTTTCTTAATTAACATATTTAGTAGCCACAACCATTGAAGAAATGTTTTGTACAACAATACAAAAAAATTCTTGTTCTCTTCTTCATGAAAGTTACATAGAACAATGGGGAAACAAAACTGCCAATACAACGAATTAGAAGTAAAATTCTAAAACCGGAGACAAGAATGAACTATATACAAAAAAAATCTCTGTAATGGTGTAAATACATGTCACATTCTTCAATGATTAGGATTCTTTTGCGACATTTATTTGAACAATGGTTGTGAAAGACTTCTTTCATCAATGAGGGAAACCCATCCATTTTTGTAGATGTATCATGTCAGAATTTTTATGCATGATCTTTCATATGCATTCCTTCTATTTCCTCAACATAGTCAATTGGAAATATTGTGTTCACCACAACTTTAATTATTGTTGTGCATATCTCTTTAATTATTTGTGTGCATTTTTCAAACTCGGTCTCAAAGAAATCATTTGAGGTCATTGTAGTCATGCTAGTATCAAATAATGTTTGATTCTCTGTTTGAGGCATCCATAACTCAAATAGTAACTTGCAAACTTATAAACAAATATCAACATATAGAAATAATCAGAATAAAAAAGTATTAATAATTAACATAATTCATTTCAAATGAATAATGTTTAAAATAACATAAATCAAAATCAAAACTATTTCAAATGAAATACTTAGATTGTAATGTTTGAAATATGGTGGCATTGTCTTCCACTATTCAAACATTAGAAACATAAACATTAATAAAAATCTATATATACTATGAACAATATTTAATAAAACACATACATAATCTAATTAAAAATGACAAAATATAAACTAAATATATGATTCATTTATTTTAAAATTATCATTAACTTAAATAAAATACAAATTTTATTGTTAAGGTGACCTTGCCATCCACATTAACGATAAAATTTAATTATGAAACATGAAAAATATAAATATTTTGAAGCATGCAAATATAAAACTATTTTGAAACATACAAATCTAAAACATGCAAACCAAAAGTTATATGCAAATCTAAAACTAATATGAAACATGCAAATATAAAATTAAATTGAAATATACACATTAAAAATGTGCAAATGAAATGTATTATCAAATATCTAAATCAAATATATTTTGAATCAATTTGAATTCTAGATCTAAATGAAATATGCAAGGCTAAACTATATAAAACTTATTGAAATTGAAATCTAAACCAAAGGAGAATATTATAGCTAATTTTGAAACTAAATCTAAATACATAACTAAATCTAAATCTAAATACAAAACTAAATTAAAAATAAAAAATAAAAATAGAAATCTCACATGCAAAAAATTACTTCAAAACTCTAATCTACTCCTCTTCAAAAACTCTAATCTAATTCAATAATCTCCACCTCTTCCTCCTTGTAAAAACAGAAAATGAAAATGAAATGAGGAGCATTTGTTTTATAACCTATGAGAGACTCCTCATATCCCCCAACATATGTCTTTTGACATTCCATGAGTTTGTTTCAAAATCCCCCACTCCCCACAAAAAATAAGCATGAATGTGCATGCAAAAATATATTTAACAAAAAGAAAATATTTTGTACTTAAAAATTTAATGAAAATAATTTTAGTCCTACTTTTTTGGGTTCTATTGTTTCAGCTTTACTTTTTCCAATCCTATTTTTTGGCCCCTTTTTTGGGCTCTATTATTTTGACATCCATTTGGCTTCATATTATTTTGACCAACTATTATTTTGAGAATATTTTTCTATTTTATAATTTAATAATTGATAAAATATATACTAAATATATGATTCATCTACTTTAAATAAATCGTTAGCTTTAATAAAATACAAATTGTATTGATATGGTGGCATTGTCATCCACATTAATGATAAAATTATACTTTGAAACATGAAAATATAAATACTTTGAAACATGCAAATGTAAAACTATTATGAAACATTCAAATCTAAAACATGCAAACCAAAACTATTTTGAAATATGCAAATCTAAAACTCATATGAAACATGCAAATCTAAAACTAATTTGAAACATGCATTTTTAAAATATACAAATGAAAACTATTATAAAATATATAAATCAAATAGATTTTGAATGCAAATCTAAATCAAAATCAAACATGCAAGACTAAACTATTAAATGCAAGCCTAAACAAATTTCAATAGAATTCTAAATCCAAATGAAACTAATTAAAATTGAAAGCTAAATCAAAGTAGAATACTATAACTAATTTTCAATCTACATCTACATCTAAATCTAAATTAAAATCTAAATAAAAAATAGAAATCTCACCTACAAAGATATTACTCCAACACTTCAATCTACTCCTGTTCAAAAACTTCAATCTAGTCCTCCAATAATCTCCACCTCTTCCTTCTTGCAAAAACATAAAATAAAAATCAAATAAGGAGCTTTTGTTTTATAACTTGTGAGAGAGTCCTCATAACCCCCAATGGACGTCTCTTCACATTCCACAAATTTGTTTCAAATTCTCTCACTCCCCACAAAAAATAAGCATGAATGTGCATGCAAAATTATATTTAAATAAAAAATAAATCATATGGAAATTATTTTGGCCCTATTTTTTAGGGGCATATTTTTTGGGCCCTATTTTTTGGACCTATTATTTCGGCCTCCATTTGGCTTCCTATTATTTCGGCCAGCTATTATTTCGGGAATGCTTTTTGTATTTTATGATTTAAAAGTTTGTAACTGCTCCCAATTCTTTTTTATTGACAGAGAATCTTTTTTGGCATATTCTTGTGTTGGGCATTCGTCTGCCATTGTATAGAATGCCTCTCGGCATAATTATGGTCATGTACCACCAACACATGACATCGAAGGACTAGTCTCACCTAAAGTAAAATTTATCTCATCGTATGGAAGTACATTGTGAGTAACTTCAGAGTGTCATATACATCCCTTGTATACCATAAAAGATATCAAAAACTATTAAACTAGGTTCTATATGTTTTATCTAGGTAATTCTTGATAAGTAGGAGAAGAGGTGTCTTATCTAGGGAATTCTTGTGCATGTCTTTATATGCCACAAGGGAATGTTAGAACTAATCAATGAATTTTTAAATGAAAATATACAAAGCCTAGTTTGAATAACAAAGTCAACTTTTCAAAGGTGTATCTTTCACTGCCTACTATTTGTAGTTTGTTGGAATATTCAAATTGAAGCTTTTCCTTAGGGTCATATAATCTCCAAGAAAGTCCTCTAAAAATAAGTGAGAAAACTTAATCATCAATATCACCCTATCATGGAAGATGGTAGCATGCATAAGTGTTCTTGGAATTTAAAAGACACGTGTAAATTGCTAATCAAACTCAAATCTAAAGGTGAAATTTAACCCTACTCAAAAAAGAGGGGAAAATAAAGATAAAGCATGGAAAATAAACTTATCTATTCTAATTGTCTTCAAAAAATATCCAACAAAACTACTTACATTGATAGATTTGGTAATATATTTAAGACAAATGAAAATTGAATTGTATAAGAAAGTTAATTAAAAACATAACACCAATAAGTCTTATAGAAAAATAAATCAAAAAATAGAATTTTTGATTATATTGATTGATTTTTAAAAACAAATCGTTAAAAGAAATAAAAGACGTAAAATTTATGACTAGTTGAAATTACAAGACAAAAAATAAACAAATATAGGAAAATTTTCAAAATTTACCTATGGCCATTAGATCAACTTGTGAATCAACTTTCCAATAATTGTACAATGTTGAGAATCAAACAAACTTCGTTACCTAGTTGCAAACATTTGAATGAAGGACAAATATAGGAAAATTTTCAAAATTTACCTTTGGCCATTAGATCAACTTGTGAATCAACTTTCCAATAATTGTACAATGTTGAGAATCAAACAAACTTTGTTACCTAGTTGTAGACATTTGAATGAAGGACTTTATTTAGAAATATTGAATGGTGAGTTGAAGGGCTTAAACACCTTGTTTGCCAAGGGGTTATGCCCCTAAGCATTAGGCATGATTTGGGTTTCAAATTCCACGTGGTCAGGAGCTAAGCTCTTGGCCTGCAATATGACCAGGCCTTAACAAACCCATAAAAATAAATCCCTCACCTTTTCATTTCTAGTCAGTCTTCATTTGCACGGCCTAGAGGACAAGTTGGGGTAGATTTCAATGGATGGATCTTTATGAGCCTTGGGAAAATTTAATGGACTTCAAATCGATGTATGCTCCAATTTTATGATGGGTTTGACCACATGAAAATTCCAATAATTAAGGTGGTTTTAAAATAAATTTGGGGAGAGTTTCAAAACACACTTCTGGATATTAAACTTGTGCTTCCTTTTGACAACTCTGCAAATTATCGCAGAGTTCATAACTTGAAAGGCATTTATCTCATACTTCAAAATTCAAAGGTTGAAGACCATGATTTGTCTTTTTAGACTTAAGATGGTTTCAGAATTTATTATTTATTTCAACTATGTAATTACTTTTCATTTAAAAATATTGTTTATATATTTAGAAATGAATGAAGGAATTTTAATAATGTTCATAAGATCAAGTAATTTAAGAGATTAAAATTCATATTATTAACATTTTTTAAGATTCTTTCTATGCTACTATATTTTGAATTTTGATCAAGAAGCTTGTTAATTTGTAAAGCATTCTTCAAAAATCTTGCTTAGATCTCAAATAACTTAGAGGTTATATATATATATATATATATATATATATATATATATATATCACAAAGAGTGTACATATATACATAAGATGAAAGTAAACAAGACAAGTTTATATTGAAATAAATAAATAATTTGAGATATAAAAATATAATTATAAAATGACTATTGTTCTACTACACTTATCTACATTGAGATGATTTTCAATTATGCAACTCTACTATAATCACAAGTTGTGGTCTTCAAGTCATTTGAGCTTCTTGATTTTAAAACCCCTTCTCTACAAAATGAAAAATATAAAACATTTGGTTACGTCAACATAAATTGTTTTTCAATAGAAATGTCAAACTTGCAAAGTCTAGAATGTTGTGATAAATATTATTGAATTATATGTTGAAAATCTAATATGTGGAACCAAATATACACTATCAAAGCTATATTCTTGCATTTTATCCTTAGTCTTTTTTTAAAGAATGACCCAAAACTATAAATGAACTACAATTGATAACATATTTTCACAATCCATGTTATTATGTTCATTGTGTGTAAGTTTTTTTTAGCACCAACATTTTGGATCATACTCAATGATCCATCATCAAGGTGAGAGAGCTAAGGTCATTCCAAAATGGTGTAGCATGTAATTTAATCAAAATTGCTAAAAACAACCTCACAATAAAATCTTATAGTGCCCACATCGTATTTCTTCTCATTTAATACTTTTATTAAAAATGCAATAATATCTCTAGTTTGAAACTAAATTTTATCTCTACTTATTTAGCTAAAATATTCTTTATGTTTTATGTTTTGTCATAATTAAGTTGTTATAAAATTCTTCTCTAAAAATTTAATCAATAATTCCTTTTGGTCTTCTCTTGTAAATAGATTATTGATTTGAGAATATCCAATGACACAATATGCCATGTAATAAAATATAACACATCTTAATATTTATCACCCCAATGTCTTTTATTCAATTCCGAGTAGATTAGTAATGGTAAATTTACATTTGAAAATTTGTTTGCTATTCAAATTCATTACCAACAAAAGAAAAAGCAATATAACATATTTTTGGGTGATGCTTTATTTCTCTTACAACTATGATTATTTAGCATTAGGTAGTCCATACAAGTATACTCTTAACAACCTTGTAAAATAAAAATTGTCAGAAAATTACCTAGGTTTATATACGCCACTTTTAGTTTCTTGGTCTCTTTAGACATGATGTGATAGTCTATTTTCTCTCAAGGAAGTCTAATAAAATTTGACTAGTAAAATTCACTCAAGAAATCTCTAGACAAGGAGTAGTGATCCCTAATAGAGGCTACTACAATATAATGCTTAAGATTTGAAATTTAAATAAAAACAAATTAGAATGTAAAATTTGATATTCCTTAATTCTAATCATGAACACAAACATAAATAATAAAGGAAACAAAACAAAAACATACCTTGTCATGCATATATACCACTTGCATAGTAGTTAGCATATCATTAAATTTTCATTGTTTGGAATAGTTCTACGATACACTGACTCATGATGCATCTTCACATAGATGAGCATTCATATGTTCACCCATACACCAACCTCTTATGCATTATCTCTTCAACCTCTTAACTACTCTTGCTTGATCTTCTTGTATCCCTCTTTCATGCTTGCAAAATCTTATGTGACCTAATTAGGACTTCCATTAGCTTCTCCTTGAATCCATCTAGGTCTTTCCATAATACATTTTTTTTATTTTTTTCGGCTGCATCGTGGTCTTTTATCATTTCCACTTGGTTAAATAAACTTTTATTTGTCCACCCAACTTTCCTCAAAATCTACACTAAGATCTTATCATTTATCTTCATTAGTATTTTTACTCTTTGTAATTCTCTATGTAGATCACTTTATCTTTGTCTAGGTTCAATGAATCTAATTTTAGCACGATAGGTTTGATCATTCTTCAAAATTTGTTTTGTTCTACTATCGGTTGGTAACTTACATAATTAGAATTCTCCTATTTACCAATAACTTGTTATTTGCTGATAGTAGACTGACTTTCCTTTGTACCAATTAGGGCTTCATACATCCTTTATATCGATAGTACTCTATTCTTCTGATAACACTACTTTTACCCATTTACCTATTTGTCGATAAGTTCCTTCTTGTCGATAGTATATATTGTTAACCTATTTATTTCTATTCTCTGATAAGGTATAACTTCTTTGCTTCTTCACCTGTTTGTCCAATTTACAAATAATAAATCTTCATGTGTAGTAGTTTGCCAACAATGACAAACATAGCATCAAAATTATCATAAAATGTCATTGTATGATTTCTCAATCAACAATATTAGCTTTGTCTCTCTATTTTTAGGGATTATCTTATAAATAATTTAGATTTTGTGTTTGTCTAACATAATTATTGCAGGTTCAAGGATCTAAATTTACCCTAGCACATTAGGTTCTTTATCTTCTAATTCATTTGGAAAAGAGAGCAACATTAAGGATAGCATGCTTCTAAGGCAATTTCATTAAATGTATTAGGAGAAAGAAAATCATTACTTACAAAGGCTTCTCTAGAAGGAAGATTATTGAAATGGATACAATAAGAAGTGTCATTAAGGGAAGATTGTTAATCATATCATTGCCTTCCACCAAAAAACCATCCTCTTTCATAGAGGTACTCTCATGAGGTAGGTTCCCAACAAGAGAATAATGACACCATAATCCAATGGTTCATCCCAAAGAGGGAGATTATTGAGAGGTGTGTTAAAAGTATCTTCTTGGATAAATACATTATCACAAGGAGGAATAAATTTGAGAGAGGAATCATTGATTGGCTCATAAAGGGGACTATTGTAAAACTCAAGTCCTTCTATCACATTAGTCAAAAATTTGGAAAAAAGATAGTTTATGAGGTTTAGAGGAAGCCTTTATAGAGACGAAGTCATCAAGGACTTGATTTATCATAACAAAGTCTTCACTACTGGATAGATCATCAAATGTAGTAAAGATTTGTACAAGGAAATCAAACATTTTATAATTCAATAACCCAATGCAAAAAAATAAAGCATAAAATAAACTAATATAAATATGATGTATAGTTTATGGATTTGATTGTGTAATAACTGTTACCATAAACATTTTGGATTACACTCTATGATCCATCATCAAGATGCAAGATTGTAGTAAAAGAGAAAGATGATGGATCGTAGAGTGTGGTCTGAAACATTGATGGTAAAAATTCTTACACAATTGAATCTTGAAACTATATAGTTCATTATTATGGATTGTGGAAATCTAATAGTTTTAATATAAATATGCATAAAAATTCATGAAAATAAGATATTTTTGGATTTTATTGTTTTTGACATTCAAATGTGGTGCAAAGATAAACTAGATCTATGAAACCAATATGCAATTCTTATGTCTTTTTATTTAGTGAATCCAAAAATCAATATTGAATGCATAATTGACGTAGAAATGAAATGAAAAGAAATTAGGTCTAAACACAGAATTACAATATTTTTATTCTTTTCAGAATTGGAAAACATACACATGCAAGATCTAACTAACAAAAAAAAAGGTATAATGCATGAAAGAGATGAGTTCACGAACTACAATATGAAAAGGGGATCACTTAAAGATAAATAGTTTCCCCAATTCCGTTGTTGCTTAGAATTGGAGAAGAATGAATGAGCCTAGTATTAAAATGACTAAATGAATAAGAAATAATCTAATAAGACAAAAAAAAATGTATAAGGAAATTATAATAGATTTGAATGTGCTTAGAATGAAAATAAGAAAAAATGGAGACTCAAATCCAAATTCCTGGTTGTCAGTGTCCCAAAACTTACTATAACTAATTTTTGAGGTCTCAAGACTTGTATTTGACTAAAGACCAAATTTCATTATTTTTTGGAAGATATAGGTCGGCTTGGTTGACCTATTCTTAGGTATAGGTCATATTATTTGACCTACACCCTTTTTCCTTGCCAAAATAAGTTGTAAACAGATTGCCTCAATGTTGGGATGGTACATGAGTTATGAAAGTTATTTTCAAGGACTTTCACACCTGCAAATCTAATAAATGTGCGTGTAGGTAGTTATTTAGGGGTTCTCCTTGGTAAACACCCCTCCACCCCCATTTTGGTAATTTTTACCTCCATAAATAGCCAATGTCACAATGACAAATGTGGGTAGTGTTGATGAATCTAGAGTCATATGTCTAATGTGATACATTAGGCTCTATATAAAATTGCAATCAATGTTTGATTGACAACGCATAAAAAGTATAGACCTGAAGCAAAAATGTGAAAATATGAAGATAAAAAGAAACTATACCCAAATCCAAATAGGAAGGAAAAAAAGCAATCATCAATTGATCATCTCTTAGTCATCATCAAAATTCTTTTATATCTCAATAGTGTTGAAAATATTTTGATTTCCTAATGTAGCATTGAAAATTCCCCACTTCATGGGATGTTTTCAAATGGGGCTCCAACCTTACAATTAGTTCAATCTTACCAAAATGAAGTGTGATACTTGCTTTTATATAAAACCAAGAAACATAATTGAGAGGCTTGACTATATATAGATTTGAATCCCCTATCAATTGATCAAGACATGGGATCAATTCAAATTTGGGCCCAAAATACAAGGTATAGGTTGGCCAAGGTGACCTATACCACCCATTTTGGGCCCAAACTAAAACTATAGGTCATATACACTTGCCAAATGTGACATAAGATTTGAAAATTAGTTTGGATATCAAGATAGAACACCAAGGCCATAAATAATGACATAGGGCCTAAGAGCTAAAAGGAATTATTTGATTGGAGGGAAAATAGAGGAGCACATTGTAAAATAAGGGATTGCCTCAAATTTATATAAGATTAAGGGATATATGACCTATATTTAAATTTAGTTGTTCATTAAGTGCAATTATGAAGTCCAATTATGCTATCTATAATGGTAAAACACTAAGGCTAAAGAATCATGGAATTGTACACCACTTTGGTGATTACAATTTACAATGGTACAATCTCAAATCAAGGGCACAAGTCTCTCAAAGGTTTATCAACGAGCATAATTGTATTGTGCTAAGGATGTGGTAGTAACACCATACACACATACCAAAAGTAAACTCAACACAAGAATATGATAAACTAATAAACAATACCAATGCAAGTGAATTAATAACAAATGCATGAAAGACTCAAAGGTTTTAGCTTCCTTTATGAGACAAAGAGCACTCAATTGATCTCAACCAAGATTATGCATCTCTTTTAAGACCTTGTGAAATATACACAATTCTCTATGATAGGGATGTGGTCTCAACATCAACATCCATACAATCATGATTGCAAACTCAAATAATGTAAATATAATCCATAAGAAAAAAGTAAAATCTTGTCCATAGAAGTACATTTAAATGACACAATTTATGAGGAGACAAAATCAAATCCTCTTAAAAAAGAAATTCCATATACTAAATTGTTTACCCTACATTTTAAAAATACATAGAAACTATAAAAATACAACTTTTTATGAAATGCAAATTTTGGAATAAAAAGATGTCCCAAGCCATTTTCGTCATTGCAAGCCATGGAAAATGCTTTAAAAAACTTCAACTTATAAAAAAGTAAAAGTACCCTATGAGTCTCTTCATGCCAAAAGCCACAATAACATGTTTAAATCCAAAGTTTAAAAATTCTCCATAAAATCTGGATAGTGTAACATTAATTTCACAATCATTTCAAAATTAGAGAACATATTGACCAAAACATGCATGTAAATAAGTCAAGGAAGTGGGGGATAACTAGCATCTCATCCCACAATCTAGTTGAAACAACACAAAGTCAAATTTTGAAGAACGGAGAAAGATATGAGGTTTTACTAGAAAAGCCATGAAATAAAAAGAGATGTTTGAGAAAGCGGGGTGATCTCAATGTGAATCTAGTGATCCAATGCCCACAAAAATCCAATAGACTAGTCACTCCCAACAAGAAAATTATCAAATTATTTTAGAGAAGGCTTTGTAAATCTTAGAGTTGAAATTTAATTAGTGTGGACATGAACTCTATTTCCCTGATATTAAGTCACTTTTGACTCTAATGCAAAAAATCCACAAAAACTTGAGCTGTTTAAAATAATAAATTAAAGTCCAATTACATAACCCAAACGAAAGATCGATTAAATTAGATAATCCCAATTAAATTGAATAACACTATGATAAACTTGCCAACAAACTTGAACTAATCAAATAATAATTAAAATCAACATACTAACATCCAATTCAAACATGACAATTATAGATACTCTATGATGCACAAATAGATACTAGACCATCATATTTATGCGAGAAGATCCAAACTTTACCCACACAATAACTGAAGGTGTAATATTGCAATACATATGCATTGCCCATACGAGGATAATATTGGCAAAAATCATGAATGACCAATGTAACTATCTCTTATGTCATTGTCAAGAATAAGACACACTCAAACCTATGGAACTAGGTGGAGTCCATGTGTGATACTTGTTCATTACAATATGGACACATCAAGTGTAGAAGCTCATAGTATAAATAGCCAAAGCACACATACACACATACATATACAATAATCCAAAAATGCAACTATTGAAAGGATGTTTCAGCAATGTAATCATTCTTATAAATTCAAATGTTACAAAAAGTATTTATGTCATATTAATCTTCAATAAGAATCATAAGTGATGATTTTATTCAAATTAAAGCATTAGATAACATTTTATGGCATACCACATTTTCTTTCATCACACCTTTACATACTCTTGTTCAATCTAGGGACTAATTTCATATGATTTTTCTAGTAGAATCTTCCATGATTCATTCCTCCATCATCACAATGAGAAATTATTTATTGAGAGCAATTGAGGCTAACCACAAAGACACTTCCACCACCACTAATATTTTTTACTTTATAATGCCAAAGGTCACCACTTATTTTGGCATACCATCACCATTCACTTCTAATAATTACTCTTTGAAGAAAAAAGGTCAAAAAAATTCTTACATATCAAGATTCAACATAAGTTTCCAATGTCAAAGGGTGAAGCAGAGAACTGGAAGAGGAGATCAAAGGTGTGGGAGAAGGTGAGAGAAGGAAACATCTCGACCTTAATTGAAAAACTTCATGGTTGGGATCCTAAGATAACTAACCTTATGGTTAAGTCATGTAAAGATGGGAAGGTGAAGATTGATGGTATAGATTTCCAAGTAAATGAAGGGGTCATAGCAGAGGTCATTGATTCTCCTAACTAGGGCATAAAATTCTATAGGGATAAGAAAATATTCCTAAATGTTGTGAAAGACTTTGCTAAGGACCTTAATGAGATGAAGGATTCAGTGAAGATTGGTGCCTATTATGAGCCTGCATCTATAAAGAAACTTTGGAGGTTTAACCTAAATGATGATTATCTCCTATATAACATTGGACACTAGATTTGATAGGATCCATACCCACCATTTCGTTATCCTAAATCACTTTAGGTATGGAACACAAATTTCCATCCCCTTTTACATTTTCTTCTCTACAAATAAGAGTATCATGGGTTTTAAGAAGAAAGCATGTGCTAACCTTGCCTTCCATGAGGTTCTATTATTACTTATATATGAGCATTTTAAAGCCCAAACACATGGAAGGGTTGTTTCCTATAAGGTGGAATCCTCAAAGGAAACAAAGAGCTCTTACCTCCCTTCGGATACAGACGATAGTATAGGTCTGCATTTGGAAGACAAAGAGGAGGTGGCTAAAATTATAAAGGACATGGGCAAGAAGAAGAATAAGAAATTTGGGAAAGGAATAGAGAGAAGGATTAAGCAAGAGGTCAACTTATAAGAGGATTATAATTGTAAGAATTTGCTTAAGGGCAAAATTCACCCAAGAACTAAGAACTCAAACACAAGCACATAGTAGACCAAAGAAGGATATGATCAATTAATCAGAGTATGTCCGAATACATTGCTCTGTTCAGAATGTGATATGCATAGAGTACACTAGGAGTGCCTGATTATAAAGGCTACAGGAGATCTTCTAGAATGCATAGAAGTTAACACCATGAAGTGTCAAAAAACCAAGCACATGTCCACCAGATATGGATTATCCTCCATTAAGCACAGAAGTAAGTGCGGTGATGAGAGGATAAGCCTAGAAGAGTGGAACACACAAAACAGTGTTGTAGACACCATGTGCTCAAATAAAGGTGCAGACTCCTGTGTTGTCAACATGACAAATCACAAGGTGGCACAAAATCCTAAGTGTCTCATAATAAAAATAATAAAATAATGCAAAGTAATTAACTAATGCATTAACCTAAGTAAACTTAAGTAAGTGTAAATAGTAAAGTACTAATTTACACCAACACCCCCCCTTAAGTGCAAGTTAGGGGAATGCACTTAAGCTTACAAGCTAGGATGAAGATGCATAATGGGTCCCGACTACTAGGCCATGTGAGGTACCCATGTACATAATGAAATGGAAATCTCTCATAAAGCGGAGAAAGAGGGAAAACCTCATGGGAAAAACCCTCCCCCAAAAAGAGAGATAAAGATGGATGCATCGATGGATGGAGTAATCAAGACCCCCCCATTACGACATACATCCAATATATACAAAAAAGAATGGAGAAGAACAAAACCTCCTATGAGGAAAAAGTCCCCCCCAAAAAAGAGAAGAAGGAGACAAGGTAGTCCCCCCCCCCTTAAAAGTAGTGTGCCAATCAGTGAGAAGTGCTCCGATGAAGAAGCTGATCCATGACCTCTGAACAATGTTCCTCCCCTTTGGAAGAAACATCAACAAGGGTACAGGTGAGAAGTGTCCCCTGGATGGAGAAGGAATCTCGATGATGACTGGTATTTCTGAAACCTGTGTCAGAACAACAACAGTCTTCTCGAATGTGAGAGAGATCACCTGCAGATGTTGGACAAAAGTATCCACAATCACACCAACCTGAAATGATTGATCATGTAGAGAATGTACAATAACTATAGAAGAATCATTCTCAGCAAAGAGAAGCAAGAAATCATCATAAAAATCTCCCATATCAACTATGTGTGACTCCAAGAACAAAGCTGAAATGTCTGGCAAGAAATCAGCACCTGGAAGACCATGTGTGTCCTGTAATGCTGAAGTGCATGAATCTATCACTGTAGCAAAAGATGAAGTGTCCGCCTCAAAAAGGAGATGGATGTCATCAAGAATGTCTCCCACATCTTCAACGTGAGACTCCACGAACAAATGTGCAATGTCTGAAAGGAAGTCTTCGCATGAAGGTAGAGTAGGAAGACATAAAGTATCCTATTGCACTAAATCCGAAGCATCTGTGGCTGGAACAGGATCAATAGGAGCAACAAGAGCTGGAGGTGTGATCTCATCTGAAGAGGTGTCAGCTGCAACTGGAGGTAGGAGATCTTGTGGGAATGGAGGAATAGCTGGATCTCCATATGTCTCCCAAAGAAACATCCAAACATCATAGGGATCAGTGGACTTAACTTTATTTGTGATGAAGTCAATAACGTCATAATCCATATGTAACCAAAGAGTACGCAAAAGGATGTCAATTGTATCAACATGATACTCAAGATCGGGTGCATACGGTAGTAAATTGTGTTGACTAAGATATCTGATAGCAAGTTGACTCCATTCTTGATAGTTGTGTGGGGTCAATTGAATCAAATCATCCTCTTCCATGATGGATCAATCAAAAGAACCTCCAAAAAAACAAGAAACTCCCCCAAAAAAATGGTGTTGGCATGTGAAATGTTGTGTGTCCACTAGTCAAAGAAGAACAAAGTAGACTACTGATTTTGCTAGATGCAACTGCCGCTTGAGGCCAAAGACCCAAATGTCCTAATTCTGAAAGTGACAAATATGTCCACATAACCCTAGAATCTAAATGTAGATCTGGAAAGTACACAAAAAATAATGCACTTTCAAAAAAAATAGAACCTGAAAAGGAGTCCAGATGTGCCTGTACGGAGCGTTTCAAGTTGCAAAATGCAGGATGAAGCAGGTACAGTCACCAAAAGACGCAAATTTTGACCAATCTGTGCACCAAAAATAGAAAATAATACCACCACTAGAAAATTCAGGAAATTATACCTGATTTCAAAAAAAATTGCACCTGAATCGGAGGTCGGATGCCCGAGTTATGACCTCGTGAAGACAGGCTGCCAAATCGAAAAGCAATATGGAGAGGGGTCTGGAGCAGAAACTGTGAGCCCAAATTTGACGGTCAAATAGCCGTCAACGCAGTTCTAAAATGCCTTGGGATGACGTCCAGACGGGCGTGAAATTTAACCCCGTGAAATGATGATGTCAGCAAGAAAAATGCGCCCAGGCTGGCGTGTCTGGCTGACTGTGATGTACGGACATGCACGTGGCGATCCGTATGAATGACGTGGCACTGCCGAGTTCCACGGGTGACGTGACAGTCCCAAGCTTATGTGTCACAGCCTGCGTGGCCTAAAGGCAATCCGCCACGGGGCGGGAAGGACGACCCGATGTGGGCGGGAATGTTGTAATCGTGTGCCAGGCCGGAAGAACAAAACAGTCGCCAGAAAAGGTATGAGGGTGGGGAACCAATAAAATAGGTGCCAAAATCTCTGTGAACACGCCGGATCTGAGGACAGTGCCGGATTAAGAGAACATGAACACCGAGAAATGTCTACAAGCGACGGGAACTGCAAACGTCGGGTGGGGAAGATTTAGCAGCGGCCAGAGTTTTAAACCGTGTTGCCAGAAATGACAAACCCTACCAGAGTTCGTAGAAGAGCGCCTAAAGATTGAAATGCCAATCTGGAACCTCTGCGCGCGGGAGATTGCCGAGAAACACATAACGACGCCGGAAGGATTTGTTGGGTTTGTGCCGCCGGTTGGAGAGAGGTTCGGGCGGGGAGTATAAACATCGGACTTGATCCGTGGGATGTTTAATAATACCCTGCGAAATAATAAACCCTCCAACAATACAGAGCCGAGCCGAGGTGTCATTGCCCGGTTCGACTAAATTTTTTTTCTCTGATAGGCCAATAAAAATTTTTGAAAATACACTGACGGAATAGACAGAGAAAATAAAATAGCAGATTCAAAAATTAATTTATAAATCTGCGAAAATGACCATACCCATACCGCAAATCGGGGCTTTCGGGTTCCGATTTGTAAAAAATTTTTTGCCTCACGATCGACTTTGAGCCAAAGTAGGCGTGCTTATAGTCGATTTTCACCGATTCAACGTTCCAGACGCAATGGAGAGGTCAGATCTAATGCTGGACGCTCCCAATTTCTGCAGCACTCCGGATTCGGGTTGAGGTGACGAAGCAAGCAAGAGGTGGTCTCGAATGGCTATGTGATGAGAAAGTCTCCAAGCTTTGATACCATGTAAGAATTTGCTTAAGGGAAAAATTCACCCAAGAACTAAGAACTCAAACACAAGCACACAGTAGACCAAAGAAGGATATGATCAATTAATTAGAGTATGTCCGAATACATTGCTCTGTTCAGAATGTGATATGCATAGAGTACACTAGGAGTGCTTGATTATAAAGGTTACATGAGAGCTTCTAGAATGCATAGAAGTTAGCACCATGAAGTGTCAAACAACCAAGCACATGTCCACTAGATATGAATTATCTTCCATTAAGCATAGAAGTAAGTACGGTGATGAGAGGATAAGCCTAGAAGAGTGGAACACGCAAAACAGTGTTGTAGACACCATGTGCTTAAATAAAGGTGCAGACTCCTGTGTTGTCAACATGACAAATCACAAGGTGGCACAAAATCCTAAGTGTCTCATAATAAAAATAATAAAATAATGCAAAGTAATTAACTAATGCATTAACCTAAGTAAACTTAAGTAAGCGTAAATAGTAAAGTACTAATTTACACCAACAATAATGATGAGGAAGAGAGGATGGAAATGGAAGAGGATGGAAATGTGAAAGATGTGGACACTAGTAAGGCTCAAGAAAGCAGGAAAGATGACAACCAAGCCAAACAGAGGAGGGGTGGAGAGAAGGAAGCAGAGAAGGCACATGGTAAGGGTAAAGAGATCAATCTCAAAGCTCAAGAAGAGAGCAAAGAGGAGGATGGATCAAAAAAGAGCACTATTACTCTTGGCGCTAAGGGAAGGAAAACTACATGTGATGCAGGGACCTCCCCTTAATACCATAAACTCATAATAGAAACATAGAAACAATAGAAAATTCGAGAACAAAATATGGACTTCTTATTTGCACCAGAATGCAGAATTAAAGAATTCATAAGTACAATATGCTAACCCACATGGGTGCCTTCAATACAATAATTTGCAAGACAAGCTACAAACTATCACCAAAGCTGTCCTAAACAATGTCCGGGCCTTTCTTAAATAGGCAGTTTTATGCCACCCAGGAAGGTCCTAGATGCTCAAACTAAATACCTAAGGCTAACAGACCCTAACAATACACATAAAATCGGCCAAATACATCTTTGACAAATTATTTTAGAAATTTCAGTAGCCCAACTTCCGAAGGCCATAACTCATGAACCGTTTCTTCGATTGGCTATTATAACCACTTTTTAGAAATGTCAACTCTTGATCTACATGCTTGGGATGGTGCTAGTGCCCTTTTGTCGAGTTTTTGGACCTCATCTGGGCACTCTAAGGCCTCCAACGATGAGCCTGAAGATTTTTCTACATATTTTTCCACTGAAAATCTGCAATAACTTCTCTGATACTAATCCTTGAGCAATGAGATTTTAATGATAGGCTTACAACTCTAAAATGAACCTTCTTGTAGAAAATGAGAATATTTTGAGCTCATATGACAAACTTACTCAAAATAGTAAGTTCCCATAAATAGTAACCACCCTGTCTACTAGTCTTCATTAAAATAGAAAAGACTAAAAATAGAATATTTTTGGTTGATGCAAGATTTCCCTTGCACCCAGGATGCTCTTGCATCAAACACTTAGGGTAAATTGAGAAGTGACCCCTTCATGTCTTAGGTGTTTAGGGGAAAACCAAGATGGTTAACCTTCTCCTTTGCTAGCCACGATGAATCTTCAACTAGTCTCCCTTTCCATTTGACCAGATATTCCTCATAAGTTCTATTTCTAGTACTTTTTCCAAAATGACTATCTAGTAGCTCCTCAATCTCCTTTGTAGTCAAACTAGCTGTTGGAATGCTCCATTGCGCTTCTGCAACTTCATCTCCATTACCTCCTTCATAATACTCTGTCAAATTTGAAATATTAAATACTGGTGAAATATTCAATTCAGCAGGCAAGTCCACTTCATATACATTGCTAGAATCATGCCTCTTCACTATCTTGCACGTTCCAAACTTCTTCATCTTCAACTTATTATATGTTCCCACTAGAAAATGCTCCTTTCTCAAATGAACCATGACTTCATCTCCAATTTTAAATTCCTTATATCTCCTTTTCACATTTACCTTAGCCTTATACTATGTATTCATCTTTATGATGTGCTTCCTCACCTCCTCATGGATGTTCTTCAAATGTTTAGCAAAATATTCTACTTCAGCACTACTTATCTCTCCTTTATCCAACTACCTCAGTTCAGAAGCATTTCTAGGACTACTCCCATATACAATCTAGAATGGTGATTTACCAGTACTCCTATTGACAGAATTATTATATGCAAATTTTGCCTATGGTAGAATCATATCCTGTCTTTTTGGTTTATCTCCAACCAAGCATCTCAGCAAATTTCCCAAACTGTGATTCATAGCTTTTGTTTGTCCATCAGTCTGTGGATGATGTGATGAATTGAACTTCAAAATTGTCTTCAACTTCTTCCACAATGTACGCCAGAAATACCCAACAAAATTGGTATCTCGATCTTAAACTATACTCTTTGGCAGACCATGTAATCTCACCACTTCTCTGAAAAACAACTTTGCTACATGAACAACATCACTAGTCTTCTTGTAAGGAATAAAATGTGTCATCTTTAAAAACCTATCAACCACCACAAAAATAGAATCATGCCTGCTCTGTGTCCTCGATAATCCAAGAACAAAATCCATGCTGATATCCTCCCACAACTTCTCCGTTACAGGTAATGGTTGATACAACTTTGTATTCTGCTTCACTCCTTTCGACATATGACATACTCTGCAACTTTGTGCAAAATTCATCACATCTTGCTGTAATTGTGCCCAATAGTAATTTTTAGCAACCAAAGCTATGGTTTTATCTCTACCAAAATGTCAAGTCAATTCTCCACTATGCTTCTCCTTGATGAGATTGTCTCTCATTGAACTTTTGGAAATGCACAACTAGCTTCCTTTGAACAACATATTATCCTAGATCATGAAATCCAACCACTTTGTCCTATCAAGTGTAACAGGTTCTATACAAGCACCAAAATTAGGATCATCTGGATACAATGTACTGAGTTCCTTGAACCTAACCACCTCTATCTACATTTCTGTCAGCAAAACTTTGTCTTCTACTAAGAGCATCTGCAACTTTGTTAGACTTCCTACTCTCATGTTTCAAAACAAATGTATAACTTTGCAAAAACTCAACCTACTTTAAATGCCTTTTGTTCAATTTTCCTTGACTAGTCAAATATTGCAAAGCTTGATGATTAGTATACAAAACAAACTCCTTAGGAAGAAGATAGTGTCTCCACTTCTTCAATGCTTGAACTATAGCATAAAATTCTTGATCATAAACAAAATATTTTCTTTTTGCATCATTTAACTTCTCACTGTAATAAGCAACAAGTCCACCTTCCTGGCTCAAAACAACTCCTATTGCAGTACCACTAGCATCACAGTCTACTCGAAACACCTTGATAAAATCAAGAAGTGCTAAAACAGGTTGCTCAGTAACTTTCTATTTCAGTAGATTGAAACTATTATCTACTCCTATAGTCCACTTAAACTCTTTCTTATCCCCTCTCATTGTTTTAGTCAAGGATCCACAAATAGTACTAAAACTTCTTATTAACTTTCTGTAAAATGTAGCCAGTCCATGAAAAGATCTTACCTATGTTACACTCCTTGGAGTAGACCATTCAAGCATAGCCTTCACTTTCTCTTGGTCCATTTTTAGATCTTCTTCTGAGACTATAAATCCTAGATACAACACCAACTCTTTCTTTACAAAACTGCACTTCTTCAAGCTTATCAACAACTTTTATTCCCTCAACTTATCAAACACCTTGCAAATATGAATCAAATGCTCCTCTAATATCTTACTAAAGATCAATATATCATCTAGGTAAAAAATGGCAAACTTACCTAGAAAATCCTTTAGTACCTCATTCATGAGCCTCATGAAAGTGCTTGGTACATTGGCTAGCCCAAATGGCATGATTAACCACTCATATAGTCCTTCCCTTCTCTTGAAAGCAGTCTTGCACCCATCACCTTCTCTGATACAAATTTGATGGTACCCACTCTTCAGATCCATCTTTGTGAAATACTTAGCTCCACTCAAACAATCCATAATATCATCCATCTTTGGCAATGGAAATCTATACTTTATTGTGATCTTGTTGATAGGGCGAGAATCTATGCACATCCTCCATTCTCCATTCTTCTTTGGTGCTAATTCTGTTGGTACTGTAGAACAAGATTTAGTATGCAAAGAACATTAACAAATAAAGTAAACATTCACAAACCAAAAACTAAATTCACATATATGCTTAGACAAAGAAAGCAAACAAGAAGTGCAAACTTCACAAGAGAAAACACTCCATGCTTTCTTGATTCTGTAGATGTGTCCTTTTGCTGTGGATGTATGCTCAAGATGCTCAAAAGTTGCTTCAATGGAGATGGGTAATGGAAAATTGGTAGCTTTGTGAGCTCTCAATTTGGCATTATAAGGGTAAGATTGATGGCTTTGGTTCTCAAAATAGCCTTGTAACTTTAGCTCAAAGATTGTTGATGAAATGGCTTGGGATGGGATTCAATTTATAGGCTAAGGGGTAAAGGGATGGAGGGCTTAGATGCAAGGATGGATGAAGGCTTAAGGAGGGCTAGGATGCACTCAAAGGAGAGCACATGGATTGTGCTTGTTTAGCACCAATGGGAAGGTGACACTTGTCACAAGGAGGATGAGTGTGAGAGGGTAGGGTAAAGGGTTGGTTAAAGGCATGATGAGTGGGGTTGAGTATGTAAGAGAGGTGTAAGAGGAATGAGTGTGGAAGAGGGAAGAGTGTGGAAGATGGATGTAAGAGTCATGAGTAGGCTTGTAAGAGTCTTTTATGGTTTGTAAGAGCACTCATGACTTAGTGGTTGGGCTTTTTGAGGGGAGACTTTGGTTTGGATTAGGAAAGTCTTAAACTTGTTTAAGGAATGTGACAACATTAGGGGGTGGATTAGGCTTGGGTTTAGGATTAGATTAGGGATGTTAGAGATGTGCAAGTGGATGGCATTAATGAGGGTGGGTGAGTTAGTGGATAAGCTTGGTTAGTATGGGTGGATGGGGTGGATTAGGCTAAATGGAGGATTAGAGATAGGTTAGGGGTTTTTGAATTTGAGGATTTCATTTATCAAATAGATTTATATAATAAATGGAGATTTTTGGAATTAGATAGAAGAATAGGATTTAATTGATAAATAATAGATTATTTGATTTATCAATTAGGACTATAGATGATTAATTAAATTAATCAACTAGGGGATGACAAAGGATTAATTAAATAGAAATTTAATTAATAATGCCTTTTTAGATAACTAAATAGGATTACTAAAATAGTGTAATCAAATTTAGGTGTTTACATTTTGCCCCTCTTTGACATAGTGTTGAGACAACACTATTTCAAAAAAGTTCGAATGAAGACGACACGAAGAAGATGTTTTAGCAACAAGGTTGCCCCAGTCTCGGATAAGAAGAGGGGAGACTAGACTTAGATGATGCCCCCTCAAGAAGGTGGCGGGGAGAGAAATGAGGCTTGACGACTTCTTGAAAAGTACAAGAAATTGAGATGAGCTAAGACACACGTTGGCAAAGAGAAGGGGCTGAATGAGCTCAAACTCTCACTATGGGAGAATGATGAAGGGAAATCAAGGGCACAATAGTAAAGCAAGCTTAAGACTTTCCAGGATTGTGGGGGGGGGGGGGGGGAGGAGGAGCGGAGCGCTATAAAAGGAATCCATGGTAGGGAGATGGATGATAGAATGATAAAGCTGATGCAACAAGATTTCAAAGAGTCAGATTGGCGGAAGATGGGTTTCGAAGATCCCTAGGACTAGGATTGTGGATCTCAAAAGATGAGGCTTGGTGGATTGATTTGATTGGTGGATCCCTAAGACTAGGATTGTGGATCCCTAAAGCTAAGCGTGACAAGTGATTCAAAGAGATACTGATGCATAAGCTGGAGTAGGAGCGACAGATGTAGGATATGGATGGGGGATAATGGAGATGAAGGGAATCCATTGAAGCTTTTTGAGCGGGGGGATACTTCAAAGAGAAGTACCACCATGTAGTTGAGCACTAGATTTGCTATAGGACTGTTGGTTAATTGCCAAGGTTACCAAGAACATCAAGGCCTTTTCACCAACCGTCCAGAGGACTGACAAACTGACTCGAAACAAACACACAAGGATTGCCCCAGTATCACACATGAATCCCAGAGGAAGCAGCGTGGAAACAACACTAGGTAACCCACAAGCAGAAAAAGAAAACAAGCAAAAGACCTGATCAAGACCTTACGCTCTAATTGCCCCATTCGCAGCATACCATGATATGAAAGATCGTGGCAACCTTGAGGAGGGAACAAGGAGATTGCTTGGAAAAGATATTTCAAGACCCAAAAGGGAAGATCCCAAATCAAAAGAAAGTGAAAATCCAAAAGAGAACTGTTTGCCAATGAGATGGGTAGGACGAGGTACTAACGGACCAAGATCAGACATGAGGAAAGCTATATCCTGCAAGGATCTATCAGAGAGCACCTAAGCTGATGGATCTAGATGAGTGATGCGTTTGGCAAGCTAAACTAAGAAGGATAACACTTTGGTGACAGGAGATCTAGCTAAAGGATGCATTGGAATATCTAACCAAGGTGTGCGATGTGTGCAAGATGTTGACCAAGGATGAACTAACACAAAAGCCGGATAGATACAATGATACTAAGCTAAAGAGGATGTACAAGCTGACAGACCAAGATATGTTACAAATGTACAAGTTTGTTCATGGTTTGTTTTTTTGTGAGATGGAAATGTTTGTGAAGGATGGGATGTCTATAATAGTTGATAGGTGGATAGGTAGATGGTTTGTGAAAAGCTTAAGGAAAATGGGATTCTGTGTGCCCATGTGATAGGATACAGGCTAGGATACAAGATTATTTACAAGTTGGAATATGGTACAAGCTTTGGACAAGATTCAGATATATACAAGGTATGGTACAATATTTACAAGGTATAATACAAGCTTTGGTACAAGATTTACAAGCTGTAAAGGAGGTATTGACAAGCTCCATCAGATTTTTGATATTTGATTGGAACACCAAGGGAACAAGCAGGTGTTTTATGGGATGGTGGGTGGATGGATGAGGGATAGGATAGTGATAGATAATGGATTAGTCTTTAGCACACAAGGCGCCTGAATTACCAGGTTTTCACCAAGGTACCTATCCAAGGCGCTTGAATTGCCAAGTTTTCACCATTGGACGCTTATTTCTTTTTACTATTTTTTTTTTGTATTTTTCAAAAGCTGGGTATACCAAGGATCTTCAAGCATAGAACTTCTTGAGATGAATGATGTTAGTTGGATCATTCAAGAGTTCTCCTTCTGGTGTAGATAATTGATAGGCTCCGGAGCCAAAGGAGGCAGTAACCACATAGGGACCAAGCCATGTAGGTTCAAACTTGCCTTTCTTTTCTTGATCTGCTTGGACTTTCATATTTTCTTTGAGGACCATGTCACCTGGCTGAGAGTGTCATGGGAGCACCTTCTTGATGAAATTCCTTTTGAGACGAGTTTGATAGACTGTGAGATGGTCATAGGCTTGTTGTCTCTTCTCGTCTAAGAGATCTAGTTGGGTGAGTCGAGCTACTCTGTATTCTTCATCTGAGATTTGCCCTCGCAAAGATATGTGTAGTGAGGGAAGTTCAACTTCTATAGGTAATACCGCTTTGGCACCATAGACTAGGGAGTATGGAGTTGTGCCTGTGGATGTACGAAAGGAAGTTTGATAGGCCCATAGAGCCGGATTTATTTGAAGGTGCCAATCACGACCGGAATCATTGACAACTTTCTTTAGGATTTTGAGGAGGGTTTTATTAGTTGCCTCTGCCTGGCCGTTACCTTGTGGGAAATATGGGCTAGCAAAGTGGTGATGGATGCGGAGGGAAGTGCATAATTCTTCCATGTTGAGATTTTCAAAGTTACCTCCGTGGTCAGTGAAGATGGTGGATGGGATGCCGAAGCGGCAAACAATGTGGTACAAGATGAACTTGGAGACTTGAACTCCTGTAGCTGAGACTAGGGGGACTGCTTCCACCCACTTAGTGAAATAGTCTGTAGCTATTATTATCCATTTATGTCCATCAGATGAGAGAGGTGTGATAGTTCCAACTAGATCAAGGCCCCAACAAGCAAAAGGCCAAGGTGGTGCAATAGGTTGTAGATCCTGTGCTGGAGCGTGCACAAGATTTGCATGTTGTTGACATGGGAGACACTTTCTGACAAAGTCACAAGAGTCTTCTTCAATGGTAGGCCAATAGTAGCCTGCTCTAAGGATTTGTCGTGCTAGGACAATACCACTCGTGTGGGCACCGCAAAGTCTGGCATTTACTTCTTTTAATGCCATCGTAGCCTCATTTTCATCTAAACATCGAGAGAGAGTATCGTGATAACCCCGACGATATAGGGTATTGGCTATGATAACATAGCGAGATGATTTTTGAATAAGGTTCTGGCGTTGGGTGCGTGTGAGGTGAGGGGATATGATACCATCGTTAAGGTAAGCGTGAATTTCATGGTACCAAGGGGATTGGGGACCAACCAAGATATAAACACGATTTGAATCCTCATTTGCATAAGCGGGTGTGAGGAGCTGCTCAACTAAAAATTCATACTGCGTAGCATCTTGGGGAATTTCCAAGAGCGAGCCAATAGTGGCCATGGCGTCTGCTGCTTTATTTTGCATTCGTGGCACTTGTGTAAACTGAAGCTTTGTAAAATGTTGGGTCATCTGATCAATTAGCTCTTTGTAAGGTAATAGCTTTTCATCTTTGGTTTGATATTCATTTAAGACTTGTTTGATGATGAGTTGGGAATCACCAAAGACTTGTAACTTAGTGATATTCCATTCTACAGCTATCTTTAATCCTGCTACAAGAGCTTCATATTCTGCTATATTGTTGGTGCTAGGGAATTGTAGCTTGAAGGCTTTTGGAATGTAATCTCCTTGAGGTGTAACTAATAATATTCCTGCCCCTGATCCATGAGAGGTGTACGAGCCATCAAAATAAAGCTTCCATGGGGGCTGTTCTTCAATTAGGTAGATATGCTCATCTGGAAATTTTGTGAGCAAAGGATGTGCATCTACCAGAGGTGCATCAGCTAGGTGATCTGCTATAGCTTGCCCTTTGATTGCCTTGCTGTCCACATACTGGATCTCAAACTCACTTAGTAGCATAACCCATTTGGCCAAACGGCCTGTAAGTGCTGTTCTGGAGAGCATATACTTGAGAGGGTCAATCTTGGAGACTAGTTGGATGGTATGACTTAGCATGTAGTGGCGAAGCTTTTGAGTTGAGAAAAAAACTGCCAAACAAGCTTTTTCCATAGGAGTGTAATTGAGTTCATAACCAACTAGGGTTCTACTGATATAGTAGATGGCTCTCTCTCTGCTATAATCATCATGTTGTGCTAGAAGTGCCCCTAGAGCAGTAGGTGTTGCTGATAAATACAAGATCAAGGGACGACCAGGAACTGGTGGAACCAAGATAGGGGGATTGGTGAGATACTGCTTGAGCTGATCGAAGTTGCACTGACATAAAAGATCCCACTTGAAGTTCTCATTCTTCTTTAGCAAGTGTGAAAATGGTGTACACTTATCTGCAAGTTGGGAGATGAAGCGCCAGACAGATTGAAGTTTTCCCTGTAGAGAGCGAAGCTGTCGCAGTGTCTGGGGAGGAGGCATGTCTAAGATAGCCTTGACCTTTTTGGGGTCGATCTCTATACCTCATTTAGAAACTATGAAGCCTAGAAGCTTGCCAGATGTGACCCCAAAGACACACTTCTTGGGATTTAGCATGAGATGATATTGGGCCAACCTATCAAAGACTTTTTCCAGGTCAACAAGATGATCCATGAAGGTGTGAGACTTGACTAGGATATCGTCCACATAATCTTCCAAAATGCTATGGATAAGATCATGGAAAATGGCTGTCATAGCTCTTTGATAGGTAGCCCCAGCATTCTTTAGGCCAAAAGGCATCATGGTGTAGCAAAAGGTTCCCCAAGGGGTAGTGAATGCTGTCTTATGCTGGTCCTCTTCTGCAATCTTGATCTGATTATACCCAAAAAATCCATCCATAAGGGATAGAATTTCATGTCCAGCTGTAAGATCTACAATCATATCTATGTTGGGCAAGGGAAAATCATCCTTTGGACAAGCTTTGTTAAGATCTCTAAAATCAGTGCAGATTCTGATGTCACCGGAAGGCTTAGTGACAGGGACCATGTTGGAGATCCATTCTGAGTAGTCGATAGGTCGGATAACCTTAGGAGCTAACATTCTTTCTAGTTCAGCTTTGACTAGTAATGCCACCTTAGGGTGCATTTTTCTAAGCTTTTGTCTGACGGGCTTGATCTTTGGATCGACTGCAAGATGATGAACTACAAGCTTTGGATCAAGTCCTGGCATGTCCTGATATGACCATGCAAATCGGCCAATGTTCTATCATAAAACCTCAAAGAGGAGGTCAGCTTGGTCTTGTGATAGGGATGTAGCAATGTGAACAATTCTAGGGATCTCTGAAGAACCAATGTTGACTTCTATAGTATCCTCTATTAGAATAGAAGACACCTCTGGTCGATTATCTTGAGGAGGCAATACTAAATCCTCATGTTCTACTTGTGGCTCTGGATTTTCTTGCTGAGGGGTTCTCTTTGCTGCCTTAGCTAGTCCCAGATTTACCTTAGTTTCAGTTTTGGGTGTATCGAAACTAGGTTGGGGATTTTCTCCAAAATACCCCTTGGGATCTAGCTTGTAGATGTAGGCAGAATCTGGCTTTGTCTTCTTATGAGGAGTTTCGGCTCCCATGAATCTTAGAAGTGCTTCCTCTGATGCAAACTCATCAATATGTATGACACTTGGTTGGTCCCAATCTATGAGTTGTGGATGAGCGAGTGGTAGGTCAATGAGATGGATGGATAGTTCTCGGAGAACAAAGTCTCCTAGGAAGATTTGGTCTGGGATATCGTCGTAGGCTCTCTTTTCAACTTCCTCAGGAATGTCTTCGATTTTGACAAGGTCGCAGTGGATGTTCGAAAAAGCATGACCGTTCTCATTGGTGCCCCCAGTTGTGGGTATGCCAAAGCCAAGACCTGACTTCATTTCCCAATTATGTGCTTCGATGGGACATTGCATGCCCCTTTCTTCTGGTCCTAGTCCACCTCCTTGATAGTTCCATTTTTCAGTGATGAGCTTATGTTGTTGGGGATACTTATGGCTGAAGTGATCAAGGCGTGCTTGATTTCTTGGAGGTGCATCCTTATGTATCCAATTGTTGATATCTGGAGTGAGCTCCTCATGAAGAGGGGTTTTTGAGGACACAAAGGTGGTTGGGCCAAACTGTTTGTATCGAAGAGGTGGAATCTTCTTAGCTTTGTGATATGTTGGCCGTCCATGGGTATGTGGATCAAGTGG
Source organism: Cupressus sempervirens (assembly GCA_028749045.1). Taxonomy (NCBI): domain Eukaryota; kingdom Viridiplantae; phylum Streptophyta; class Pinopsida; order Cupressales; family Cupressaceae; genus Cupressus; species Cupressus sempervirens. The sequence goes on along the minus strand of CM053791.1, from coordinate 366,667,460 downwards.
GATTGCTCCAACAGCAAATGCATCTGATAGACTATATTCTCCACAACCTTTGTTGTTGATCTTTACAGTAGATAGGGTGGAGGCGAGGATGGTTTCTGCGTCATTACAAGTGTGGGATGAGCTGGCAATGGCTGTGCCGATGTCTATTCCAGGGCAATGATTTGTATATGAAGCTTCAACCGCATTGCAGTAAGCAAAGGGTTCTGGATCAGCATGGATGGTTACCTCAGTGCCCTGATGCGGAAATTTGATGCACTAATGGTAGGTGGATGGAATGGCCTTCATAGCATGAATCCATGGGCGACCGAGGAGGATGTTAAATGGTAGGTTTAGATCAACAACATGAAAAACTATCTCTTGAATGACCGGCCCAACCTTGATTGGTAGCAAAATAGTCCCTTCTGTGGTCCTTTCCAAGTTGTCATAAGCTTTGATGGTGATAACCTCACTGATCATATCTGCCTCAGTATACCCAGCTTGTTTTATAAATTTTAGGGTGCAAATGTTCAAGGCTGATCCATTATCTATCATTACTCTTTTCATGGCAAAATTGGATACCATGATGGCTATGCGAAGCGAAAGGGTGTGATCTGGCTCAACCGCGGGTATGTCGGTGGGTTTAAAAGATAGGGCACATGAGGATGAAAGGTGTCCAACAAGATTACGAAAATCAGTAGCATTGATATCGGAAGGGACACGAGATTCTATGAGAGCACTGTCAAGGATGTCTTTGTACACAGGACTAGTACGGAGAAGGTCTAAAATGGATATTTGGGCTGGCATGTTCCCAAGGTGTTCCAAGATATTGTACTAGCTTTTTGATGGAGCTGATGGTGCTGATGAAACTGGTGGGCCTGTGATGTTAAATCACGCTCTTCGAGTGGTGACCGCACACTCATTGTCTGGTCCTCGGATATTGATAATATTGACAGAAGGCTCTTTCTCAGATATACAACCTATAAGGCTACCATAGTCTATATAGGATGAAGTGTGGTCATTGTTCTTCCCATGCTGTTGGTTTGGCTGGCGGTTGTTGGTGTTGTTTTGGATAGGTGCTTTTCTAGGATTTTGGTTGTTGTGTGGAGGAAAAGCATTTTGATAAATCTGTAAGCCTGCATTGGGAGAGGTTTGGGCACCAACAGTGATTTCCTTCCGATCAATGAGGTCCTGCACATAGTCTTTCAGTTTCATGCATCTGAGGGTGGTGTGACCATTTACCCTATGGAACTTGCAATACTCATTGTCCTTGTACCATGCAGCTTTGGATTGGCTTGGATCAATTTGCTAGGTAGGAGGAAATTTGATGAGGTTTTCTTTAGCCAATTTCTCAAAAATAACATCTAATGGCTCAGCAAGGGGTGTATAGTTTCTAGGTGCAGGTTGGAATCTGGGCTTTTGCCCTACAGCTACATTGATGGCATTAGCTTGATTGTTAGACGCTTGAAAGTTTGGTCTTCTATTATGGTTTTGATAGCTTTGGTTATTTCGTTGTTGGTAATTGATAGCTTGTTGGTTGTTTGTTTGATATGGTGGGTTAGACTGGTTTTGAGAAGGACCAATGATATTCACATGTCTGGTGTCAGTAACCCCATCTGTTGCAACATGCTTGTTTTTGTACCAATACCTAGACTTGTCATTGGAATGTGATTGATTTTGGTTGGCCTCTTTGTAAATCTTTACCACACCATCTTTGATGAGTCCTTGCTCAAGGATCATTCCTTTCTCTTTGATATCCTTATAGGTCTGCAAACAGTTCATGGTCATGTGGTGAGCCAAGCTGGGATGTGCATTATCAATAAACATTTTCACCACATGGCGTTCTGGCAAGGTGCAGGATATGCGGGTGGTAAGGGTTTGCCATCTTTGCAGGTATTCGGCAAGGCTTTCTCCACCTTTTTGTTTGGTGTGGACAAGATCAACTATTGATAGCTCTGTTTCAACAAGATGGGCATATTGGGCTACAAATGCCTCAGATAATTCAGCAAAGTTTTTAATTGTGCCATAGGGGATTCTATAAAACCATTCAAGAGCTGGTCCAGCCAAGCTTTTGGGAAAAAGGCGCAAGAGGAAGACATCATTGTATGCCACGTCCTGGCAATGCATGTAAAATTCTTTGATATGTGTGACAGGGTCTCCTTTTCCTCTGAATTTGTCAAATTTAGGTACCTCAAAGTGTTTGGGAAATGGTGTCGTGGTAATGGTTCTGTCAAATGGATAAGGAAACGCATTCTCAAACTTGAATGTCTTTGGATCATTCCCTTCTTGGATGGCTTTCAGAGCTATCTTCATTTGCTCCCACTCTGAATTGATAGGTGATGGTTGGGGTGCCCCCAATGTAGGAGTGCCTTGAGGTAGGTATGTGCTGGATGGGGCCATTGAATATGGATGGCTGTGAGGGATTTGCTGATAGGGATTGTACATTGTTTGGGCAGCTGCATGGTGGATGACAGGTTGTTGAGGGAGAGGTGGCGCATATTGCTACATGTGCTATGATGCTTGCTGTTGATATGAGATTTGAGGTTGGGATTGAGGAACATAAGCTGGCTGTGGGATAAATGGATTGCTTTGTGGAGGTAAGGTATAAGATGGTTGTGAGGCTTGGGGAAAGGATCAGAGGGCTTGTGGGGTTTGACCAATATATGTGGGTTGTGCCCTCATTTGGGATGGTATCTGCAAATAATTGGTGGTTGGCTGGGGTGGTGGATTACCTCCTAGAAGTGGCATTGAAAAGTAGTTGGTAATTGGAGGTAATGGATTAGTTGGTGGTGGAGTTGGTGGGAATTGAAAGCTTGGGAATGGAACTGATGGGGTTTGATAGCTTTGTGGCTGGATTTGGAAGCTTGGTAGAGTGGTGGTGGGAGCTGGGGTCACTTGGGAGCTTGGTAGAAGATTGGTAGTAGCTTGTGGATTTTGATAGCTTTGTGGAGTGAAGGTAGTAGCTTGTGGATTTGTGGCTGGTGGTATTGAGCTCCCAAGACTTAATGGAAATGATGGGATTGTACTTTGGGCTATGGTGAACAAGTTGGGGGTGATGAAAGGTTGATTACTTGGCCCCATGGGTGGCATCCTTGTTGTATATTGCTGAGGTTGGCCAAAGATGCTAGCACTGATTTGGGAGATGGGTGGATTTGGAAGGCTGGGTTGGGGAGCAGCAGCAATAGTGAAGGGGGTGAACGGTGAGGTGTTTTGAGTAAAGGGGGTTTGGAGTGGAGAGGTATGAACCAAGGATGGAGTGGTGGTGGCTGGGTTGGCTTGCGGCATGGAGATTTTAACTTGGGTGGGTGATGGTATGTTTGGGTCTGTTGGGTCATATGGATTGGCTAGAGGCTCTTCTTTTGGAATATATTGAGGATAATTTGGATCATAAGAGCCTATGGGTGGTGGCAGCTGCCCAAACAACGGGTGAGATGGATCTGATAATGGAGGGGGTCTTCCAAAGTCAAAGGTTACTACATTGTCCCTTCGAAAATTAGCCATGATTGTCTCTTTGTTTTTGTCTATAATGGTGTTTACCAATACTGCATTTCCTGGTTGGTTCATGAAAGCTTCAATGTCAGTAGGTGATGGCATAGCTTGCTTTGGGCTGAAGGATGGCTGAGTGCTCAAGGGGGGTGAGGTTGTTCGATCCAAATGATAGGGCTCCATTGTTTCTTTCTTCTTGGCTAAGCGAGTGACGGGTGGCATGAAAAATGCTCCTAGGGATGAGATGCAATAATGCTGATGGATGCAAAAGGGGGAAGGCTTTTCTATGCAAATGATTTCCTAGGTTGAGGCAAAGCTATATGACAAAACCTAAGGAGGATTGGGTTGGGGATTCTAACTTCAAAGATATTGTTGTCAAAGCACAAAAGGTCTACTTTCCTATGTGCAAGCTTGGTGGTGATTGTGTCAACTTAAAGATAGACTGATGATCCTTTAGGAAGAACACGAGATTGACCAGTTGTGGATCCCAACCTTTAGCTCAAGGTGATGAGGGATAATGAGTGACAAAGCTAGATTACCCTAGACAAAGCTCTGTCAAAGGGATAACCTTGGTGAGATTGGTGGATTTGGAAGATTTTAGGAATGGCAAACTTTTAGCAAGGTGACAACAATTTTGAAAGCTTAGATGTGCATATTTTCGATTACTGGCTAGATGGTATGATTCTAAATGAGATGGATGAGCTAATAATGCTTAAGGGGATAACCTAAGATGGCTGACTTTTCTACAAAGATGACTCTAAAGTGAAGCTTATCCAAGAAGATGTGGAGAAACAAGGGTGTCTAATCATAAAAATCATGCCTAGTTGGTAAGGCATAAGTAGGATTAACTCCTGGATGTTGGCTAAATTTGATGGAACGCTCTAACCAGGCCTCTTGAAGTGCTTCGTGGGTAGCTTTGTCCTCTGCTTTGTGGAGTTTGGCAATTCGTGGGCTTGGTGTTATTTCTTTTCTCTTGGCTGAAAGTTCTTGGTATGCTAGAGATGGCTTGAGTTTGACCTTGTGAAACTTCTGTTTGGGTTTGGGTTGTTCCGACATAAATTCTTGAATTTGCTTGGCTTTGGGAAAAATCTCAGTTGTTTTGCTTCAACTTGTTCAACTTCCAAAATAGGCAATGACTACGCTAAGTGTGCCCTAAGCTAGGATTGACCAAGTTTGGCAAACATTCATTCAACAAGTAAAATAAAAACAAGCAATAGATAGGAACACCCAGATAGAAGTTTGTGCTTCTCAGAATGTGATACTTGCGCCAAGGAGTGTGTATGTTCTACAAATGTTTCAATCAGTCACTCCAAACACATTAACATCCTAGATGGTTTTCTGCAAGGCAGACAATTGGTTTAGCTAGGGAGTCCTCGATATACGCAAGGTACGTGAGGCCCAAATCCGTAGATGAGACCAAAAGGATGTCACACAGCCGAGAGGAGTGGTAACCCACTTCTCCTCTTTCACTTCTCAAGGGTATAAAGTTCCTTGAGGCTTAGCCCGAATGACAAAATCTTGATCCCAAGAGAGGTGTCTTTCGATTCACCTCCCGATTCTTATACTCCGCCGGAATGCTGGAGTTGAGGTCGTCCAAGGGGTGATGAAATCCCCAAGCAGGCCTCCTAAAAAGAAACAAGGTTTTGGATCCTAATCTTATGCACCCAAGATGGCCTCGAAAGATGACAAGGGGAGAGAAGACTTGGATGACCTTGGGCTAAAAAACACGCTTGTTCTTTTACCAACTGACTCTTATGTGTGCTAATCTAGACTTTGCAAGCACTCATGTTTAAGAGACAATGTTCAATTCCAACTTGAAGCGCCAACAAAAGTAAATCGATTGAAGAATGCAAACAATAAGAAGAGTTAGGGTCAACAAAAGCAAACTCGCGCGCCCAGAGGCCCTCCACGTCAAGTATCGATTAATTTTCTTTAAGGCATTCAAGATTGAGTGTGAGTTTGTTTTAAGCCCAAAACAAAAGTGTGTGAGATTCGATTTCAAGCGCGTGCCCGGAGGCTCTCCACGTCAGTTGTTGCTCAATTTTAGTGCCCAAACTTGAAGTGTGATCGATTTAATCTAGAGTTTTGGCCATTTAAGAATTTTGATAAAGTTAAAGCAAACGTTCAAAGACCAAGTGAGTGAGTTAGATTGTGGAACATTTAACACCTTTTTCAAGTAGACCCATCCCCATAAATGGCGCTGAGATTGCAACCAATGGTTAATATTTGATGGGTGATTAGAAAAGAGGTGAGTCCAAGGAACTACTCAAATTGATTTTTTAAATTTGTATTTTAACTTAACAAAGTTTCTTAAATGTCCAAAAATCAAACTTTACCTAGATTGCATGTGGAAAAGAGATTTGTTTTGTTCAATTTTAGAAGCTCCAAATGAAGTGTTTGATATTGCAATGGTTAATTGATCCTTGGCATTCAAGATTGGATTTGTTGTTTTAAGCATGCATTCCAAGGAAAGTTGATTTTAATCCATGACATTCAAGAGTGTGTTTTGAACAACATTCATTCAATGAAAAATGTGTTTAACCATTCAAGTTCATTTTTTTAGCAACATGCATTCAAAGACAAATGGTTAAACATTCAAGTTCATTTTTTAGCAACATGAAAACTTGCAAGAAACATGGTTAGTGGTTCCATATGTGCTCCAACCTGCAATGAGACAAAAAAAAAAAAAAAAAAAGCAATTTAGTTAGTTAGCCAAAATCTTCAAAAATGAGAGCTTAACTATGGAAAAAAAATTTTAAACTTTTTTTTGTTGTTTTTTCTACGCGTAAAAATGCTTAAAATGGTCTAAATCCTACAGAACCACTAAAAGTCAAATTTTGATTTATACTCTTTTTTTTTTTTTTTTAAAGCTACAAAGTGCAGAAATAAAGATTTTAAAACGAAAATGCAACATAAGCAGGCAGAGACGACAGTCTATCAAGCGGAGACGCCAAAATATGAAGACGCTGAAATACAAAGACGCCAGTATTTGAAGACGACAGAACAGATTTGCGGCACAGAAAACAGGTGACAAGCAGAGATGTCGATTTGCACAGATGCGGATTTTCGCAGACGACGATTTGGATTGTCGGTGGTGGAGATGTCGATTTGCGCAGATGCGGATTTTCACAGACGTCGATTTGCGCAGACGCAGATTTTCGCAGACAGAACAGGTTACAGACGCCAAAACTGCTCGAAAAAAGTTGAAAAATGCAAATTTTTTTTTTTTAGATGGTATTTCTTCTTCCTAAGTGCGTTCTTTAACCTACAAAAACAAGCAAAACACCCTCACAACACACTCAAACAACAACAACAAACATTAGATGGTTAAAAAAAATGACATATAGATGAAAATAGATGATTAAATGACCCATAGTGGGGTCCCACCGGGCGTGCCAAAATGTAGAACAAGATTTAGTATGCAAAGAACATTAACAAATAAAGTAAACATTCACAAACCAAAAACTAAATTCACATATATGCTTAGACAAAGAAAGCAAACAAGAAGTACAAACTTCACAAGAGAAAACACTCCATGCTTTCTTGATTCTGTAGATGTGTCCTTTTGCTGTGGATGTATGCTCAAGATGCTCAAAAGCTGCTTCAATGGAGATGGGTAATGGCAAATTGGTAGCTTTGTGAGCTCTCAATTTGGCATTATAAGTGTAAGATTGATGGCTTTGGTTCTCAAAATAGCATGGTAACTTTAGCTCAAAGATTGTTGATGAAATGGCTTGGGATGGGATTCAATTTATAGGCTAAGGGGTAAAGGGATGGAGGGCTTAGATGCAAGGATGGATGAAGGCTTAAGGAGGGCTAGGATGCACTCAAAGGAGAGCACATGGATTGTGCTTGTTTAGCACCAATGGGAAGGTGACACTTGTCACAAGGAGGATGAGTGTGAGAGGGTAGGGTAAAGGGTTGGTTAAAGGCATGATGAGTGGGGTTGAGTATGTAAGAGAGGTGTAAGAGGAATGAGTGTGGAAGAGGGAAGAGTGTGGAAGATGGATGTAAGAGTCATGAGTAGGCTTGTAAGAGTCTTTTATGGTTTGTAAGAGCACTCATGACTTAGTGGTTGGGCTTTTTGAGGGGAGACTTTGGTTTGGATTAGGAAAGTCTTAAACTTGTTTAAGGAATGTGACAACATTAGGGGGTGGATTAGGCTTGGGTTTAAGATTAGATTAGGGATGTTAGAGATGTGCAAGTGGATGGCATTAATGAGGGTGGGTGAGTTAGTGGATAAGCTTGGTTAGTATGGGTGGATGGGGTGGATTAGGCTAAATGGAGGATTAGAGATAGGTTAGGGGTTTTTGAATTTGAGGATTTCATTTATCAAATAGATTTATTTAATAAATGGGGATTTTTGGAATTAGATAGAAGAATAGGATTTAATTGATAAATAATAGATTATTTGATTTATCAATTAGGACTATAGATGATTAATTAAATTAATCAACTAGGGGATGACAAAGGATTAATTAAATAGAAATTTAATTAATAATGCCTTTTTAGATAACTAAATAGGATTACTAAAATAGTGTAATCAAATTTAGGTGTCTACAGGTACAACATATAGACTCAGACTCTCTTGAATCAATCCCTTATGTAGCAACTCATGAACTTGCCTATTCAACTCTTCACTTTCTATTGGTGTCATTCTGTGCATTTCCTTGTTTGGAAAACTGACTCCTAGAACCAAATCCATCTAGTGACTGATCTTCCTCATTGGGGGTAATCCATTAGGTACATTATCTGATACAATATCATAAAACTCTTCCAACATATATGCAACTTCTGTAGGTACCTCCTCTACTTCTTCTTTACTATCTTTATGAATTATAACAAAACACATATGCTCATGTTTCATACCTTTAAGAAACTATTTTCGATCAATAAAACATATTCTTGCAGCACTACATACCTTTTCTTCTTTATCCTTCAAAGGCTTCAACTTATGTTTCACTCCATCCTTAGTTACAATGTAGGTATTTGCTTGCCCATCGTGTACATCATGCCTATCAAACTGCCACGACCTACCCAACAACATATGACATATGTCCATAGGTATGATATCACATAGTACCTCATCCTGGTAGCTTTCAATCTTGAACTTCACTGAGCACTACTCATTAACCATGACCTTGTGGTCATCTTGCACCCAAGCAATACGATATGGATGCGGGTGTTTCTGCCTCTTTAGCTTCAACTTGGTGACCATTCTTTCTGACACCAAATTTTTAGTACTTCCACCATTAGTGATCACATCACAACACTTATCTTCATTTTTGCACCTTGTATGAAACAAGCTCCTTGTTTGCTCAGGTTCATTCTCACCACTCAACATGAATCTTCAGTTAACTAGGACTTCTCCTCTTTCAGCATCTTCAGAATGTGAGGATCCAACATCTCTATCAACATGTGCAACTCTCACCTAACCTTTTGTTCTTCGATCTATGCTTCCTTGGCACTAGGTACATTCAAATGCTTTATGCCCTTCTTCACCGTAGTGAAAACATTTTCCACAGAAGCCTCCTCTTCTAGATCCTTATCCTCTACCTCTTTCTCTCTGATCTCTATTGTTTTGATCATGGAAATGATTGAAATTATTTCCCCTCTGGTTCTAACTACTACTTCTAGCCTCATCTTTGTTCTTTTGATCATCATTACGACCACCATAAGATCAGCCACCAGATCTTCCACCATGACGTATTCCACTATTCTTATTATCAAATTTCTTGCTCAATTTCTCTTGAAATCTTAGGGAAAAATGGTATGCCTCCTTAATACTGCTCATTCAAACTAGACTTAGCTCATCCTAAATGTTGGGCCTTAACCCATTAAGATAATGAGTGACTTTCTCCTTATCAGCTTTTGCATGGCTAGTTCTAATGAGAACTCGGTAGAACTATTCGGTATACTCTTGAATAGATTTTCTTGCTTGATTCAACCCTTGCATCTTCTTCAATAGATCAAGCTCATAATCCACATGAATGAATTGCCATTTCAATTTATCTTTCATCTGATCCCATCTGGTGATTTTGTCTTTTCCCTTTCTATTTTGCTCCAACTGAACCTCTTGCCACCAGATCTTCGCATGTCCCTTTAGTTTTGCCTTCACAAACTTGACCCTCTTAGGATCGTCAATATCTTCATACTCAAAGTACTCCTCTAGTTCATTAATCCAATCGATCAGCTCCTCTGGGTTAAGATTTCCTGAAAATGTGGGAACCTCAAACTTAGGTCTTTTTCCAATCTTGGAGATGGCCCTAAAAGCCTCTCTTCCTCTGGATTTAGAACTACCTCTGCTTCGACATTTTCTTCTACTTCATCCTCATCCTTGCTTTCATCTCTTATGGGAAGATTCATTCCTCTACGCATTTGTTCTTCCAATGCCTACATTTTTCTTTAGAGGGCTCAGAAATCCTCAGGTGTAACACCTATAGCTCTTCTACTACGCTCTCTTTGTGGAGGCATTTTTGCGCTTCTGCTAAAACCCTAGTGCAAATTACCTCACAATCGATGATCTGTCTACAAATTCAGCCCAAACCATGGTCCTAGTGCAAAGTTCCTCACATTCGGTGACCTATCCACAAACTCAAGAACTCTAGCTCTAATACCACTTGATGCAGGGAGCTCCCCTTAATACCATAAACTCATAACAAAAACATAAAAATAATAGAAAATACGAGAACAAAATATGGACTTCTTATTTACACCACAAATGTAGAATTAAAAAATTCATAAGTATAATATGCTAACCCACATGGGTGCCTTAGTACAATAATTTGCAAGACAAGCTACGAACTATCCCCAGAGTTGTCCTAGACAATGTTCGAGCCTTTCTTAAATAGGTAGTTTTATGCCGCCCGGGAAGGTTCTAGATGCTCTAACTTAATACTTAGGGCCAACAGACCCTAACAATACACAAAGAGTTGACCAAATACATCTTTGACAAATTATTTTAGAAATTTCAGTAGCCCAACTTCTGAAGGCCATAACTCACAAACCGTTGCTCCGATTAGCTATTATAACCACTTTTCAAAAACATCAGCTCCTAATCTAAATGTTCAAAATGCCGCTAGCACCCTCTAGGTTTAGAACGATGTTAGCACCCTTCCATCGAGTTTTCAAACCTCATCTAAGCACTCTAAGGCCTTCAACGGTGAGCTTAAAGATTTTTCTGCAAATTTCTCCACCGAAAATCCATAATAAATTCTCTAATACTAATGCTTGAGTAATGAGATTTTTATGGTAAGCTTACAACTCTAAAATGAATCTTCATGTAGAAAATGAGAACATTCCAAGCTCGTATGAAAAACTTACTAAAAATAGTAACTTGCCTCTCCCATTTGACTTCTTTGAGTCATCCCGCGATATGCAACGTTGCTGATCTTTTGTTGAGATGGGATCATATGATTGTGACCATGAGTGGTCTACACCATTGAGGTGATTGGATTTATGTTTCTGTATCAGTTGCTTTGATTATGCTTTTGACTGATCTATGAGATTATGATGTGATTTATGGTTCACTGAGGTTTGTGCCAGTGTTTATCAGGATCGATGTGGTATCATGAGGTTGTTCCATGATTATCTTGAGATGTGTGCAGAGATTGCACTGTGTACTTTTTACCATGCTACACTGGACTAGGTTATTGTAGTAGTGATTAGTCATGTTTATGATTGTGTTTGCTTATGTGTTTTAAGTGCCTTTTTGTTGATTCTTTAAACAATCATTATTTAATGCTTAAGTAATTAGAAATGGATTGTTTAGGTTGGATTATTTGGTTATGTGCTACGACATTTACCTTGCTATATTTTGATCTGAGAGATATCTGTTACTTTGTGATGATTTACATTTGAGACGACTCGAGGGTTAGATGTTATACCTTGATTTCAATATCATAGATATTAGAATTCTATGTTGTTCAGTTAATCATATTGCATGATGATGCCATTTTGAGATGACAATGTGTTTTATGATGATATCTGGTTATTTGGTATTTGGACATACTTCTGATTATGTTAGGTGATGGATTTAATGCTATGGTTATTTACTTCATTCCTGCGTTGTTATGCTTTATGCGAACGTGAGTGATGTAAATAGATTATTTTAATATAATTAAATAAGTGGTTAAATTAGGTGATTTAATGCATTTATTGCTTCGGCTATGTTATTATATGCAATTGCACTTGATCGTGTTGTTTAGTGTGCATGATTTATATCCCTGGTAGTGGCACATGGAGTTAGTGATTCAACCATTCATATTTTACCAATGTCGTCCTTATATGGTCGACGTATCCTTAATTAAATGTTTAATTTAAACCTTTCGGTGATTATTAAATTCGAACTCATTTGCATTATGTGATTAGACCAGTAAGCGTGTCTGTGCATTTAGAGGTTCGCATTGTTGCGAAAGTTATTAAGGAAATTTATGTATTTTTGAGTTTTTGGGCTTTTTAATTGATTTATTTTAATTTCTGGCAGCTTTGCCATAGATGAATTCCTATTTATATGAATAGCCTATTTTCATTTGGGTCGATTCGAGGTTTAATTAGGTTGGCTGGTTATTTGCCCTAATCGATTATTCACTCGAAAAGTGAATAAGTATCCAAAAAGGAATTTAATTCCTCACTTCTCATTTTTGAATTAGAAAGTTGGAGAGTAAAACCCAAAATTCTCTTCATGAGGATTTACTGTTTTGTTCGTTGTGGGAGCTACAAGCGTGGGATTGTCGCGAGGTTGAGCTCGTTGGATCTAGCTTGGGGAAACCTTAGATTGCCTTGATTTTCAGCCACTTCTGCGAGAGTTTTATTTTTTGGTTCATATTTTTGTTTTTCCCTTTTGGCTGTGAGGTAGGGCTTTCCCATTTTATTGTTTCGGCTCTGTTTCTGCTTCTGTTTTTGGTAGCCGTTTGTTTGGAGGTTGAGAACTAGTGTTCCCCTTCGTTTCTGTATGTTAGTTCTACTTGGTTACGTGGGTATGAACATTTTCCTATTTTTCGAGATGAAGGTTTGGGGTTTTACATCGTTATGCTAGCTATTTTTGCATACGATGTCTGAATTTGATTATTTTTGGATTTTTGAAGTTTTTGTGCCCAAAGGCCAAATGGGTTTTAATTTTGTTATTTTTTCAAATTTGGGGGTTTTACCTCATTTTGCGTGCCATCCTATTTTCTTAGGTTTTCTTGGTACAATGTGGTTTGTGGACCTTGATGATCCATTTGGATATTAGTCAGACCACTATTGCACTTTTATGTTGCATTGGGATGCATGTTGCATCTGTACTCTCGACGTTGTGTTCGGTTGAGTGATTTTATACCTATTGTTATAGTTTCTTTTGGACCTTTGCTTTTTTTTCATGGACACTAGGATTCGTGTAGAATCCATACTCTCAAATTGAGGCCGGTGGAGTGAGTTCATGACTTTTGGTCTTGTTACATCATTGAGATATGTGTAGAATCCATACTCTCGGATTGAGGCCGGTAGAGTGATTTCATGATGTATAGTTTTATTGGCTCTGGGATTCGTGTAGAATCCGTCCTCTTCAGTTGCTTTCGATTGGGTGTTTTATTTTGCATTGTGTTCTCATCCTGTCCTTGTGTTGTAATTTTTGTGATGGTGGTGCGCCACACACAAGTACGTGCGCATAAATTTGTCGGGTGACTTGCGAGGCCTGATCTTCTCTGGTACTTCTGGAAGTTATGATCATTAGGGTTGGGATGAGAGTATGCATGCCCACAGGCACTTGTCATAGGATAAGCATGGGTTGGGTAGGGTAGCATATGGAGGGGGCTTTTATCTCACAGCCCGATGATCATGGCACCATGGGTTGGTAGAGGGAGCTTTATATAAGTGATAACTAAATAAAATGTGTGATTGGTAATAAAAACTTAGATAATAAAAATGTGGGGTGCTAGAGCCTTTCCGTTGAGGGATGTTGAATCTGCACAAGTCTGAGCTTGGGCTTTTCAATGCCAAGTGACACTCCACGATGTCAGTCCCTACTTAGTAGCCTTTTGAGTGTCTGACCAGGACCTGTGCTTCTTGCATTGTCGTAGGTTCTTGGTTCAACCATCATACTGTCTGGCGTGAATGTTAGCCATGGACATTGTGCTTTATGTGTGTTTGTGGTTGGATCATTATCTCCATCAGCATGGCCGGTGTGGACCTACGGGTTCCACGTGGTTGGGAGGCGTAGCTACCTTCACCACTACTAGGGATCGATGTACAAAGACGATCTTTTATCCTAGTGCGACCGTTGTTGGATGTTTTCACTTGGTACTTCGAGCTCCAGAGTATGCTTTCTTGTGATTTATGCTTTCATTGGAATGCTTGGATATCATGTTTAGATGATGTTAGTTTACTTGATGCATTCCCATATTATTGATTTTTAGCATGTGATAGGTGATGTTATCTACTATAGGATTATCTTATGCTTTTCTACTAGCATGTTAGATTCCTTATGCTTATATTGTTGCATGTTTTAGTAGTGACATCCCTATTACAACACTACCAACGATCTAATTGATGGCTTGGGATGTTACGCATGGGGGATGGCTAGGATCCATGATGGTCTTATGATGCTATTGACAGTTGGGAGGAACCGTGTACTTAATTTGGTTGTTTTATTTTTGGGATATTATCTCTGTACACTGTGATGTTGCTTATGTTCACTGCGATGTTGCATTCAGTATGTTCATTACTGTTATGGTTTAGATGGATAGATGTTCCTCTTCTATTGTTGATTATGCTTCAAGTGTTCATTCCTCAATTTTTGTGGATCCGGTACTCCTCGGTGTGGAGGTTCTGAACTCATTTTTCTCTATTTTTCCCCTTTTGGGTTTTCCTTAAGTGTTTTTGTGTTTCTATGGGCGACATTTTATCAGCATGGTGCGACATAAAATGTATCGCATGCCCATAGAAACTGTGTCGTACGATGCTAGAAAGTATTGCATGCCTCTTGGAGAAATGTCGTGCGATGCTAGAAAGTATCGCACCTCCTTTGGAGAAATTTCGTACGATACCCTGAAAGCATCGCACGCCCTTGATAAAAGTGTCACTCAAACTCTGAAAGTGTCACCCTCATTCTTTAGAAATGTCATGCGAAACTTTTTAGGTGTTGTATTAAAGTATCTCACGGGTTTTGTTAAAACTTGCGCCGACCGACACCAGGCACTTTTCAATTTGATCCAAACTTTTTGAGAGATGTTTTGGATACCCTTTTCGGTGTTCTTCGACCTGATGTTGCTTTTTGGATTGGATCCTTTTTGCGTGTTTCTGTTGTAGTCCTTTGGGGTTTAAAATATATCATTTAAGTATAAGTTGACATATATTTAATTCCTTATACTTAATTCATTAAGTTGACATATATTTAATTCCTTATACTTAATTCATTTAAGTATAAGTTGACGTATATTTAATTCCTTATACTTAAGATATATTTTAATATATGCGATGAATCTTTTGAGATAGGTTTCAGACCTCTCGGAGATGAGATAAAGATTCTAGAAAATTTCAGGGCTTCAGAAATCCAGACTTAGCCAATTTTTAGGGCTTCAGGATTTCAGGCTTAGCCAAATTTCAAGATTTTGCATTTTACCCTAGCTTGGTGTTTTGTTGATGAGCGGTCATCTCTTTGAGCCCTCATCATGTGTGTGGTCGCTGTTGGCTTTTGTTTTCTTGTGTCGATTTGGTAGTGGCATTTGGAGATTCGTTGGTTGTCGGGATTGTGGTGAAATCTTCTGTTGCAATCGTTGTGATCCCTATATCATGTTGTCATGTGCATTCATACTTGTAAAAAAAACAAATTCTTGGCTTGTATTTCATCCTTGTTTCCAAGGATCTCCGAGCGAGGCATTACAGTAACCACCCTGTCTACTAGTCCTTATTAAAATAGAAAAGATTGAAAATAAAATATTTTTGGGTGATGCAAGATTGCCCTTGCACCCAAGATGCTCTTGCATCAGCATGGAGGAATTTTCATTCTAGCATTGCGAAAATGACTTTGGTTAGAGAGCATATCTAGCCAGAGGTAATGGAGGGAAGGGATGGAAAAATTAAGTTGGAGGAACTCATCGACCCAACTTTGGTGATTCTAAGCGATAACACAAGGGAAATGGGGATGAACCTCCTAAACAATGCTTACAATAGTATTGTGGATAATTTATGATCCATTAAATGGATTTTCCATGAAATCAAAGAGATTATGTTCAGGATGTAGGGGTAGGAAAGGACAAAATGGGGGGATGGGGATGTCAAAATTAGCAAGTTGGATGTGAGGGTCATTGAGATTGAAAAAAGAGTGAAAAGGATGGAGAGCTCTCTCCATAGCTCATCTAACTAGAGCCTCAACATAATCAAAGGACTAAATGACAATATTATTTAGTTGCAGTTGATGATGGAGGAAAGAAAAAAGGGGAAGGAGAAAAAAGACAAAGATGAAACCAAGTCTGCTAATGAAGATGACTTCTTGCAAGTTGAGAGCTCGAGCAAAAGAAGGAGATCAGAAAAGAGGACGAGGGAAGTGGAGGCTTCTCCAGATGATAGTCATATGAAGAAAGATAAGGCAGAGACCATGAGAAAGTTGGAGCTCAAGAATGTGGAATTGGTCAAAGAAATGGTGCCTTGATTGGTGCTCCTAGTTTTTTTTCCATACCCTGGCTCTTGGTTGTCTTTAATTTTGTTTAGTTTTGGTGGTTGGGTTTGGCCTATTATTTTTATGCTATTTTTTTTCTAGCTTTGGACTTTTAGTAGTATGTTGTTGTTAACTGGTGGATTTTAGGAAACCTTGTAAAAAAAACTTGTTTTACTTAATCAAAAACACAAGTTTTCAATGCCATATTACCTCAAACATATGGTGAAGAAAAGATAAGTAACACAATTATAGAGAAAACTCTTTAATAAACTATAAACAATATGATAAAATGTCTTTTAAATCTTCACCTCACTATTTGGTCATATTATAGTAGGCTTTGAACATCTACAAGTCACCAATCTTATTCATTATTATATAAGGTAAATTAGTCATACCCATGAAACTTGAAATCCTTCTTTAAAGTATCTCTTTATGGATTAATTGACAACAACACATGTAGATAAATTTGGTTGAAAGAATCGGATATTTTAGATAAAAAGGCTTATAAATGTTCTTGAGATCATTTGCATTTATTTTAAAAGCATGAAATATACCTACAAACTTCTAGATAAATTATCTTACTTTAAAAAAGAAATGTAAGAGTAGTTATAAAAGAAGAGTAAAAAAGAAAATTTTGACTTAACTTACAAATTTCCAATAAATAGGATTACCATTTAAACAAGTGTCACATAGTGGCTTAGTACTTGCCTTTAGTTTTAATATAAGTCTAGTTTTAATTTAATAAATTTATTATAATATAGAAAATATTTTAATTGATAAAAATGTTATATAATTATAGTTTTCTATATTAATTTAAATTTAAATTTTATTGATCAATATAATAAATCATAAGTATTATATTATATTATAAAAAAACATAATATGAAAATTATACCATTTTTATAATAATAATATTTCTTATACAATAATATAATATAAGTAATATCATTTTAAAAATATTTTTAATTGAATGACAAAAGGTATATTATATAAAATTAAAATATTAAAATATAAACCACTTACATTAAAAAATATTAAACATTAATACATTTAGTTTAAACTCTTACAAAGTATTATTTATTCCATCATCATATCTAGCCAATATAAGAGTGAAATGAATTCACTCAATCAAATCTTCAAAAAGTGTTTTCTAAAAATTGTAAAGCTAAAAAATTTACACCTATGCTATGCACAATGTATTAGTTTGATAAAAAATTTAAAAATAATTAATTCTAACTCGTAGAAACTAAAAAATTTAATCACTATTTAAAGTCTAATATTCAAAAGTATCACAATAGTACTTAGCCTACCAGAAAGTACTAATAATTACTTAACAAATTAATAAAACATCAAAAAATTCTTTTCAATATTTGATAAACATATGTAAGTATTAGCCGCCACTTGTAGGTGAGTTGGTCTGTGCCTTGAGGTTTACTTCCTTAAGGTCACAGGCTTGACTCCCCTTCGTAGTGGAGAATGGTTGTAGGCCAGCTTCCCTTACGGGACTTTCGTGCCAAGTACCTACTCTGCTGGCCTGGGGTATAAGAATGGACTTTTCCCCCAAAAGTTTATATGAGAACTGATATAATAGAATGGCATGCGGGGAGGGAGTGGGTGTCAAAGAGAGAACTGGGGAGATAGGACATTTGAATTCTACATTGGGTGGATATGTCCAGGATGGTGCAAAGAAGGGCTTTGGGTACGGCCAGGAGTAGGAAGACCAGGGAAATATTATTCCATCGGGGAATGAGGGCCCATGGGAATCACAACAGGCCCCTGGGAAGGAGGTTTTGGAATCTAGTCAGTCTTTGTTGGTCTCGCAAAATGCTTAGGGGGTCCCAAGGCCAAATGTTGACATTGTGAGGACCCATGTGAGAAAAAAATGGGACCTGAAAGGGCATGTGGAGATAGTGGCTATGGCTAAGGGCTTCTACTCTTTTATGTTCTCTTTTATGGAGGATCTCATAAGGATTCCTAGCCCTACAGAAATGGACTTCAAAGCTGGATCTTAATGATTCCTTCTTTTCTCAAGCACTTGACTAGGTCTGGTTGTCAAAACTTCCAATGGAATTTTGATACGAGGATGTTTTTGATGGCATAGATAAATCCTTTGGGGAGCTCTTATCCATAGATCCTATTACGGTGGCGAGGAGCCGGTTAACTTATGCAAGAATATGCATTAGAGTTAGTGAGGGGAGAGATATGCAGGAGGTTGTGTACCTCCATTCTAAGTTGGGCACCCATATTCAAAAGCTAGATTTTGAAAGTGTCTCATTTGCCTATTTCCATTGCAAGAAGGAGGGCCATGTGGCTAAGCTTTGCCCTAAGGTGTTGGAGGAGAAAGCTAGGAAACATAATAAAAAAAATTAGGACAAAGGGAATAACAAAGGACATAATTGATAGCTCTAAAGAGGGAGATAAAGTGTGGAAATTGAAGGGAATAAATAACAAAGAAATAGGACTGAAGTAGCAGTAGGAGAAAGCAGCAGATGCTCCTACTTTGGTAATAGAGGAAGTCCTAGAAATAGAACCAGAAAGTACCAATACTTTAAGTGAGGAATCACAAAGGCCTATACTTGAGAAGTAGAGGATGGTGGTTGAGCTGGACGATCTAGAAATTTTGAAGTAGCCATGACCTACGGGCGAAGTAATCCAAAAATTTCAGCCTGGGAAAGAGGGTCCTAACCCAGCAGTAGGTAGGGATATTTCTTATGCTCCCAAGACCCAATCTAGGGATGAGATGGAGGAGGTAGCTCTCTCAAGTGGTTTAACACTCAATGGAGGTAGTAATCTTAGTATGGGGATTGCCTCTCCTGGGAAGATCTCTAGAGTGGTGGAAATGGCTAGATCCTCTTCGCTAGGGAAACTTACTCATATGGAGGCTCTGTTTGTGACCTATATTGATGAAGGTCAAGGGAAATGGACAATTGTTACCAAGAAAAAGAAGAGCCAAGACCCTTCATCAGTGTCCCTAGTTGCAACAAGAAGAAGAGTGAAGGTTAATGTTGGAGAAAAACCTAAGACTCATGGAAGAAATAGTAACAATCAGAATAGGAAAGAGGAGACTAGAAGGAACCTAGCAGATGGGAGCCAAAGGACCATCTAAGAGATCTGCCTTGCAAAGAAGAAATGAAGGTCATATCGTGGAACATGAGGGGGCTAAATGGAGCCCACAAACAAGAGGTAATTAGAAATATGATTAAGGATCAAAGGCTTGATTTTTTCCTTATTTAAGAAACCAAAATGAGAAAGGAGGTGGTGGAAAGAATCTCTTTTAGCAGTAGTATTGAAGGCTTTGCAATGAATTTAAAAGGAGCTTTGGGAGGTTTGCTTACTATTTGTAGCTCTTATCTCTTTAAGTCTCAAGTTGTTTATGATGAAGGTAATATTCTCCTCATTCAAGTTGATAATATTAAAATTAAAGAATCCTAGTTTCTGTTGAGTTTGTATGCTCCCAACACTAAGAATGATAGGAGGAATTATTGGGTTAAAATTAAGAATCTTTTATCTAGATTTCAAGTGGGAATGTGTATAATAATGGGGAACTTCAACACCCCTTTAATGGAGGATGAAAAACAAGGAGGTCTGCCTCCAGATCTGGATAGTAGGATGGACCTTTCAGATTTCATCAATGATTTAACATGTCTTGATGTTGACCTTCAGGGAGGTTTCTTCACCTAGTCTAATAGAAGAGTGGGAAGAGATTGCATTCAGGTTTGTCTAGACAGGGCTCTGATCTCCTTAGACTGGTTTTCTTCTTATAATTGCAATCTTTCATTAATGGCCAAGACTAGTTTAGATCATTCTCCCATTTCTCTCACTTTAGACCCTAATGATATCAAACGCAACTTCCCTTTCAAATTTGAGAAAATGTGAACCTCCCACCTGAATATTTTTCTCTATATCTTAGAATGGTGAAATATCCATATTGAGGGATCTGTTATGTTCAAGGTGGCTAAGAAACTAAGAAATGTTAAGTTGAACATTCAAAAGTGGAACAAGTCAGATCTTGGTAATATCTTTCACTCCAAAGCTAAGATCTCAGAGGACCTAGGAATCATTCATGATGCTATTTAGAAGGAGCGGTATACTGATGAGAGGCTAGAGGAGGAAAAATATATCCTTTCTGAGCTCACAATGTTATTATTCAAGAGGAGGCCTATTGGAAACAAAGATTGAGGGTTGTCTAGTTGAAATAGGGGGATAGGAATACCAAGTTGTTCCACACTTCTACTTTAAAGCATAGAGTTCATAACATAATTAGCAACATCAAGAAGGGAGAAGTGGTAATGGAAGAAGAAAATGAAATAGTTGGTGAGGCTATTCCTTTCTTCACAAATCTGCTTGCGAAAGACCCCAATTTGGTGGAGTATGATCAGTTGGAAATCTTATCAAATATTTTAGCTTTGATCCAAGCTGAGGAGAATGCGATGATTGGGTTCATTCCCTCCCCTCAAGAAGTTGAGTAGGTCATCTTCTCTCTAGCAGCTAAAAAGTCCTTGGGTCTGGATGGGTTGCCATACTTTTTCTTTCAAATGTTCTGGAATGTGGTTCAACATGGTGTTACTAAAGCAGTGCAAGAATTCTTTGATGCTAGAAGTCTTCTTAAGGAGGTTAATGCCACTTTCATAGTGCTTATCCCGAAAGTGGCTAGGGTAGACTCTATGGATCAATTCAGACCTATCATCATGTGTAACTCTTTTTATAAGATTATCTCTAAAGTTTTAGCTTCAAGGAACATAGAGGTTCTCCCATCTATTATAGCACCTCAACAACCTAGTTTTGTCCTGGGGCGAAAAATCCTGGATTCTATTATGATTGTCCATGAAGTTATCCACTCTTTGGAAGAAGGTAAGAGAGAAGGTTTTCTCCTTAAGCTTGACATGTCTAAGGCCTATGATCATGTGGATTGGGCCGTTCTCTTCAAATTTCTTAGGGCCTTTGGGTTTAATTCAAGGGTTATCAAACTTATTGGCTAGTGGGTGACAACAACTTCCCTAGGTGTGCTAGTCAATGGATCCCCCTTGGCATTTTCAAACCTTCCAAAGGTCTTAGGCAAGGTGATCCGATCTCCCCCATTCTCTTCATTATCCTGGTTGACTATCTTGGAAGGATGATTTCTACTTTTGGGTGCTCTGTCTAGTGTCAAACCTTCTTCTAGCCCCCTAGTTTTCTCACACCAACAATTTGTTGATGACACAATAATGGGTGGAAAAGCCACAGTTGGTGAAGCTAGGGTGGTAAATAAGATTTTGAGCTCTTACTCTAGGGGCTCGAGGTAGCTAATCAATTGGAACAAGAGCACTATTTTCTCTATTAATACTCCAATTGAGCATCAGAGGAAGATTTCTATTATTCTAGGCTATGAATTGGGAAGTCTTCCTTCTAACTATTTGGGTCTCCCCATGGGTCTAAGCCCCCCTAACTCTTTTTGGAATAACATATTAGACGGGTTTAATAAAAAATTGGTAGGCTAGAAGGGAGTCAATCTTAGCCAAGCTGGCAAGATTCAGTTGGTCAAAGCTACTCTCCAAAATCTTTCAACCTATGTGATGAGTCTTTTTGGGATTCCTAACAAGTATGTGGATCTATTGGAGAAGATCTAGTGGAATTTTCTTTGGTCTGGATCATAAGGCAACAAGCATTTACACTTGGTGGCTTGGGATAATGTGTGCCTCCCAAAACATAATGATGGATTGGGGATAAGGAAACTACATCCTTTCAACAAAACCCTCCAAGCTAAACAGGTTTGGAGAATCTTTTCTAGCAAGGGAGACTAGAGGGGCATCATGGAAGACAAATACCTTTGAAGATCTTTAATTAGAAACTTTCTCTTTATTGAGTCTATTCCTAAAGGATCTAATATATGGTATTGTTTTTTAAGTGCCAAAGAAGTTGCTAACAACAGGGCAAAGTAGAGTTTTGGGAATGGAGAGGATACCCTTTTCTGGTAGGATAATTGGTTGATTTAGGGGCCTCTCATCATCATTCCTAATTCTAAGAGATGGGTCTACAGGTGCATCCAAAGGTTTGGGAGATTTGTTTCTGATTATAGACAAGGTCAAGGCTGGAGGGATATGACTACCATTTTAGAGGACCTTAAACCTCTTATGAGTATTCTTCTCTCTGTGGTCATGAATGAGGATCAGGATAAGCTTGTTTAGGAGAATTCTTTGGATGGTACCTATTCGGTGGCCTCAGGGTACCAAACTATTATGAAGCAGGATTCGAGACTGGATTAGGCTAAAGCCTGGTACCCTGGTCTTATCCCTAAAATCAACATTTTTTTGGCTTTTACTCCAGAACAGGATTTTGACTATAGACAACTTGTGCAAAAGGGGCCATCCTATTCCAAATAGATGTGTCCTATTCAAAAAATAGGCTAAGATGGTGGATCATTTTTTCATACACTTCTCCTTCTCTAGAGAGGTTTGGTATTTATTCAATGAAGCTTTCAAGATGATCTGGTGTGCTCCTAACTTGACTACTGATTTCTTTAGGTAGTGGGATAATTCTTGGAGGGGATTTGGGCTTCAAACTATAATTAAATGGGCCTTGCCTTATTTTTGATGGGGTATATAGAAGGAATGCAATAACTGAATATTTCAAGATGATAACCTTCTTGCAAGAATTTTGTCTGGTAAAATCCAAAATCTCCTTTTGGAAAACTATATGTTTATAAAAGGATCTAACCCTTTTATAGGGGATAATGTTAGAATTGATGATACTCAGACAAGAAGAAATGAGTGTAACTAGTCTTTACCCTTGAAAGGTTGGCATAAAGACAACTTTGATGGAGTGGCCAAAGGTAAACCAGGAGTGGCGGGATGCAGAGGGGTGATCAGAAATAGTCATGGGTATGGTATAACAACAATTACTTTCTCTCTAGGACTCCAAACTAACCATTATGTTGAGGCTTGTTTTTCTCTTCAAATAACAAAATTGGCTAAAGAGGTAGGGGTCAAATGCCTTTGGTTGGAAGGGGGCTCAAATAACATTATTAAATGCCTAAGGGGAGAACACCCTCCATGATGGAGTATAAATAATATGATGGAGGAAACAAAAAATATTTTTCTTTCCTTCAAAAAGGTCTTTGTGTCACATGTTTACCATGAAGGAAATGTGGGAGCTGATTGGATGGCTAATGAGGCAGTAAGGAGGGACATGTCACAAAAATGGTCAAGCAAAGAGGAATTTTCAGTAGATGTAAAAAGAATAATGGAGTTGGAGAGGATCTAGGGGAGAACAGGTAGCATAAAGCATAATTATGGTAGTCAATGATGTCAATCTGGCTTATAAAGTAATGAGAGTTTGACATGAGCCGATTTAGAGGAATCATAATTGGGGGGTTTATTGGCACATTTTATGGGCAATCTTAAGGGCCTTTGGTAATTACTACATCTTTTTCTTTACCGAGGTTGGATTCAAGAATAGGTTTTGGAAGAAAAACCAAGTCTTGGCTCACAGTGACTAGAGAACTCAAAGTCTTTGTTTTTATGTCTACAACATAATGGTTGGGGAGAGGCATAGAAGGGAGCTAGAGGGAGAAGGTGAGAAGTGGAAGTGGTGTGGGAGAAATTGAGGGAAGGTGACATCTCATCCTTCATTGAAAAACTTCATGGCTGGGACTTGAAGATTATAGACCTTATGGTGAAGACATGGAGAGAGAGGAAGGTGAAGATTGATCAGGTGGACTTCTAGGTCAATGAAGGGGTTATTGCCAAGGTGATAAACTCCCCCAACTAGGGCATAAAATTCTATATCAAACCTATCATTTCATTATCCTAAATCATTTCAGGAATGGAACCAAAATTTCCATCCCTTTCTATCTATTTTTCTCTGCAAATAAGAGTATAATGGATTATAAGAAGAAAGTATACTCTAACCCAACCTTCCATGAGGGTTTATTATTACTCATATATGAGCATTTTAAAGTTCAAACTCATGGAAGGGCTATTACCCAAAACGTGGTTTTCTTCTGAGGAGACAAAGAGCTCCTACCTCCCATCAAACACGAAGGATAGTGTTGGTATGCACTCAAAAGACGAAGAGGAGGTGGCAAAAATCATGAAGGATATGGGTAAGAAGAAGAAAAAGAAAGCAGGGAAAAGATTGGAGAAAAGGTTAAAGTAGGAGGAGGAGGAGGAGGATGATTATAATGATGAGGAAGAGGGAATGGACACATATGAGGAAGGCAATGTGAGAGAGGTAGGAACAAGTAAGGCATAGGGAAGCAGGAAGGTGGACAACTTGATCAAAAGAAAAAGAGGAAGGAAGAAGGAAGCTAAGAGGGCTCACGGAAAGGGCAAGGAGAGCACTTTTGAGGCACTAGAAGAGAGGAAGGAGATGGAGGGATTGGTTAATACTATGGTTTCTTTGGATGTAAAGGGAAAGGAATCTGCATGGAGGAACTTTCACGCCAGTACAACAGAAATGGGTCTTGTCAGAGAACACATCAACCCAGAGGTGGTGGAGGGAAGGGATGGAAAAATTCAGTTGGAAAAACTTATTGACCTAGCTTCGGTGATCCTTAGTGATAGTGCTCCCGAAATGGGTATGAACCTTGTTAACAATGCCCTCAACAGTTTGGTGGACAATTTTTGATCCATTAAATGGATCTTCCATGAAATTGAAGAGATCAAGTTCAAGCTACAGCCGTAGGAAAGGCCAAAAGGGGTGGATGAGAATGTCAGAATTGGCAAGTAGGATGCTAGGGTTTCAGAGATTGAAAAAAGGGTGGAAAGGATGGAGACCATGCTCCATAGCTCAAAAAATCAGAGCTTTAACATAATTAAAGGTCTTAATGATAATAAGCTGCACAGGATGATGGAGGAAAATGAAAAGGGGAAGGAGGATATGGGCACTAAGGAAACCAAGGCAACTGATGAGGATGCGTCTTTGTAGGGGGAGAGCCCAAGCAGAAAAAGAAGAGTGAAAAAGAGGAAAAGGGAAGAGGAGGCTTCCTAGGATGATAGCCAATCAAAGATTAATAAGGCCAAGGCTAAGGAATAGATGGAGCTCAAGAAAGAGGAGCTGGCTAAAGAATTAGTACCCTGATCGTTTCTCATAGTTTTTGCTTGTTTCCTGGCTTTTGGCCTTTTATTTTTTGCTTTCGTCTATTGGCCAATTTTGGCCTATTATTTTTTATGGTGCTTGGTTTCTAGACTTGAACTTTTAGTAGTTTTTTTGTTCTTAACTGGCGGGTTACTTAATCAAAAATATATATAACTATTTATTTTAAAAATGTTGTACAATATATCGTTCTAACAAAAAAACAATCTAAATATTAGTTATAGATTTTCATTTTCACAACCAACTAATAGAAACACTTAAAAATATCTATTAGATATACATATTTCTATTAGTTTAAAGTACTTTAATTCAAAATAATTTAAATGCTTTTGAAGTTTCTAATTTTTTTTTTTTTACAATAGATCATTTTATATAAAAACTAATTCAAATTCAATAGACCCTTGGTCTACTTATGAAATTGAAAGGTTATGAAATAGTCCACTAGCATAACAAAAAACATAATTTAATATTAGAAATACATAAAAACACGTCAAATATCTTTTGAATGTAAATATTTCTATTAGTTAAAAACACTTTACTTCAAAGCAATTGAAATATTCTTAAGGTTTTTATTATTTTTAGTTCCTTGCAATATGATAATATTGCATCCATTAGTTTGATTTTCTAATTAAATAGACCAATCAAATCATAAAATATAAAAGATTAAATGAAACATTAATGTTATTTTTATTTCATTTTACATGATTTTATAAGTCACATTTTTTATTGATTCTTTTAGACCATGCTATTTTTTGATGGAGAAAATCAAATTTTCTCAACAAAAAAGATGCAAATCTACTTTTTATTAATCACAACTATGATGCATTAATCACAACTTTATATAAAATCAATTACATACCTTCCTATTTAACACTTGCTATGACTACAGGGATATGTTTGAGTTCCTTAAGGAGGAGTGGACCGCTATGTTGCATTGGAAATGATAAAGAATAGTTTTTATGGTTTATGCTAAGTTTTCTTTTTTGTTTCGTGAAGCCTTTATGACTAACTAAATCTTAAAAATTGGTGACGTGTTTCTTTTTACTTTCAATTTAAAGACTTTCATGATAACGCTTTTAATACTTTTCTTTATGGGTCGTATTTTATTTTTGATAGAGGTAAGAGTAAGTTCCTTTGTTTGTTTTTGAAATTAAAAGCGACTAAAAACAAGGGGGTCGACCCTTACAACCAAAATGCTGGTAACCAACACATCACCAACAGGAACCAATAGAGAACATTAATGAAACAAAAGAAAATTAAGAAGTAATTTAACCATAATATTACTACCCAAACTTCTAACCAGCATACTACTATGAACATAAACAACTAAACTATAGTAGAAGTCCATAGAGTTAACTATATTAGTAAAGTTCACAAAAAAACTGTTGGCATAGTCAGGCCAACCCAAGTCTGAGTAATAGTTCGATACCAGCAAACCAAGTAACAACATAATAACATAAAACAACTAGGATCCAATGATCCTTTAAAACTATAGACTTATTTCTCTATTTTTTCCTTTCCCTTCCCTGCAGAAAGAACCTAGGCCCAATCATCAGTAAGAAACTTAAACAGAAGTTTATAATCCTCCATGTTCGTCCCTGTGTCTTCTTTCTCTTGTGCCAACAATTGAAGGCTAGTGGCAGCAGCATGAGTGACCTTTAGGGTGAATTTAGAGAAGGTAGAGAATCCTTCCTCTAAAACCTTAACCCTTTGATTCAGCTAGGCAATCACATCTTTTTTTTCTCACCCTTCTCTTTGTTTTCAGTTCTTGCCTTTTTAGCTTCCTCTTTAGCTTTTTCCATTTGGTTATCATCCTGCAAGACCTTTGGGTTAGTATAAACCTTGGCTTTTTCCTTGATCGAGGAGGAAATGGTAATGGGGGAGGTATCAACTTTGGTGCTGTCTTCACAGAAGGTAATGGGTTGTAGGGTGAAGATGGCTGAGACATGGGTAGTCTTCATAGTGATGGCATTTCCAATTGACACTTGAGTGTTCCCAATAGACATCTAGGTATTATCAACATAATTGTCAGTAGAATTCTCACTCTTTTCTACCTCTTCTTCCCTTTTTCTCTCTTGGAGTCAGAGTTATTCTCCTCCTCCTTCTCTCTTTCATTGTTCTCAGAGCTCTTCTCCTCCACCTCTTCAACCTTGAATCTATTAGATTTTTTCTTATGCCTTGCCTGGGATTTGGCAAGTCTACCTGACCTTCTCCTACCCTTTCCTCATCTCTCCTCCTCTGAGCCCTCCTCTTCCACCTCCACCAGTTTTTCAACTTTAATCTTTTTACTAGCCTTATGTTAGACAACCACTTCATCTTTCTTCTTTTTCTTATTTTCATGGCTAGGGGAAGGTTGTGGGTTATGAATTCTAGTACTAGTGCTGGTACTCAGGGAGGAACCCTAGCGGTGGTGCTAGTTGTCAACTACTACCACCCTAGGGGGGCAAAGGGCAAGATGGAATTGGTATAGATGAAAAATTAGGCCTTGGTGAATAATGGTATAGTTATGCCCTTTGCTCCTCTTCTCCCTAACATCACTAACCATATCCTCTAGAGAATGTAGCAAAAAAAAAGGGATAGAAATAAAATCCCTATTTCTAAAATGATTCAAGAGGGAAAAGTAGTAATAGTAGTAAACACCAAACCTACCCTCTAGCATAATGTATTTCATGAGCACCAGGCAGACATCGTCCCATGGAGCTAGCAACATATCCTTCTTAAATTCTCCTCTATAATGCACTAGCCCTCCATGAAAAAATTGCTCATACTGGCCTTGTCTACCATTTTAGTGACCTTTCTCCATGTTCTTCCTTTCATAGACAACCTAGTGGCCATGGTAATTACTTCCTCATTAACTTGGAAAGTAATGCCATTTATGGTTACCTTGCAGTTGTTCCACCCATTGAAGAATTGGAGGGCACAATTCTCATCATACCCCACCATTGCCTGCATGTAAGCCATAAATCCCCCTTCCTTTAACAAGAACTAGGTTTCCATCCTATCTTTGAAGTTCTCAATTTTTGTGGGCTCCAACCTATTCAAATCTCCATCCATTTCTTCCCCACTTTCTTTCGAATCCCCCACCTCAATGATGCACATTTGAACCTCCTTTTCTCCAATATCACTGCTAATATTTTTAGCTCTGTACCTTTCTACGAAGAGATAAATGGTTATACAAGCTCATTTTTGAGACACTTCAAAACAAGCGGATTCATTATGAGAATCGTGCATGATTAACATCATAATTTTTACACCCCTAAAATCTCTGACACTTTGAATAATGATATTATTCATACTTTCAAAGAGGAAGTAATTTGAATTTCGCAGTAAGTTACCATAATGGTGAAATGACACTCTCCTTAATTTGCATCCATTCATTTTACCATTTCTACGGCCATGTCTTCTCCTCATTTCCCTAAAACATTCATTAAATTTAGCAAATTTCAACTTTCTAAGGAAGAAATTGCCAAATTTGGCCCTAGCCTTAAATTTTGTAGTCATAATTAATTAATACTCCCCCCTCTTTCCTTGCAAATCAAGGACATAATGTACTCATTTAGATTTTCCATATTTGTCCAACATGTGACTGCTGTTAATTCAAAACCCATGGCCGCCACCACATATGCCACCTTATTTCCTTCTTTGTAGATGTGTTGCAGGTGGACCTTTTCCATCCCTTCCAAAATGTGCCCAATGTCCATGATGATAGTTCAAATATTCCATCCTGGTTGGGACACTCCATTTACCAAATCAATAATTAATTTGGAGTCCCCTTCTATAGCTATTTCCTTAACTTTTATTTCACTAATCAACTAAAGACCCCAAAGTAGAGCCATAGCTTCAGCCAAATTATTACTTCCACCCCCCACCTTCCTAGAGTAGATTAACAACGCTTCACCATTCCCATTTCTCAGCACTCCACCCCCTGCTCCTATACCCCCTCTAGCAGCCCCATCAAAATTTAGTTTGAATTGAGTTAGGGTTGGTGGTTTCCATCTTGTTTTTTGTCTCTTTAACACTTTAGAGTTATCAAAAAGATAAAAGTCCCCTTGAACACCCCATTTTCCAGCAATTTGACCTTCTAGCCTACTTGGTTCTTCCTTCGATAACTTACATTTAGCTACCCTTAAATTTTCCTTCAACAATTTCTCCATGATTCCCATAACCACCTCCCTAGGTTTTTCCACCTCCGTAAAATATTTTGTTGTTTCTCTCTTTCCATATATGCTAGCAAATATATGGTGGAACAATTGTCCACAAAAAACCAATTTTGGGTGGTACAAGGGACAATTCCAATTCTCCACAAATTGATAGAGGTTGTCCTTCAAAACCCAATTCAAACCAAATTTCTCCCACACCATAGCCCAAATCTTCAAGGCATACTAACATTCAAGGAGTAGGTGAGAGATACTCTCCTCCTTTTCTTTGCAGAGACAACATCGGTTTGTGATAGAAAACCCCCTTCTTTTTAGATTGTCAAGAGTTAAAATTTTACCATGCTGAATAGTCCACCATAAAAAATTAAATTTAGGGAGAAGATTACTAATCCAAACTTTACCCCATAATGGTGGGCAGAAGCCCTTACTAAAGAGATGTTTGTAAGCCAATTTTACTTTAAATTGACCAATAGAAGTTAAGTCCCAAACTTTAGTATCCTCCTAAATCATAATTGGGGGTTTACATAGTTTCTTCCACTTCCTCCCTTGATCCATATATTCCTCCACCTTCCTTCCCATGTCTTCTTTCAGTAACTCCATTATTCTTTTAAATTTGTTGTAAACCAGTAGTTTCCCCCCCCATCAAATTATCCTCCCAGAATTTGATACTATGCCCATTCCCCACAATCCACCTTGTCCCTTCGCTTAGTAAGCTTCTACTCCTAACGATATTCATCCAGATTTTGGAGCCTCCAAGAAGATCATTAGTGAAGAGATTCCAAGTAAAAGGAGAATTTGACAAATATTTAGCTTTCATTACATTACCCCAGTCCGTATTATCTTCTCCCAGTCTCCAGCCTATCTTCATAAGGAGTGCTTTATTTAGATCTCGTAGTCTTCTAACTCCCAACCCCCCTTTCACCTTTGGCTTACAAGCCTCATCCCAGTTAACCAAACTCAATTTGTTCTTCTCCTCCATCCCTGACCAGAGAAAATTCCTCTGTATTCTCTCAATTCTGTCTACCATATTTTGGTTAATTTTAAAGAGGGACATGAAGTAAATTGGAATGCCCTATAGAGCCGCCAAGAGCAATTGAAATACTTGCAATTTACTAGTATTGCTTAAAATTTTCCCTTTCCATCCTGCTAGCTTCTTTTGAATTCTTTCCACTATAGTATTCCAGAAATCATTACTCACCTCCTTAGTGGTTAGTGGTAGGCCAAGATAAGTATCCGGGAGGTTGGCAGACTGACAACCTAAAATGTTTCTTATCTTCCTTTGTAATGAGGGATCAGTATTAAAAAAATAGATCTTACTTTTATGGTAATTAACTTGTTGGCTTGAACTTTCTTCATAATTACAAAAGATAGTCTTCTAGGTTTCAGCTTCCATAACCAAAGATTCTCCAAAAAGGAAAGTATCATCAACAAATTGTTGCAGCACTTCAATATCAGTTGTAGTAGCAGGCTTAATCCCTTTAACACATCTTGTATTAACCAGTTTGGTGAAAGACCTCCCCAAAATCTGAGCAACCATAATAAAAAGGTAGGGCGATAGTGGGTCACCTTGTCTTAGTCCTTTCTTCGCTCCAAAATTACCCCAAGGGGAGCCATTTAAAAGAACAAAAAATTGAACCAATCCTATGATGCAGTGCAAGGTAGGAGAATCCCCAAAGGAGATTTCCTAGCCCCCTGCAATAAAACCATGCAATGGAAACACAACAAAAAGAAGCAACAATGCAAGATTTGATACCAAATCACAATAATATATTCATAGAATATAACTGATTACATGCAATGTGTCGGGCTGTAAGGCCTTCTCGGTTACGGCCAAATATAAAGCAAGTAATAGTTCTGCAAGATCCCTCAAGATCCAATCTCAAACCCTAGCTAGTCCAGATCCACACTCTGGTAGAAACCCACAAGGAAGATCTCAACTTGTGCTCGCAAGCCCACCAAGAAATCTCCTTGTTTTCCAAGCCATAGCTACTAGCTCTTCTCCAAATTCGCTCTTCCAAGCTCCTCTACTTTTCCTCCATGGATGAATAATGCCTAAAGACTTCCCTACAACCCCTACTTATACCAATCTAAGCCATAGGTCGGCCCAGAACACAAATTAAATACAAATACATAAATTAAATGCCAAAGTCAGCCTCCTACAACAATTAAATTCCCAAAATTGATGTCTTAGTAAAATTGCAATATCTCCTAACTCCGAATGAATTAGAACTCAAGCTTTGAACCGTAGTTAGAAATATAGGCCCTCTTTCATCCTTGAAATTTTCATCCTCTAACTCGTTGTAGAAAATTAGATACATGGCCTACAAAAGGCACCAAATTTCCAAACCATGTCGAGCAGCAGTCCAAGCACCTTTCAAAGAAACTATCGAGCTTCCTCTCATGAACTCCAAAGTAGCCACTGAGAAAAACCAAGATGCTCCTACATTAGACTCCCCAGGTAAATAGAAAAGTGTGTCTCACACGTTGATGCCCAAAGAAAGAGCAACAACCAACTTCATCTTCACCAAAGGCTTCCACTCCAACAGGGATAAGAAAACCAATCTGCACATCATCCACATCCACATCATTCTGTCAAACACTAGAATCTCAACCATCCAATCAGCATGCTCACTCCCAGGAACAAACTGAACATAATGCTTCAACATCAAATCCTCATCCACAACAACAACTAGTGAATCCACACTAGCAGCTACAAACTCCATATCAGCCATAAAATCCACATCAGTAGCAACATGAAGATCTCCATCAACACATGCCAAACTCTCAACACCAACCATCTCATTGCTTACAACAAGATGCTCTACAACACACAACTCACCACCAACAACTACCAGATCATCCATGACCAAGTGCTCTGCAATTTCCATGTCAGACTCATCCAACTGATCATGAAAACCAATGTCCATCCCAACATCAACAAGGTTAGGAATATCTTTAGCAACAACTTCCAGTTGTTCTGCAGGTTCTATATCAGACTCCATAAACTAATCAACAAAACCAAACTTTGCCACCTTGATCTTCTTAGCTTGATCAACCAATCTAGCATCCAATCGAGAAAACATCTTAGAAAAATTCCTCTCCACTATATCATGGAGTTTTGCAATCATCTCAGGGTCCAATCCTCTCAGAGCCATCTCCCAAGATCTTAAAAAACCCTCTACAACAAATCCTTCCCACGCTCCTTGTGACAACCTTGAATTGTTTGCAAGTCAGATCACAACCTGCCACCTTGCATGAACAATCAGGAACCACATCACAAGTCTAGGACCATGAATTTGCAATCCAAAAACTCTCTATGATGATGCCTTGACATGATCAAACTTCCATCTTCGCATCCATCGATCAATTTGCATGTCCTCCCAAGGTCCTGGTGTATACTGCCTCAACTTCGACGATTTCTCCACACACTCAGGAACAACCTTTGCTCTGATACCACCTGACGTAGTACAAGGTAGGAGAATCCCCAAAGGAGATGTCCTAGCCCCCTGCTATAAAACCATGCAATAAAAACACAACAACAAGAAGCAACAATGCAAGATCTGATACCAAATCACAATAATATATTCATAGAATATAACTGATTACATGCAATGTGCCAACTGTAAGGCCTTCTCGGTTATGACCAAATACAAAGAAAGTAATAGTTCTGTAAGATCCCTCAAGATCCAATCCCAAACCCTAGCTAGTCCAGATCCACACTCTGGTAGAAACCTCCAAGGAAGATCTCAACTTGTGCTCGCAAGCCCACCAAGAAATCTCCTTGTTTTCCAAGCCACAACTACTAGCTCTTCTCCAAATTCGCTCTTCCAAGCTCCTCTACTTTTTCTTCATGAATGAATAATGCCTTAAGACTTCCCTACAACCCCTAATTATACCAATCTAAGCCATAGGTCGGCCTAGAACACAAATTAAATACAAATACATAAATTAAATGCCAAAGTCGGCCTCCTACAATAATTAAATTCTCAAAATTGATGTCTTAGTAAAATTGCAATATCTCCTAGCTCTGAATGAATTAGAACTCGAACTTCGAACCGTAGTTAGAAATATATGCCCTCTTTCATCCTTGAAATTTTCATCCTCTAACTCATTGTAGAAAATTAGATACACGGCCTACAACAGGCACCAAATTTCCAAACCATGTCGAGCAGCAGTCCAAGCACCTTTCAAAGAAACTACTGAGCTTCCTCTCATGAACTCCAAAGTAGCCACCGAGCAAAACCAAGATGCTCCTGCATCATCCTACCATCATCTTAATTAGGTTTATAACTTTGTTGTGATTGTGCTAGCTCTTTGTTGTGATTGTTCTGTTGTTTGTTGTGATTGTGCTAGCTCTTTGTTGTTCCACGGGCCATCACCCTCTTGTTGCTTTTATTTATCACAAACACTTGCTATGACTAAATTGAACAATATTTTTCAAATATTTTTCTTCTTCTAAATGTAATTTAAATGTATTATTGTAAGATCATGAAGACCTTGATAAATGAGTTGGAGATGAAAACAAAACTAGTTTAATGGTATACATTACTATTTTCTAAAGCCTATATGATTTTCATGATGTTTTTATGCAGGTTATATGATTGAAGACGAAACAATAAGTATACTTGATTTAAATTAATTAAAGTATAACTGATTTAAACTAATTTATGATATGTTAAAAGTATTATTTTATTGGGTAAAGTTTTTAAAAGATTGATTAATTTTATTATATGCAATTTTATTTAATAATAAAAAATGATATTAAATGTATATGTATGTGAAATTATAGATATGGTTGATCTTTAAAGTAATATCTATATGATAATAAAAAAGAATTGAGAATACTTAGTAAGTTTTAATGTTTAATATTAGTATTATAAGTTTAAATGTTAACTTTTATTTTAAAGTCTATCTTAAAAAAATAATGAAGAAAATTAAATTTAAAATTCAAATAAAATGATTTGAAATTATTCAAATAATTATTATTTAATTATAAAGATAATTAAATCTAAACATTGTCATTTACTCATGCAATAATAATTTTTTTAAAAAAAATATTAATAATTAATTATTCTTATATTTGTAAAATTTAATATGCAAATCAATCATGTTAAAATATATAATAAGTCTTCGATTAATATAATTATTTTTTAAATAGTAAAATGAACATTTAATAGATTTAATTTAAATTTTCTAGTAAATTTGCGGAAATTTCATGGATCTTCCCTTGGCAGAGATGTGTGAGCATGAAGAATTGCCAAATTTTAATCTTGTGGGTCTACCTGTGGCTCAAAGAAAAATAATCTCGTTTATACCAACACTCATGCTCGTGTTCCACTTGTAAAGAATGGCAACTCAAGTAGGTGTTGAAGGAAATTGTAATAATTTGGTGAGGTTTTATTTCGTGCCCTTTTGCAGTGTCCATGCTTCTTTTACTCAATGATATGAAGTTTTGATGGATTTGGGAACCAAGTATTCTTTTATCTTGATGATAAGTAGACATTGACTGGTACAACGCCCACTATTATTATTATTATTATTTTATTTGGCAATGGTGGGCATCCGTGTGACATTAATTCCAAGGGATGGGGTTTTCGTCCATTGACAATAGCATTTAAGCTTAGAGAGTACTTGGCCTGGATGGGCTACCATAGAGCTACACTCGTTAGTGGGGACTAGGTAATGCTCCTTTGCCCAATTCTATTTATTCCTAAGGAAATTATATTATTTGGTAATGGTGGGCATCTGTGTGACATTAATTCCAAGGGATGGGGTTTTCGTCTGTTGATAATGGCATTTAAGCTTAGAGAGTACTTGGCCTGGATGGGCTACCATAGAGCTACACTCGTTAGTGGAGACTAGGTAATGCTCCTTTGCCCAATTCTATTTCCTCCTAAGGAAATTATATTTGTATTACTCAATGCTTTTGAGAGGAAATTGGGTTTCTTATTCAATGTTTAGGCTGGGAACAATAATCGAAAGATGAACTCGATTCTTTATAAAAGAAGGTAAGGAAAGAAAATAACAAAGACCAAAGAGTGAATGAGAGGGAGAGCACAAAGTCAAAAAGAGTGGATGAGAGAGAGTACAAAGTCAATACATTCTTTTAAAAGATTTAATAACTTTTCATTCAAATATTATAACTTAATTTATTACAAATTATTACATGAAATTAGAACATGACAGTTTCTTAAGTAAATTATCTTTGACGAGTATTTGTGTCTAGAGAAAAGTCATGAGGCTTCAAGCAAGTGCAATATTCTGATTTTTTAATTCACTTTTCACTATGCATTTAGAGCATCTATCATTTTTCAACAAGGAAAATAGAGTTTCACACCCTGTACTTAGCA
Source organism: Cupressus sempervirens (assembly GCA_028749045.1). NCBI lineage: Eukaryota > Viridiplantae > Streptophyta > Pinopsida > Cupressales > Cupressaceae > Cupressus > Cupressus sempervirens. Next base: position 366,631,785 of record CM053791.1, on the reverse strand, counting down.
ATGTAGATGTGATAAAATGGTCAATTAATGTCCCAGGAGAGTGGGAAAGAGCAACCATTGCCATCCACACAAATTTTGGACCTATCTCCTAGTAATCATTTGCTCAAACAAAAAAGGGCTTGATGATGTAGAAGTCTTTCCTAGTTGCTTCCTCCTTCAAAGTGTTGTTGTTGTTGTTGGGGGGGGGGGGTTGTTGGAATGATTCTAGGGTTTATCCTTTGACTACGAATACCATTTGGTTGTATGTCTTTGCTTCAAACACATGCATGCTTTACTTGACCAATTGAAACAACTTTCTCATGCGCAATGAATAAAACATATAGGGGAGATGAGCTCATACATGCTCATCCTAACTTTGTGCTCCTCTAAATCCTATGGAAATTTTAGATTCTCTCAATTTTTTCCATTAGTTTACTTGTCACGTTCCCCACCCAAAACAAAATTTCAAGTTTGCATGGTTAAACATGACACCATTAACCTGCTATATAGGGAAGGTCTCCAAAATGGTCCCAAAAAGTGATAACACCAATAGATGTGCACTAAGTCATGTTTAATGGTGCGTTGATGTGACACCATAAGAATGGTAGTTTTCTAAAATCTAGAGACCTCTTTTTCCATGATATGCATTGATGAGAAATTTTCAGTGCATCACTGTAGGTCTATTATGTTCATCTTATATAATATGTATTGGACCTTGCACATGTATTGGCTTCTCTTCCCATATTGCCTTATCTCAATCTATCTCCAACCACATTTTGATCAATCTCCAATGATTAGTTTGCAATATACAAAATTTTAGGGGCGAAGTATTTTCAAATTTATATTATCAACGTTTGGTTTCCAAATTTGAGCACTCATTTAGTCTATCATTAAGTCAACGTTATGAAATTTCCACAATTGTTAATGGGCTATTGGTTTACCAGTGAAGTTGAGTGGCTCCAAATGAGCCAACTAGGGATTGAGTCTTGTTGAATGAAAGATTCCAATATCATAAGGGATGAGATCAAGATTGTGCCTCGAGCGAACTTAGTCCTTGGCTCTTAGCTAAAGAGGTTTCAACCTATAGGCTTCTGCTCCTGTATTGAGTAGCAATAATTCTCCATGGCAACCCTCATTTCACTAGGTTGCTTATAGGAATCATGCCTCTATTGGGTAGCCTTGCTCATAGGTTTGAACCCTCATAATTTTTTTCCCCCCAATCTATTATACTTTCAAATACCATCTTTTGGTTTTGATTGTGTAATTGTTTTTAACATCAACATTTTAGATCACATTTTGTGATCCATCAACAAGATGAAAGAGATAAAGAGATTTGAAAAATTCAAGTAGAAAACTAGTAGAACAACTCAAGAGAAATATGAGGGGGCCTCCTCATATATATCTTGATTTGTTCTAATCTACTTCTTGCATTTTTCAAATCTCATGCACTTTCTTTCATCTTGATCATGGATCATAGAGTGTGATAAAAAAATGTTGATAGTAAAAATCATATTAGCACCTTCATTTCTAAGAAAACAAGAGCCCAATGGGGAAGGATCTGAATATATACTTCCATTAGAAAAAAAGAGAATTAAAATTATTGAAAGAAAATTGTTTCCATTCTTTAAAAGAAAACTTTTTTTAACAACACGCAATTTAATAGACAATTCTATCACAATTATGAACTAAACAAATATTTTGAAGTGTTTGTACTCATTGCTTGATCCATATTCTTTGTGATACTTTGACATGAAGCCCAATGGAAAGTGCTAAAATCTCAATATTTCTTAAACTGTCGAACCCCTTTCTTAATAAAATGCATGTTTGGAAAAGATGATTGCCATGACTTTATTAGGATACTTGACAATCCTATCCCATCAAATTGAAGATGAAGCAAAATGGAAAGATGAAGAATTATTCCACTTCAAAAAGCGAGATAATTGTTGCGAGGCTTTTGAAGTGGACTATATTGAAAATGAAGCTTTTTTAAGGGGAGAGACATATGGATTTTGTCTAACATATTAATTATATACCACTTTGTTCTTAACAAGTACTTCCATCATTTGATGATAAAAATGGATTTTTCATGTTTCATTTTCATTAATAACTATTACAACCTAATTCACATCAAGACAAACACCTTGAGCTTTTGGAAGGAGATTATTAGAAGCTAGAATATGTAGGAAATAGTATTTGAAGTCTTAATGGGAAAGTGCTCCACATAAGAAGTTGATGGCTTGGGTTTTGCAACATATGTGATTTATGAATGTTGTAGTATCATATTTTTAGGCCTTCAAAATTTTAGAGGTTGAAGTTGTCATTTGTTGTTTGCTTATAGTGAGGTTTTTTATTAGGATTGATTTAGAGAATGCTCTGCACTAGTGCTTTAGATGTGCGGCTTGGTGGACACATTTAGAAACTTTGTGCACAATGTTCCAGTTCATAAGCATGTGTTTGTTTTCTTTATAAGTGAAGATAGGTTGGAGGTTCTTTATTGTTAATATTCTTCAAAGATGATAAAGTTAGAAACAATGAATGTGTGAATTATTTTAAAACATGACTAGGAGATCCTACTTCATTTCAATTATTTAATTCCCTATCCTCGCTCAAAGATAGTGTGTTGTTTTGACAATTTGTGTAGTTTTTGTACTTGTCTCAGAGTTGTGCACTTTAGTCACCAAGTCACTTGTATCTTGCTATGGGATTGTGTGCCCCTATCTTGCAAGTCCTTTTTATCAAAGCCCTTGTTTACCTTGCCTTATAAGTCCAAAATAGGAGCAATGAGCTTTGATCTAAAATATTGTATTCAAGCAATTTATATAACGAGTTGATTCTAACCATGATATTTCTCACATTAGGTTTTCTAAGTAAAAATTAGTTGTTCATGTGTTTGTGTGTTCATTGCGTTGTCTTTGGTTGATGGATAGTTGGATAAATATGATTGCTAAGTGTTTGTGATAGAAAAAGATTAAGGTTTCTTAAAGACCAATTCATCCCCCCTCCCGGTCTTGTCGTATGTTTAATACCATTATTTTGAAAAAGACCAATCTAAGAGAACAATTAAAAAATGGATATTTTAATTGTGAAAATAAATAACATGCAAGTGACCTCCAAAAGGTCCAAAAATGAGAACTAGTAAGGAAATGAAAGAAAAAACAACATTTTTTTTGTTGAAAAAATTAAGTATAGTGAGAAAAACCATTCTAGTAGTATAATAGATGTAGGACAAACACATGGTTAATTTAAAAAAAAAAAAAAAAAAATCTCTTAGGAAGCAAGCTTTATAGTGAACTTAAAACATTCATCTGTAGATCGAAATAAGCTAAAAAGTAAAAAATACCAGTTTAAGTGGGCATGTCTAGGATTGCATAGTACTAAACATCAAGCTTCTGTAAGATTACCAATCTACCTATGAAATTGCCATTTGATCTTGAAATAATAATTTAGTTAGATTTGAAATTACCAAGAGAAAATAATTTTGTGATATTCACATAGATTGTGAAACTACCACTTGTTTAAATGTTTGCTTATTTCCTACACCTAATATAGGCATTTGATGGATACAAGTTCTCCTAACAATGCTATAAGAGTTGTAGGCCTCAAAAAAAATATTTTTCTACGAGATACAATTTATTAGGATAACAAAGAAATATCATTTGAATATTAATTTTTACATAGAGAAATGAAAAAAAAAATTAAACTGTAAAAAAAACCTTTCTATATACTTTTTTGTTGGGTGGGTACCTAAGATCAAAAGTTAACTTTCTTGAATTCATCCTTTGTAAATTCAAATATATATAGAAATGGATAACATCACATAATTATTAATTGTGTAGACTACATAGAGAGCACACAATGAATGATATGGAATTCACATGCCCTTGACACATTATGACCCTAGTTTGTGTGCTTGGGGTCTAAAAATGTATATTTGTTGCTAACAGAAATCAAAAAATAGATTATTATTGATTAGTAGGAGATATTTTCCACAGCAAGTCAAATTGAGACATTGCTATCAAGATTCAACTGTGTAGTTTCTGAGTCAAACTTATTGACCCATTTTTCATGAGTAGTGGTTCACACAAACCCATCTCTCATGAGAATGAATGGAAGACTTGACACTCATTGGGTCTAGGTGATGCTCATAGAGTTGATTATTCCTAAGGTTTCAATGTACTCTAGCACTAAAATTGTTCTATCCGACAAAAGCTCTAAATATGAAACTACCAAAATTTCAATCTTTTAAATAAACAAAAAAAAGAATTTTTTTTTAAGGTTCTTAGATATTTTCAATGCGACAAACTATTTAATTTGTATTAGGATATCCTAAAGGTGTCAAACAAATACACCGATGATGAGACTTGTGGAGCAAAGACTTTGATATCATGTTATAAATTAAAAAGCTTCTAATACTTATGTTAAAAACATGTCCAAAATTATATAAAGGTAGATTATATTTACAAAAGTGGATTTATGAATCTCTCTACAAACCTACTTAGTTAAAAAAAAAAATTCAACCATAGAAAATTGTACAAATGAAAAAATGTACAAGCAAGAACACAATAATATCAAAGATACAATAATAATTTTTGATTCATCAAAAAAAAACTATATCCCTCATAATTCATTCTATTTAATTTGAGGTGATGGCATACACACATATAGATAGATAGATAGATAAAATTTTAATGTCCACGAGGCCAAAAATAGCCTATGGAACAGCAAGACAACTCAAGCAGACTTAAAAGTAAAATAACCAAAGATATCACTATAAAATAATAATAACTTTTTAAAAGTAGAAAAGAATAAAAAAAGAATAACACATGTATAAGAAGATACCTACACTAGATTCTACAATCTATAACAATTATCGTATCAAATTTTTGAATTCAATTTTATGGAGTTCATTCACTCCATTATCCATCATGGGAATATTTAAAAGTTAACAAAACTAAAATAAAATTAAAATAATAAAATAACAAGAGAAAATATAAATAAATACAAAACATTTAACGTCCTAATCATTCTAGCTTGTCAACAATAACAGTCAACTCTCTACCAAACTAGATAGACAAGTAAACATCTACTCCTACCTCAAGAAACACATTTTAACATTAAAGAACAGGTTAACCTCGATGAATTAATTTGAATAGCAAGCGTTGTGGACTTTTGGGGACTACCTATTATAATGTGTGACGTACAAGGAGGCCATCCTTGCTGTATTACAGAGTTGATGGTGAATGAAATTTGAATGACGGCACGGAAGGTGCACCGCGCACGTCAACACAATTAATAGATAAATAAATGTGTTTTACGTCTCCGTCAAGGACTCCCATGCTTCTTCTGCTGATGCCTAACGGTGCCCTTTAACGCCGCCTCCCAGACTCTAATCCAATACCTGATGTCTCCTCTGCAAGTAGAGGGACAGAGTGTTCTTACTCATACAAATACAAGAATAGAAAATTACAACACTTTACCCAATGAGCACCTAGGGTGCTTTCTTCTCCTCTCAAACAATTGGTTGATTGGTCTGAGATAAGAGAGAGAGTTGGTAGGGGTTCATCATGCTTCCTTGCGCTTCACTTTTCCCTCCTCCATTTTCAATGCCGAACCTTATCAGAAGCAGCATTGCTCAGGTTTCTTCTCAGATCTGCAAATACCCAACAATTTTGAGCTCTGTTTGAAGGGGGTCAGCAGTATAATGTGTTGAGGAGAGGGACAAGTATGAAGGAATTCCTGTGGGGGGTTTTGGTGTTGGTGGTGGTGCTTGTGAGTCGTGAGTGCAGGGGTGAACCCACGGGGGACAAAGAGGCGTTGCTGGATTTCCTGAAGAGAGTCCCGCATGGGAGGAAGCTCAACTGGCAAGGCAACAGCTCAGCGTGCAACAATTGGGTGGGAGTAGGGTGCAATGCAAATCAAGATCGGATCTTGGCAGTCCGTCTGCCGGGAGTGGGGCTGTACGGAGAGATCCCTTCAGCCACTCTCGGCCGCCTCACGGAGCTCAGAGTGTTGAGTCTCAGGGCCAATCGACTCTCCGGCTCACTGCCCTCCGACTTGAACAACTTGAAGCATCTCAGCTTCGTCTATCTTCAGGGCAACAATCTCTCCGGTCCCCTGCCTCCTCTCTTGTCGTCTCTGGTAAGCTTGCAAGTTCTTGATCTCTCTTTCAATCGCTTTACCGGCATCATACCCATTTCCCTCAACCATCTTACGCAGCTTACAGTTTTGTATCTGCAAAACAACTCCCTTACGGGCACTATCTCCAATCTCAGCCTCCCTGCCCTAGTCACGATTAATGTGGCTAACAACCATTTGAATGGTTCCATACCCAAATCTCTTCAGAATTTCCCCAAATCATCCTTCCAAGGGAATGACAACCTTTGTGGCGCTCCATTGGCGCAGTGTTTACCACTGTTTCCATCTCCATCCGAATCACCTGCATTGCCCCCTACTGTACTTGGCCCTTCAAATAGAAAATCAAAGCGAATAACTACAGGAGCACTTGTAGCAATAGCAATAGCTGGCAGTACTTTGGTATTTGTGATATGTGCTGCCTTGTTGCTTTGTTTGCTGAGGAAGCAGCGATCTGGGTCCTCGGAAAAGGGGCACAAGGATGAAATTAGGTCAGCGGAGAAGGCAGGGGGCTCCTCGTCCAAGGACAAGGATGACTATATCATCTCTGCTCAAGAGGCTGAAAGGAACAAACTCGTTTTCTTTGAGGGATGCATCTACACGTTCGATTTGGAGGACCTTCTGAGGGCGTCGGCTGAAGTGTTGGGGAAAGGAAGCGTTGGGACAACTTACAAGGCAGTCATGGAAGATGGTGCTAGTGTTGTTGTGAAGCGGCTGAAAGATGTGGTCACTGGACGAAGAGAATTTGAGCAGCAAATGCAAATGGTGGGAAGGGTTCGCCATAGGAATCTGGTTGCTTTGAGGGCCTTCTACTACTCCAAAGATGAAAAGCTTCTTGTCCACGATTACATGCCCGCGGGCAGCTTATCAGCTCTTCTCCATGGTAAAGTGCTCTCCTCCTTCAATTCCCCTTTCAATCTTTCAACGCCATTTTGCTTCTTTCTGCTATTTCATGCTTCTCAATGTATAATGGAATATGACCCTCAATCTCGTCAAGTTTCTCACCCAAAACAAATGAAGATCAATCAAAATGCTGCGATGGTCGAAATCACATGAAAATAGAGAGCAGTAGTAGTCGATACCAATTTGATGAGAATAGGAAGACTTAGCTACTCATTTTCGCCACTCTTTCTGTACACAGGATACTAGTGTCCTTAACCCTAGTTATGTTTGTCTTGCATACTCAACCCTTCACTGCGCCCTTTTCTCCTTTCATCACTTTTGCAATACTACCATAGTTTAGAAATGGTGAATAACACATGTGACTACATTTCGTGAACCAATGTTTACTAACAGAGTGTGTGTGCGCGCATTATAATTCCGATACATGATTTCCTAGCATACCTTCATCGGATACCTGAATGGTGACAATTTTGATTTTTGAAGTTAAAAACTTTGGGTTTTCTTTTCTTGATGAGAGATGGATTTACAAAAATGGGTCACCCATGGAGTTCGATCCGAAAGTTATACATACAGTTGAATTCTGAGAACGATGTATGTCATAACTTTGTTTACTTGTTATTTGCCACAAATTCATAGAAGATAGGTTTGAATTGCTGTGGAATGTGTATGTTTTTGGGGGTTTAAGAGAGTTGTATTGATGGTTGCAATGTAATGTGTGTATGAATAATGAATTGATTGAAGGTGGGAGAGGTGGTGCGGGAAGGGTTCCACTGGATTGGGTGACAAGGGTGAAGATAGCAGCGGATGCAGCAAGAGGTGTGGCTCATATCCACGAAGAGTCCTCGGGCAAACTCAGCCATGGAAACATACGGTCTTCGAATGTCCTGCTTAGCGGGGAGATGGATGGATGCATATCTGACTTTGGTATAGCTCCCCTGACGAGCACGTCCACTTCCTCTTCCTCTCGCATTGCAGGCTACAGAGCTCCAGAGGTGATGGAAACAGGGAAGGTCTCTCAGAAGGCGGATGTGTACAGCTTTGGGGTTCTGCTGCTGGAGCTCCTGACGGGGAAGGCACCGATACATTCATTATCCCCAGTGAGTGAGGAGGTCCTTGACTTGCCCAGATGGGTCCAGTCGGTGGTGCGGGAGGAGTGGACAGCCGAAGTGTTCGATGTGGAACTGATGAGATATCATGACATCGAAGAGGAGATGGTGCAGATGCTGCAGATTGCCATGGCCTGCGTTGTCAGAATGCCCGATCAGAGGCCCAGAATGACTGAGGTTGCCACAATGATCGAGCAGGTCAGACAGTTCGATACAGACAACAGACCATCTTCTTCCGAAGACAAGTCCAATAATCCCACTCCCTCTGATGATAGGAACACACCTGCTTCTGCTGCTACACCATAACATTCCTTTTATTCATTCATGGACAGGATTGCACCCTCAGGACTATGTGCTATCTTTGTTCCTTGCAAACATTTGCCACGGCGTCTGGCGTCTACAAGTTCTTGCCATTTATCAATTTACATTTGTTAGTGAAGAGAGCTCTCAGCAGTTGAGTTCAAGAATTCATTGGATGTGATTTGTTGATATTGAATAAGAGGCATTATCAGTTTGAATTTGGTAGGATTTCACGCCCAACTTTTAAATTAGGTGAGGGTGAGTGAGAGTGAACATTCAATCAATATGCTGCTGCACATTTGTAGCACAAGCAACATGGTAATGGTTGGTTTCTAAGTGTGGGAAAGTGGTTTCCTTCTTTTTTTGGGTTGCCTTCTCGAATGTAATTGATGCATACGATTCAATAGATGTTGTTTCTATCCACTAATTCATTGCTTTCAAATTCTTTCTACTATCAATCATCTTCGGACCATTTTCCTAATGAAGCGGAACATCATGTTCCTGTAATTTCATGGATATATTTCGCAAGTTAAAATGCATGTTCATGGTGTCCTTATTTCAATTCTTTATACAAAATTAAAGGAAGTAGAACATTTCAGAGTGTGGTGAACAAAATTCTTTGTTAACTAATTAATGACAATATTTAGAGCGAAAGTCAGCTATATGTTTACTTTGACCTATTTTCTGAATCCATTCTTACTGAACCAAAATTAGAAGTTATTGTAATAATAACCAAAATTCATTTATTCCGATTTTAATTGTGTTTTTCATTCATTTTAGTTACATCTTCCTTTATGGCTTTAGACCTTCATTCTAGTGCCGGGTATCTTGTCCATTCAACATTTAATTTGTTTGTCTTTTGTCGTGTATTTTTGAATTCTTGTCATCTTATCGTCTTTATAACTTGGTGATTTTAAAAACACGACACTTCTTCCGTCCATTTGCATGTCTAGAATTGTGAATTCTAATTATCCTTACATTGAGTTTATAAATGAAAGCATCAAATGCATATACTTCGTAAGTTGCCCCTTTTGCTAGATTGGTCTGTACGATATATTTGATAAACAGTAGTAGTTATTTTGGGTAGCCAGGATATAAATAAAGAATTTTAATAGGAGAATGAGTCATCCATTAAATTTTGTAGTCCGTATTGCTATAAAAGATTGCTCTTTTGAAGAGGTCAATGGTAATTTTTTTTAGTTTTAATGTTATTTCAAGGTAATATTATTCTTGTGTTTCTATCTACATAACATATATATTTAGTTATCTCTCTTATATGATTAATTTCTTGTAGCCAAGATCACATTATGTAGTAGATCATTTAAAATCATGACTATCGATTATTTTTCTACTTTGTCTTCATAAAGTGTCGATGATTAAAAAAGACCTTAGAAAATAAACACATTGAAACTTTTAGTCTAATTTTTCCTTGTTCATAGTTCTTTCCTTTTTGTAGCACAAAACCCTTTATTGAGGTTTTCATATATTAAATAAAAGTAGTTTTTATTCTAAGTAGATTCATATATATTGGTTCTATTGAAAGGTGGAGAAGTTGTCTTCCAAAACTACACCATCAAACCACCTCTACATCTAGTATTGTGCTTCTATGTAATGTTGGGTATATTTGAAATACACTGCAAGTGTTTTCAAAAGCCATCCCTAGGAAACTATTAGTCATCTATAAGCTATAATTTATTGCCAAATGGTTTGCCCCAAATACTTGCATTGTACTTGATTTGTTTGGATTAATATAATCATAGGCTAACACACAAAACACTTACTTCAGAAATAGTCTCTCTTTTCATTCCATCTTTGTGTCCCAACTTATCTAAAGTTAGAGAGTACCACCTTAAGTGATTATTGTGCTACACTTTGGTAGCACAAAAATCTAGTCAAATCAATGGGCTTACAATGCAAAAGATGCCTTTGCTTACTACAAGTCACTTCTAATAGAAACTTGTAAGGAATTGTGTCTCAGTCACCGTTAATAGAAATATGTAAGGAACTGTATCTCAGTCACTATTAATAGATTTCTCTATAAAGTCCTCCAAATATAATTCAAAAATTTGTATCTTGGTCACCATTTATAATCTTGGGTAGTCTATACAAGCTAATCTCCTTAAAGAGTAAATAAAAAACCTTGCATCTATATTTTTCACACAAGGAATTGGGCTATTTTAGAGATTTGTCCAAATAATAGAGATGGAATAATTTCCTTATTGTGTATGAGACAATTGTAACACAAAGTCCTTAGAGATGTGAATCCATAATTCCTCAAGAAATGGTAAGGATTTGTGCACAAATGTGTTTTGTTTTCCCCTTTTAGAAATTTGAAAAACTCAACACTTGGAAACAAACTTAATCACATCTTTCCTTATTTGAGACTAAAAATATTTCACTTGCCAATTTGTAAGTTTTGTTGATTCAAAACTACACCACCAAGCCATTTGATTGCACTTCCTAAAAAATATTTTCCCTCTTAGATCCTATGGGTATGCTAAACTAGCTAGTGAGTTAACCAACACCGACCTCTCTTCCATACAACATTAGAACACAAACTCACAAAACATGTTGTGTTTAGCTAACTCTTCCCAGAGGTACCTAAGCAACTTGGGTTATGCTCCTTCGTTGTAAAGAAAATAGATTGATAGATTGAGATGTTATCTAATAAGGTCTCAAAACACATATAAACAACAATATGATTTGATGAACTAGAACTGCAAGCACACAAAAACCAACAAAAGCTTTAAAATGAAAAATGCGAGTAAAACTAAACTACTATTGTGTTAAACCGATGTGTTGGGCGCCCTTGTCCAACACTTATGCAAAGTGAAAAAAATCTAGATTAGGGAGTAGTAGAGTTAGAATATTTGTCACTGAAAAATCTGGACAAGATAAGTAGAACTAGGGCACTGGTTGCTCTCGTCCATGCCTTTTCTCTTGAATTTGTCATGACGATCTCTATTTCTTTTTGTACCTTTGCATTGTCATAAAATTCTAGATTTGTACCACACAAGCACAAAAGGAAGGAAAAATGGTTTTAGTTATATAGGAGCCAACCTTAAAATTAAGCCCCCATTTTGATATTTCTACGTCCACAAATAGAAATTGGAACTAAAACTAAAGTATGCACTCTGAACCTTAAGTGTATATAAGATATAGTGAGCAATGACATACATAAGCATAAAAGCAAACCCAATTCAAGTGTATTAGAGTGGATCCATAAATGAACCAATCAAAAGGTGGTGTACAAACTAGCTAAAAAGTGGACAAAGATATAGCTGACAACAAATAACGATACATATCAGACTTGATAAATGAAACAAGAAAATGTGAGAACAACATAACATTAGACCAAACTCGTAAGAAGAGGTGCAAGCCGATAATTAGTTAGTAGTATCACTATCCTCTAATATTCCCCGAAGCCTCAATCACATCTTACTACAATGGTGAATTTATAATGTTGAAAACTTGAGGTTGGAAATTAAAGATTTGTATGCCTATGTGATCAATTAGAGTTTTCCTATAATTTTAATAAGTAATCAAAATCCGAAAAACTAATAGCTTTTATAGTAGAAGGTTGATTTTGATTAAAAAATGGCATAAACAAATATAAAAAGGCATTCAAGACTAGATTCAAAAAGGTTGAAGTTGACACTCAAATATTTAAATTTTGAAGAGACTTTGGTGAGACATGTGTGCTAGGCATTGAAATCCCACCAAAATAGGCTCTTTGAGGGGGATATGCAAGAATCGAGGTTTTGGGGATAAATCTAATCCTAATTTTAGTTTTTGATGATGATTAAATGTAAAATAAGACATTGAAGATTTCAAATAGGATATGACACATCACCTCAAGTTGGGGTTAAAGTCGAGGCTAGAAATGCTCGTAAAATTGTCCAGTGGAATAAAAACTAAAGCAATTGACAAAGAAAACGTGAAATCAAACTCACAATTATAGAGCATAATTTAAGACACTAATCTTTCCCCCATTTTAGCAGCCATATGATATTATGCTAATATAAAATCTAAGTACATAAGAGTATTCTTGAAAATGATACTCATAAGGATGTCAAATGAAACTTCCAATTTACTAACAATTGTAATACAACATTAGGAACTACATCTTGCAAAATCACTTTGTTAGTGAGATCAAAACCATCAAGAACTCCAAAAGTAATGAAATTCAAGATAGATATAAGCTCTCTTATTTATGCTTACGTCTTATGGATGTAAAACAAGGTTTCGTGTATGCTACATAATATTGTGAAAAGAGTGATGATAAATATTTTTGATATGTGAAAGACCACTTGTTTTTTATTACAAAAATAGGTTTTGAAGGGGCCTTAAAACCCAAATACAATGCAGGTGTAAAACCGGACCACCAACTGAAAGATATATAATACACTCTTCAAAGAGAAACATGGCATGGATACAACATACTAAAGTAAAAAAAGAAGACGGGGAACCAAACAACATGAAACACCACCCACACAATAACATAATTAGGTGGTCAATAAAAGAAAAAGCCTTAATAAGAACTGACCACCCTACAAAAAGAAGAGGACAACAAAATTATGACTTCCCCTTCATCCCCAACTTGTGGACATTAGGAGAAGAATGAGATGGAAACCTCTTTGATGTTTACCTTTTACCATTATCCATCCTCCTCAATCTTTGCTGGCACTGAGTGCCAAACCAATAAATCAGTAGAGATTATAGAGTCATCAACCCTAACACCACTTAAATTAGCGCAAACAAAAGAAAAGACAACAAAAGGCTCAACAACATAATGCTGGAACAAACCAACATTATCATGTTGATCAACAACATTAACAACTGTGACACCAACAACCTCCCAAAGAGAATCAATAACCATAACCACAACAACAACAACTATAACACTAGAAGCCTCCCGAACAGAGTCAGCCATAGGAGGGACCCAAACAACATCATCCATATGACTTGGACCATCAACCAATAGATGATCAGGAGAAGATACATCATCACCAACCTAGCAAGCTACAATAGACTTAAAGGGAGTTTCCTCATCAATTGAAGGCAACTTGGACACTGTATAATATTGTAGCAAAGCACGCTTCCACCATGAGGAGGATCTCTTAGATTTCAATTTCTCACACTTAGCCACAACATGCCTGGTATTGAAGCAAATCCTATATCTGAATGTAAGACCTTCATAATCTAGAGATTGGATCAAGAAATCAATAGGAATACATAGCTTAATCTGCATCGTAAGGCCTTTTGAAGCATCAATATCAACAAGAATTCGAGCATAGGTAGAATAAAATTTATCAGAGGATTTTGTGTCCACCATTATAAAATCAACTAAAGCCTCACCAACTTCCACAAGAACCGAATCATGCCAAAAATGAAGAGGGAGGTTAGGAAGTCATACCTAGATAGGTTGTTGATCTCAGATTGGTTTTGAAAAATGAGTGTCTACACACTTAAGTCATTTACTTAGTTCATGCCGAACAAGTAGTACATGCCGAGCACAACATGTATATAATAGAGCATGCTGAGTCCACAGTGAGTGTCGAGCCACTCATGTGCCGAGTCACTCAAGTGCCAAGTAGATAGTGTATGTTGAGTGATTTGGGAGTCGAGCAAGCAGTGCATGCCAAGTGATACAGATGCCAAGTCATAGTATAGAAGATAGTATATGCCAAGCATTAGAGACTTTAGATGCTGAGTAAGACAGTTTTGTCATAGTTTTTTGTAATGGCACAAGCAACTATGTAAACCATTTTTGAGCCGACTTAAAAATTGAATTAAGATATTATAAAGATAAGGACAAATCTTAAGTTGGATTCCTAATGCATTACATGCAGCCAATCAAGAAAAGGGAAGGTTTAAGCGAAAAAATGGATGAATCATAGCCGTTAATTCATACCTAACCCTAAGTCATCTAAGTCTTCTTAAGGAGGAAAAACCCTAAAACTCTCAAATGTGTGAAGGTGTATGAAGGAGAGAAGAGAGAAGTTTGCATGTGCAAATAGAACATTCATGGTGGCTAAGGAGTTATGATATGAGATTATATTGCAGAATCAGTTAAAGGAGAACAAAGGAAGAGAAGAGCATACAACAAAGAGACATCTGATCAAGAAGGATTGAAAATACATCAATTTAGAGGTGATCTATCATCAGGCAATCAAGTGCTAACCACAAGATCATTATTGAATCATTCTAGCAGGCGAATTAGTTAAATCTCTTAACAGAGTAGTCCTAACAGGCTTTATTGAAATCCTCTAACAAGGTGCTTACTTAATTGTGAGTTGAAGTCCTTTAACAAGGCACACTTCTAATAGGGTATTGAAATCCTTTAATAGACCTAACAGTCTTTATCATACTTTAACAAAGTAAACCTTTCATAGGGTAGATCATGTCCTATGATCAAACATTGTAACCTTCATTGGATCCACTTTATTACTGTACTAGTGAAGGTTTGTGGGTGTCATCCCCACCCTAGTTTTACCTTCTCATTGGAGGGTTTTTGGGTAATCATATCTGGTGTCATACATGTGTGAATGTTTACTTATTTACATATTTTAGATATAGATGCTTTACATTTTATTTTAGTTTACTTAGTGAATGTATGAGATGGACATGTGGTGAAAGCTTTATTGGTCAAAGTTTAAATTACTGATTCATCCCCCCCTCAAAAGTTTACCTTTACTATTGTAATTCCAACATATGTATTTTTCAAAATGATTAAGTAGCAGGGTTAAAGTCCTTATGCCATGGTTTTATCGTCAAAGGGAAGTTGTTCTCCCATGTGAAGAAATGATCACATAGAGTGGTTCTCCTATATGTACTTTTCTAGCTGGATTCTGACCAAAGTGTTACGTGTTTGGCCGTTCTTGGGATGCCAGAGAATTCGCTTTCCATTCTCAAGAATTACCAGCAACAAAACTTCCATGTGCTCTACAATGTGGATGAGTTGAGATTAGGCTTTGCATCGATGTCATGCAATGAACTTTCAATAGGTCAGCTCTTTTTTGGCCCATATTAGAGGTCACTGTCAGTGCAAATATTCATGCATCAGAGGTCATTGTCTTTACCTTGCTCCATTAAAGCTTGAACCCCATGTATTAGGTGCTTCATTCAAGCACACCCTCTTTACTTTGAAACCCAAGGTGCACAGTTATTATCGCTCCTGTGTCACATCTGCACCCTTTAAGGTATCAATTTTTGGAAGGTGAGGAATTTGTGGGACCATGCGAACTCCAAATCTTTTAGTTGGCTTGTAATTTTGGTGCACTCCTCTGCATTTCGATCAATGGGTCTTTCATGCCTCTTTTGATGTCCACCTCCATGCTTATCTCGCTTGGTCAATTGTGGGTTATATGCCATGTTCACTAGCTCTCTCAGTGGTAAGGCAGATCTAAAGACTTTCACTGTGCATTGTGATTATTATTTTTTTGGCCTAGTGTTGAACAACCTCCATTGGCCAACTCCTTCAAAGGACTAGTATCTACCCTGATCTACTCTTGTCGTGATTTTATTTTCAAATCAGTAGTTGGCAATTTTGTGAGTTTGTTATTTATTGTTGTTTAGCTCTTGGATTCAGTGTTCAAATCCTTGTTCCACTTCTAGCCCACCAAGATTTCTTGAACGTTATCATGATTTCTTGCAATCATTGGGTTTGTTTCCAGATTTTTTGCACGTTTCTTGGAACCTCACTTTATGGGTTGAAAACAACTTTTTTGGACGTGTGCATTTTTTGATTGTAGAAATGGTTTTGGGATCATACCATGCACATGTCAACTATGGGTCCATCCAAATTAGATAACTGTGCCTTTTTTGTTGGCAATTTTCATGCCATGTTAGGATTTAACAATATTTTTAATGTACATTGGCCACCCGATTTTTACTTCGACACTGGCTCTTTTACCAGTGACATTGTTTTCATACATTGTCTTGTTTTTGGTGATTGGATATTTTTTTTCGGCATGGGTCATTTTTAGGCATTTTTTTTGCCTCGATGACTATTTGACTGTCAAATTTGGGCTCATCACTTGCTGACGTCAATGCCATGTCAGCACTACATCAATGTTCCTATCACCTCCTTTGGTTTTGTTTGGACCTACCTTCACTATTTTGCTCATATCTTAGGCATACAGACTCCATTTTTTGAAAATGAGACATCGCCAGAAAACTAATTCCGAGCTCATCACAATGGTATAGTTAGTTTTTAGTTTTGATGCATTTTTATGACTTTTTCTACTGTCAAAGTCAAGGATATAGTTTTGCACTCCGAGAGACATATCTTGAGCATCCCATCTTCAATTTGGGAAATCTTTATATCATTGGAAAGGTCTTTTCGAGCTCTCTCCAATGATGCTGGTCGTTTTTCTAGATTCTTCTCTAGGCACATTCTATTTAGTCTTTTGCAATTTCGCATTCTGGTAGATATCTTGGTTGTTTTAGGTCCGAGGATCAATTTCGTTACTTTAGATGATTTGTCATGACTTGTACTATCTTTATGCCTCTTTTGGTCTATTTAGACATCTTTATATGCATTCTTGCAACACACTGAGATAAAATGCCATACTACATCTGTATTTTTGGTTCAGTTGTTTTGCCTTCTGATTCAAGCAGTGTCATCTGAGGACACTTGTGCAGATTATTGTATTCACCATATGTTGTGCCTTATTGTACATGCACTATTCATGATTAAAGTGCCATAGGGGGTTAATGTTCTGCCTTTGCTTGCCATCTTCCTTTGTCCAATGAGCTTCCCTTTTGTGACATTAGCCTCATGCACTGTCTGAGATTGATCACCTCAGTACACACATATGTACTCTTTTGTGCATCTTGATTGTGGTTCCTTGACTTGCAATTCTTTTGGTCCACTTTTCCACTCACCTATCACCTCACCTTTGTTTGCATTAGGGGGGGTACTTCTGTTGTTTCTCATGCTTCCTTGGCTTGATGGAGTGAGCTATGCATTTAGCATTTGTTCCTATGTACTAGGCAGATGTAGTGGTTGGGTACCTATGCATTTTGTTGAGATGGATCATTTACCATATAGACACTCTTATTTTTGTTCCTACTTTGGTTGCAACCTTCCATGCTTGATTGATCAACTCTTCAGGTTTTGATGTTTCATGCCATATGTATCTTCGAGTTCAATTATTTTCTTTTGTGTGCCTCCTGATTCAATGCAGATTACACTCTTCTCTACCTGGTCAGGTTCTATTTCAGTAGAGGTTCTCCAGATCAATAGTTACTTTTGATAGAGATTTACAACTTGTACATGCTTCAGTGGTATTCTATATGATCATCTTTTGTTCCTATTTTTTGGGACATCCTTAGTTTGGAGGTTTTTTTAAGTCCTACACTAGTTCTTTCAACATTATTTCCATCTCTTTTTTGAGTAGGATTTTTTCCATGTGGTTTTCTCTGTTTCTTCTCTTTGTAGAGATTTGGTTGTGCTTGGGTACCTCATTAGGCCTCGTTTGCTAGGACTCAAATATGCTTTCAGTAGTAGTTTCTAGTTTTTTAGCTACTCCCTAAGTTTATCTTAAGGGGGGGTGTTAGAGTAATTAGATATTTCCTAATTAACTCTAGTTGCTTAAGATAAACTTTAGGCATCTAATAATTAATTCTTTTTATTAATTATTATAATGCAACCTAGGTTAAACCTTTTTAGGGTTTTGATCTCCTTTATAAGGATGATCTCTCATAGTAAACATTAATATTGATATAATTCAGTTTTGATAATATCAATCTCTATTTTTTTTCATCAAGAATGTCTCATCTATGGATCTGGCAATTCCTACCTCCATAGCTTTCTGCCTCTCTCTTTCTATGACAGGTGTTTGCATGTAGGTGATTCTTGGGAGCTATGGGTTTGATTGATCATCAACTTCAATACTAGTAAAATAAAGTTCCTAGTGCTTAACAATCCAAGCATGAAACTCCTTAAGTGAAAGCCAAAAACATCTGAATCAGCAAATAACTGTATTTACCTTAAGGGATGCAATCCTTTGTACAATCCCTGAAACAATATATTCCTCTAAATAAACTGCAATATATTTATGGGTCTGGAAGGGGTTTGAAATAGACCTAGCCTATTGGGCATAAGAGGGCCCCATATTATTTTCCAAACACCCCATAACAACCTCCTTCCATGCCAAAACCTCCCACATGATCACTTCATTAACAACAAAATGAAATAATGGTGACTTGTTCAGAGATCTCCTGACTAAGATAACTCAGGTCCAAAGATAGAATCAACCCCTAGAGCCTTAGAACCCCCAAAAACATACTCTATCACACCACAACTAGGCCCAACCACCAAAATGACCACACCATCACCCATGGAGTCAGGAGCAAACAACTACTGGAGAATTGACAAAAGCAACACACAGGTCTATGCGCACATGGCTGGAAGATTTGTAAACAACCATTACATAGGCTAAGATATTTGTTAGTGCTAGTAAATTGTGAAATACCACTTGTTATGAACATGAAAAGAATCATGATTCCAACTCATGCTCTTATGCCCCTTCATCTCTTAGTGTATAAAATCCCCCCTTGTACATGTGTCCCATTCTTTTGGTGATACCACAATAGAGATATTAGTGATGAGTATAGGTCATAAGGTACTAATTTTTATTGCCTAAAAATGGTCTAGAAAAATAAGATCCCCTAATCTTGATAAATTAACCTAAACACTAGACTTGACCTAATTATGCTTTCAACAAGTTGCATACTCAATCAAGAATCAAACATTATCAAAATCAAACAATAAATCATTAAACCCTAAGCTTCAAGGCTAATTTTGTAATAATTAAGTCACTTCATCACACCTTTTAATAAAGTAAACCCATTCATATGTGCACACATATTATGAAAAAGGAATATAGAGACAAAAGACAAAAAGGTAAAATCATTAATAAGACAAAATAAACCATTTTGAACTATAAAGTGCACTCACATGGATCATGAGAGGGAGAATCTCAAGCTTTTGTACCCTTTTCATCCTAGCCACTCATTGCCTCTACAAATCTATAAAGAGGTGCACCATAGCTCCAGGGATCAATCATTGCATTGTAAAGTCATAATGCCATTTTACATTTAGAGTACTTTGGTTAGATAACACTTGTTGGCTTGGTTTTTCACCTAATAAGAATTCTTATATTTGTTGTGAAAATCTAGGTACCCTATGTGAGCAACTAGGGTTTAACTTCTTCATGATCAATTGTGCCTTAGAAAAACCCTAACTATTGGGCCCTATTGTTTTGTTTTACCTTAGGTTTGAAAATGTTAATCCACACCTTTAAAAAAAATTGAGGTGGGAGATTTGAAAAAGCCCTAATACCTTTCAAAATTCTTTATTATAAGGTTTTTTCTATAATCTTTTTAAAGTTCTTTCGTGAATTTATCATTTGACCCTAGCTCATAACTCTTTTTAACTCAGGGTCTTGTCATGGTTAGCCTGCATCTTGTTTTGCCTTGTTCAAAACCTTTCTGTTGAGTTATTATTGTAACCGTTGATTTCTTTCTAGATCAACGGACACCACATTCTCATAGTTTCAAAATGCAAAGTGTTTAACTAAAGTGAGAAAGTGATAGAATGATACATGTCTAATGGGACTAAAGGAAGTGCAAAAATTAGTTATTTTATGATATCGTTGATCTCCTTTTCAATCAACATATGTCACATCCTCGCAAGTAAAAGTGTTCACTATTTAAGAAATGTGAAAATACGATGGACCACCATGTGTCCCTGTGGGTCATCAAAACATAGAATAAAATATATCTTTCCTGACCATTGATCAAAAGACAAATTGATACCTGTCGCATTGTCATAGATTTAAGATGTAAGCAATTTAAAAAGTATGACATTGCAACAAAGTGACAAGTGTCCTTATGGCTCTCCTTGCATTCAAAAGTATGAAAACTAGAATCTTCTTAGCCATAGATTCATATCAAGATCGACGGTAGTCGTATTCTCACAAAGCCAAAATATAAGATGTTTAACCAAAGTGAAAATGCTAGGTGTTGACATGTGGAATTTGTGGGATCAACCTATGTTATAATTTGCAAAAAGGAAGCTGTCAGCATAGGTTTCCAGGTGGCATGTTTTGATTTTCCATATGTGCTGAGTATAATGAAGGGTATTGATTTCTCTTAGCTGTCAAATTTTTAGGTGATACATGGTTGTTGCATTCTCACATAATGAAGATGTTTGAAGTTTTCCCAAAGTGAGAATGCGAGAATCTGCCACGTGTCCAAGTGGGTCATGTC
This sequence comes from Cupressus sempervirens, assembly GCA_028749045.1. Classification (NCBI taxonomy): domain Eukaryota; kingdom Viridiplantae; phylum Streptophyta; class Pinopsida; order Cupressales; family Cupressaceae; genus Cupressus; species Cupressus sempervirens. Next base: position 366,611,086 of record CM053791.1, on the reverse strand, counting down.
TTGCATAAAAATGCCACCAAAAATCTTAACCATCCATTTGATGAAGATCAACGAACATTGAATTCTCGCAAGATGAAGATGCATGGTTTTTAAGTAAAGTGAGAATGTGAGGTGGTGATGCATGGTTTTCAAAAAGTGGATGGAAGATTATTCTTCAGCTATGCAGTTGCTACAGGTGGTTTCTCAGGAAGGGCTCGTAGATAAAGTAACAGCTATAGAGATAATGCAGTTGGATGATGTAGCTAATCAAGCTAATGATATGGTAGATGATCAACATCTTGCAATAGACACCCAAGTGTCAGAGTCAAACACAATAGAAGAAGAGAAAGTGGTCCCACAACCTGACAAGAAACAAGAGAAAGAAGGTCAATCATCAGGTGCAGTGGAGGAACAAAAAATTACCAAAACAGAATCAACCCCACCATAAAGTAGGACCATTCTGTAATCAAGTGAATGACCAACAATTTTGATTCTTCTCATGCAGTTTTTGATAGTTACAGTTTTGTGTTTTTGTAATTTTTTTGTCTTAAGGACAATTGTCCTTTTCCCTCTAGGCTCGAAGCTTGTTGCAACTCACACTATATAAGTGAGTTTCCAAGGCTAGAGGAGGGTCCGAGTTTTTTTTTCCTACACTAGTTTTGTAAATTCTGAGTTGGTCCATGCATACTATAAATCTATTCCAAAATTGAATATGAAGGTTAATAGTTGCTGGTCTATTGGTGTTACTTTCTAATAGGGATAATCATTGAATTGTATACAATCTCAAAGAAATTAATACAAATACAGAAAGCTGGTTGTTCATCCCACATCTTATCTCCATCCTGTTCTCTGAGATTTAATAACAAAGTTTATTAAATTTCAGTAGTAATTTATTTTGAATCATCTTTAAATATTCTTTTGTTGATAATCTAATGGATTATGTAAATTCTTAATGTAAGTTGAAAGAACATTGTGGTTTTAAGTAAAGACATGATAAGTATGAGATATGGAAATGAACACTGAAAAGTCTTTGGACAAAGTGTCAAGATAAGATCTAGAAGTAGGTGTGTGACCTCAGTAAGCTATAACCCAATGGATAAGACACTGCCATCCTTACAAGTTGATCTAAGTGGAATACTACATAATGTAGAAAATTTATATCAATCAATCTTTTAATCTTCTATTGTTCAAGTTTAAAATGCCATCCTACACTTGATTTATGGGGTCTAGGGATTGATAAAATAACTAGTTATCATATCTTTATTGCTATTGAATTAGAAGAAAGAAGAATGAATCATCTATTATTTCTAGAATTCATGTTGAGAACATTAATTTTAAAATAAATAAGAATGGATTCCTAAGGTAAACCCACATGAATCTTGTAGAGTTCAAAGTGGAGAAGACTTAAAGGTCTTGTTAGTTGGTTCTTTTATTTTGCTTCTCATAGTACCCTTAATGGTTTTTAGTTAACTCCTAGGTTCTTTGACATTGTAAAAGGTAGTTGAAATCTCATCAGATCAGGAGCCAAAAAAATGGTGGCTCCATTGGGGAGTTGTTTAATATAATTTACTGTTTGAGGATATTGTAGTTTCTGGTATAATTTGTACATCCACAGTTTCTCTTCAATTGTGTCTGGGTTGTGTTTGTATTGGTCTCTTTATAGTGACAAACTTTGAGAATCTAAAATATCCAATGCAATAGGAGGAACGTGACATGGGTTTTGTCTAAATAGTGCCTTGTCTGCAATATAGAGTTTACTTTTCCCCAAAGTGTGCAATTTTCTTTTGTGTTGGGCCTTTGTGTTAGATCTTCTTTTAAGAGTTTATTTTTTCGATGATATCTTTCCCATCTCCAAGCCATTTAAAAAGTATTATTTCCCTTCATTGGATGACAACTCAGTCAAAGGTTTTGTTACTAGTGCTATATGTTTTAAGTGATCTTTTTAAAATGGCAGACAAAAGGAAAAATACTAGAGCATTCACAAAAGCCAATTCAGAAATACCTCTGCACACTAACTTACCTCATGTGGGTGGGAAGAACCAAGAAAAGAAAAAGGGAGATCATAACCACACATGGAAGCCTAGAGAAAGTACCTTTTTTCATTCACTATACCAACAAGTGATAGAAAGAGAATTATCTCCTCAAAATTTTAAATCTGAAACCACTAAATTTTTGGGAGATATATTCACCACCCCATTATCAGAAGAAAGGATTTACCAAGATAAGACCGTGCCTTCTGTAGGAGACATCTATTTTAGACCTAATATGGTAAAAGAAGTAAACCATATGTGGGGATATAAACATACTTTGAATGCTAGACCAAATCTTGGACAAGTTCCATATATCAAGATAAACCTCATAGATTTAGATGATCCAGTTGATTCAGAGACCACTTCTGCAGACCCTGATAAATTAATGTCAGAGATTGAAATCCTTAGGAGAAAGGTTGTAGAGGAGGATTCAAAACACATTTGTTTGGAGAAAGAAAAAGAAGCTATCACTATGAATGCTCTTATAGAAAGAGAATCTTTTCTTAGAAGGATGGACGCTCTGAAGGAACAAAATAGTAAGTTTGATGAAAGATCTTCTAAATATCATTCAGATGTTATTAGAGACATGGTAGACTTGAGATCCAAAATTCAAGATCAAGAGCACCTTCTAAAAGAGAAGGAAGGACCTACCATTTCCCAAATCTAGCCCTACAAGCCTATTGAAGAATATGTCATACATAAGACTGTAAAAAAATCCTAATAAAGGAAAGCAAAAGGTGTTAGTGATACAAACAAATGAACCCCAAGGTCCTTTTAAAAATCTTTTCATTTCCAAACTTGATGTAGAGCTAGAAAAAGAAAAGAAAGAAAGGGAAGGTTTGGAAAAACAACTTGAAAAGGTTGAAAATGAAGCCCAAACCATAGAGACAAGAAGAAAAATACACTTTCTCAAATCCACCTCCACCCTAGCATCATGGCCAAACCATCCCTCACACGCCATGTCTTCTGTTCCAATTTGTGGAGTTGTAGTGACTAACCAAAATTTGTCACAGTTAGCACCTGCGTCCTCTTCCACAACTACTACTAACCAAATATCTACTATTCAACAAACTCAAATCCCTATGAAAACTCAATGTAATGGACACCCTAGAAATGCCCAAAAATTGAACCAATTGTAGATAGGAATTTAGTCAAATAATTTGCATCCAACTCTTAATTTCTTTGTTAAATGTTTAAACTCCTTTATGGCTCCAGAAATAAAATGTTTGTTTGATTTTATGTCTTTGGATGGATTTGAAACTACATAACATGAACAAGAAAGAATTTATAATAATATGCAAACTACAGATTGAACTATTGCTGAAATAATATTAATTTTCAAATTAATAAAATTAAATACATAGCAGACTTTTCAACTCACTAATTACTCCAACATTATAACATAATATTCCAGTAATGACTTCCCTTCTTGCTGCTATAGTAATATGAATAGTGCCGCTCTACAATGTTGTTACAGTAAAATATACCTTCAATCAGTCTAAGACCCTCATAAAATCATCCCTTCACAATGGCATAAGCATCAGACAAGAAGTGAGAATGATATGAGAAAACACCGAATCCACTTGCTGTTGGAAATGCACCCAATCTGCCTATTAATGAAGCTGGTAGCAATGAATTCCAAAGGTCACACCCCTAGGGAATGACGTCTAGAATGTCACAAGAGAGGATAAACATTCTCTAATACCAAGAATGGATCTGCAACTCACACATCAATTTTCTTCTCATATTCAAAGTGTCGAACAAGAGCCACAAGCTCTCCCTTTTATTTCTACTTCATAGGGTCGACCCACTTTTCACAGGTAATGTGGGATAAAGTGCTCTAAAATAAAATAACACCTTATGTTTCCCTTAGGCTTCCTTTTTCCAACACACAACCCAACATGGATAATACTAAAGTAACTCTTTATTATTTTCACATTTAATTTAAATGTTACTTTAATAAACTTTAGGCATTGAAATAAAATAGGAATTGGGCTTGAAATAATATGAGTGATAACTCATCAGAAAGCTCTCATCGAGGAGCATCAAACCCAATCACTAATTCTAACATTGCCCATGCTCTACCGACTTATTAAAAATAGTAAGTTTTCCCAACACCATGTAAATTAACTCCGTTCTAGCCCAAACTGGAAATGACTAAGCCAAAAATCTTAGGATCCCATTGACCTCTTTGTTAGCCTCTGGGACCACATAGAAATAGGCTAATGACCACACAACTAGACAACTGCTAAAGTGGGGACATTACAGTCCACAAACCTTGAAATTGCTTGTCCTCAAGCAATCTCAATCCTATTTTCTATAACACCTACTCACTCTCCCAAGTAGCATCCTCCTCTGGAAAGTCTCTCCATCTGACTAAATATTCTCTAACCACCTTTTTCTATAGAGTCCTTTCCCTGGTATCCAAAATAACCTCAGGAATCAATATAGCTTCCCCTCCTTGTCCAATGGTGGAAAATTTGGAAAAGACACAACTCTTTGACTAATGGCTTTCTTAAGCCTCGACACATGAAACACATTATACACCCGACTACCCTCTGGAAATTCAATCTCATAGGCAACCTTGCCCACCCTGCAAATCACTCTGTAGGGACCATAAAATCTAAGCTTCAACTTCTCTACTATGCTCTTCTTGAGTGATGACTATTTTTATGGTTGTAGCCTCAAGAAACCATATCCCCAACCTCAAAGTTGTGCTCTATCCAGTGTTGATCAACATACAATTTTTGTTGATTCTGGGCCTACTGTATATTCTCCTTGAGCACCCTCAAAATATCTTGACTATCTTGCAAGAAGTCTTTGGCTTTGGGCACTCTACTACCCCCCAAAAGAAGATCCATGAAGCTAGGTGCTTCATAACCATATAGTGCCATAAATGGAATCATCTTGATGGACATATGATAAGTGGTATTATAATAGTATCCTCCCATATGTAGCCATTTGACCCAAGCTCTCTGTTGTGCAAACACATAGCTTCTCAGATATCCTTCTACCAATTTATTCACAATCTCCATTTTCTCATCTATCTATAGATGATAACTAGTGCTAGGTGTAAGATCTGTGCCACATAACCCAAACAACTCCTGCTAGAAAGCCCTCATAAATTTACTATCCTGATCACTAACAATAAAACTAGGTAGCCCATGTAACCTAAATATCTCTATGAAGAAAACTTTGACCACCTATGCTACTGTATAGGTGGATGGAATAGCAAAGAAGTGAGCAAACTTTATCAGTCGATCAACTACCACATAGATGCAATCTCTCCCCTGTACTCATGGTAACCCGGTGATGAAGTTCATAGAAATGCTTTCTCATTTCCTATCTAGAATGGGCAAAGGCTATAACAATCCTGAAGGATATGTGTGCTCTCCCTTACTCTGCTAACAAACTGCACACTCTCTGACATGATTATGAACATCATCCTTGAGCCCTTTCCATGTGAACCGCTTCACAAATCTTCCTGTAGGTCTTAAAGACCCTTGGATGTCTAGCTGTACATGCATCATGAAATGCCTTTAGTATTACCTCCCTAAAATATGATGAAGGAATCAAATATATCCTACCATGGAACTTTATCAATCCGTCCATCACCACATAACGATTATCCTATATGGTGCCTGTAATCACTCCACAAGCCCAAGTGTCCCTTGCATACTTTGTTGTAATCTTACTTCTCTAATCTGCTGTAATCTTAGCTAGAGAACAAATATGAGGTCTCCTAGATAAAACATCTACCACCACATTCTTCTTACCTTTGACAAACTCAATGTCAAAGTCATAATCCTGTAACTTCATAATCCACTTCTATTGTCTATCATTGAAGTCACGTTGGCTAGTGAAGTATTTGATATTGTTGTGATCAATCTTGATAGAAAAATTCCCCCAACTAGGTAGGACCAAAACTTGGCCAATGCATGCATAATGGACAACATCTCCTAGTCATAGATGGAAGAAATCCTCTCCACTCTACAGAGCTTCCTACTCTCAAAAGCAATGGGAAGCTTTTCCTGCATCAAGACTGCCCCAATCCCATCACCTGATGCATCACAATGAAGCTCAGAAGGCTTCGTGAAGTCTAGTAGAGCTAATTCTAGACATGATCACATCACCTTCTTGGAATGATTGAAGCATCTCTAAGCTACCCCTATCCATACGAAGGCCCCTTTTCTGGTAAGGTATGTCAAGGGTGCAACAATCTATGAAAATCCCTTAACAAATCTCCTATAAAACTTGCAGAGACCAAAGAACCCCTTAAGCTGTGTGAGGTTCGTACGAGTAGGCCAATCAATAATAGCTCTAATCTTTTTGGGATCTATCTGAACTCCATTTGCATTGATCATATGGCCAAGGTATAGTAACTCAGTCAATCCAAACTCCCACTTAGATTCCTTGGCATATAGTGACTCTTTCTCCAAAATGGACAACACCATCTCAAGATGCTGTAAATGCTCCTCCCAAGTCTTATAGGAGATCAAAATGTCATCAAAGAAAATCAGGAAAAATCTCCTAAGCTACCCTTGAATACCTGATTCATGCAACTCTAGAACATAGCAGGGGCATTGGTTAGCCCAAATGGCATAATCAAAAATTCAAAGTGGCCATAGTGATACCAAAAGACTGTCTTCTCAATGTCCTCCACCCTCATCCTGATCTGGTGATACCTTGACCATAAATTGATCTTCATAAAGAAGCATGCACCATGTAGCTCATCAATCAACTCATCTATCCACAAGATGGGATATCTATTATTAATGGTCTTCTTATTTAATGCCTTGTATCGATGCACATGCACATCATCCCATCCTTCTTCTTTACCAATACTATTGCTGAAGCAAAGGGGCTCTTACTAGGCCTAATATGTCCCATCTCTAACAAATACTTAATTAGCTTCTTTATCTCATCCTTGTGTTTCTTAGGATGATGACAGGGAGTAATCATAATTGGTTTGGCTTCCTCCTCGAGGTCAATAACATGGTCTATCCCTCTGTTAGGAGGAACCCCATATAGAATCTTGCCAACAAATTTAACATGGCTATCAAGTATCTCTTGAATATCTAGTTGATGAATCTTCACTTGTGGCTCCTATGGAGTTGGTATAATGAAACATTTTTCTACCCACTCTATGTCATTATGCTAGAAGAGTCTCTGCATTCTCCTCAAGGAGACTACTCTGCAACTCCCATCCGAAAGTCCTCTGAGTAGAACAGTTCTGACCTCATGCTAGAATCTCATCTCCAACTTTGCTAGGTTGAGTGTGAACTCAACTAGTGAGGCCATCCATGTCATGCCGATGATGATATCATAATCTCCCATTCCTACCACATAGAACTCATCCTCCAACTCATAGCCATCTCCAAACCTGAGGTGAAGATTAGATATCTTCTAAGTGCATAACAGTTTGTCACCATTAGTTACCATGACTCTAAACCCAACATGCTCCTTGGTCTATAAACCTCTCTTGGCTACTAATTGTGCATATATGAAATTATGTATAGCCCCAGTGTTAATGAGTGAGATCACTTTTTGCCCTTGGATAGTACCCATAACCTTAAATGTGATTGCCTTATGAGCTCTTATTAATCATGCCAATGACTTCTCATCCTCAAAAATGTTGCTCTCCCCTGTAGTGCTACCCTCATCTGAGTTAGAGTGCTGATCCTCCCTCTTTCACTGTGACTCCTATGCTGAGAACTACTCCATTTGATTTTCCTTAGCCTTGAAAGGACACTTATGAGATAAGTCCCAAGGTTCTCTGTAATGAAAACATAGCTTCTTCCTCCTCAACTCACTTAGGGTGTCATTATCCAACTTATTATCCCTTTTTGGATGAGCATCCTGGTGAAAATATTTTTCATTCTTCTCCTTATCCTTCTTTGTATGTGAATCCCTAGGCTAAAATCTGCTCCTAAAAGAAGAATGTGCTAAGTCATGAGCCTTCTTAGTAGCCTCCTATAATGTAGTTGGGTTGTGCCCCTTGATCCAACCCCTCAAGGGATCTGAGAGTTCATTCATAAATAGCACTACTAATCTCCTCTCTAAGATGTCTATAACCAACACAACTAACCTCTGAAATTCACTGATGTATGTCTCAACTGATCCCCATTGCTTGAGCTAAGCCAACTCCTTAAACCATAACTTGGGATCTTTGGTATCAAATTTCTCTATGAGTCTTTAGTGAACTCCTCATAAGATGTAATCTGATTATTCCCCAAGGTTACCATGCCATGGTGCCACCACTCATGTGCTAGACCATCCAAATGAAGAGTTGTATACTTGATAGCCTCCTCCTTAGGCATAGGATTTAGTTGGAAGTATGTATCTACCTTATGCAACCAAGCTTATGTAGTCATCTTTCTTGGAGCATCATAACAAGGTAAAAAAAGTTTTCCAACTTTCTTTCTCAACTCAAAGTTTTGATTCATCCATCCTACTCTAGGCATGTGTCTCATCTTCACATCCATATAATCTTTAAGGGAAATATCCACCTGAAACTCCAATCTACTAGCCTCCCAGTCCCTCCTAAACTGATCTTGTAACTCAGTATCTACAATTCATTTATTGGTTGAACTGGATCTTTGAGTGGAAAGGTGGGTAGAAGAGGTGTCGAGCTCGCTGCCCAAGCTAGGCATACAACCTATCTAAAGTTATCAGCCTCATTCCCATTATTTTCATGTCCATTATTATTACCATTAATGTTATTCTCATGACCATTTTTGTTGCCTTGATCTCCATTACTATTCTTTGCATCACCTGGATTAATATTGATGCCCAGCTATCTAGCCATAAGTTGGAACATCATATCCATTCACCTATTCTGCTCCTGTTGCATACACTGCCCCTCCCCTAATGTACCTAGTAACCGTCTGAACATGACCTCCTCCTGATTTGGATCAACATTTCTGCCTCGACCTAGTCCTATATTCCTATCATCTCGGTCACTCGTATTTCTATCTTGTTCAAAGAATATCTCCTTTGTGTCTATATGACTAGATGCTATGTCCACTTGCATAGATGAACTAGACTGCTCGCTTTGTGAGTTTGAATTTTTGTTGTCTTGATTTGGTATGGTAGAAGTAAATGGCCTTTGTTGCATGCTCAAACATACATTCTTAACTTGTTTTATTTCTAATTTTAGTGTTTTGATATTTTTTGAAACACTTTTCCCTCTGTCCAATTATTCCAAATTCCCTGTAAGGCCTCCATAGGATGGCAGGACTTAAAACTCTGATACCACTGTAATAGAAACCCTAGAAATGCCCAAAAATTGAACCAACTACTGATAGGAATTTAGTCAAATAATTTGCATCCAACTCTTAATTTCTTTTTTGAATGTTTAAACCCCTTTATGGCTCTAGAAATTAAATGTTTGTTTTTATGTCTTTGCATAGATTTGAAACCACATAACATGAACAAGAAGGAATTTATAATAATATGCAAACTAAAGATTGAACTACTGCTGAAATAATATTAATTTTCAAACTAATAAAATCAAATACATAGTAGACTTTTAAACTCACTAATTACTCCAATATTATAACATAATATTCCAATATTGACTTCCCATCTTCCTGCTATAATAATATGAATAGTGCTACACTACCATAAAATCTGCCTTCAATTAGTCCAAGACCCTCATGAAATCATCCCTTCACGATGGCATAAGCATTAGAGAAAAAGTGAGTGATATGAGCAAACACCGAATCCACTTGTAGCTAGAAATGCACCCAATCTATCTATTAATGAAGCTAGTAGCAATAAATTCCAAAGGCCAAACCCTTAGAGAATGATGTCTAGAATGTCACAAGAGAGGATAGACGTTCTCTAATACCAAGAATGAATCTGCAACTCACACATCAATTTTCTTCTCATATTCAACCTGCCGAACAAGGGCCACAAGCTCTCCCTTTTATTTCTACTTCATAGGGTCGACCCACTTTTCATAGGCAATGTGGGATAAAGTTTTCTAAAATAAAATAAAATAAAATAAAATAAAATAACACCTTATTTCTCTCTTGGGCTTCTCTTTTCCAACACACAACCCAACATGAATAATATTAAAGTAACATTTTATTATTTTCACATTTAATTTAAATGTTACTTTAATAAACTTTAGGCATTAAAATAAAATAGTAATTGGGCTCAAAATAATATGAGTGATAGCTCATCAAAAAGCTCTCATCGAGGAGCATCAAACCCAATTACTAATTCTCACATTGCCCATGCCCTACTGACTTATTAAAAATAGTAAGTTTTCGTAACACCATGTAAATCAACTCTGTTCTAGCCCGAACTAGAAATGACTAGGCCAAAACATCTTAGGATCCCATTGCCCTCTTCGTTAGCCTCCAGGACCATACAAAAATAGGCTAACAGTCACACAATTAGACAATTGCTAAAGCAGGGACATTACACTCAAGGGGTATGACCAATCAATTCAAATGTTCAAGATTTTCAGAAGAGACCTGTCTACATGGAAAAATATAAGCATATGTCTTTCATAGGCATACCTGGTTTTCCTCGTCCCATCTCAAATGATTAAAGAGACAAAGTCATCAAGTTTTCAAGCAATAATGCTATAATTAGTGAAGAGCACCTTAGAAAATTCATTAACATTCTAAATTACTATGAGGTTGAGCATGAGGATGTGGTTATGAAGCTATTTGTACACTCACTCACTGAGGATGCAACATATTGGTTTAGAAGACTACATTCATACTAGCTTGCATTTTAGGGTTCATTTTAGTTTAGCTTTGCATTTTGAATGTTAAGAGAGTCATCTTTATCTTTCATGGATATGTTAGCTAACTACATCCATCTCCTTTTGCTTCTTCTTGATCACATCTCTCACTTTTCTTTGGTCTTTTCAACTCAACACTTCTTTCATTCTTGTCATCAAAAGGGGTTAATCGTGTCATCCTATCTAATCTATCCTTTTGGGCCCCTTATATAACCTTTTGATCTAATTTTTGAAATCCTTGAATTTGTATAAAAATTGCACCCTTGCCTAATTTTGACATCATGGATCCATTTTTTGGATCGAAATAAAAAATTGGGCTCAATTGATGGTCAAAATTGTATTTTAAAATTTCTTTCTTCTTCGATACAATTGGTTGGCTCTCCGAGGCTTAATCTCTGAATCTTGTTGGGGCAATCATTATTTCTTCACTTCTTCATCATTTTTGCTATCTTCTTCTTTTCTTATTCTTTCCATTCCATTTCATTTCACCTTTTTTCATGGTTTTGACCTTATGCTCATGCTTTACCTTCTTCATCAATTTTTTTCAAACTAGGGCATTATATCATTGCTTGGTGGTCTATCTTTGGTTTTAATCACTTACTTATCATCATGACCTATATCTTATCTTGATTTGATCACATTTTTCTCATTTTTTCATCTCCTCAACCTCATTTTGATTTTGATCCTAAGGGGCTAGCAATATTCTATTCTTGCTGCAAATTGCTTTTCTGTTATGGCTATCTATTTCTCAAGAGCATATTCTTGAGCTTTACATTTTCTCTTGATCTATCCACTTTCTTTGGATACTTGGCTTGACATATTAGTGCTCATCTTGGGTATTGATATTTTCTATCTTTCTCCTAATGTTCAATCCTACGGCTAACATGCTGAGCATTTAGGATTTTGTATCTCTTTGGAGTTAGCATATGCTGCTTGCTTGGCTTCTCCATTCTTTGATGTAATGTGTTCCTTGATTGATCAGACATTAGTCAAAGTAGGGAACATGTAATCACTAAAAAATGGTCATCTACACTATAAGTCCCCTTTTTGGAATTCTTGTATAATTTATCTATTGCTCATCTTTGATCAAATCCTCATAAATATATTTATTCGATTATAACCTATGGTTTGACCACCTTATCCTAAGTCTCTTATTTAATCAAAGGATCATTCTCCCTTTTTATTAAATAAAAATCCCAATTTCCCACTTATCCTAAGTGTACACACGTAAAGCAATATTCTTATTTTAAAAATAAAAGAAAAGATTTTTTTGTCTTACATGAGGATGCACACCTTTTGAGGTGGGTAGAATCTTCATTCTCCTCCACACGTCTCTCACCTTTTTGAATTCCACCCTTGATCTTGATTAGGTGACATGCTTGTGCACATGGATAACTACAGATGCATCCTCCACCCTTGATTAAGTCTCTCTTGGATTTTGATCTCAATCATCCATTTTTCTTCAAAAGAGAGGGCTCACTCTTCATTCTCCATTTTTGTGTTCATGCTAAAGCTATGCTGCAGGATTTCTAAGTGCTTTGGATCTTTTGTAGACTTGGAAATTTTTCATTCTCATACTTGCACATTCATTCTAGCTTCTTCACACTTGCATTAAAGTATTTTAGTTTAGATTTCCTTTTATGCTTTAGCTTATACTTGTTATCTTGCATCTTGATTCTTGGATGCTAGCATTCTTGCTCCCATCTGTGAATCTTCCATCCTATGGTGCACCTTGCAAGGGTTGCATAAGCTAGGTTCATTTGAGAGCCACCATTTCACTACTTGCACATTTGCACATCATATATAGGATGTTATAAGCCACTTTTTGAGGCTCCCTTTTCCATGGGTTCTCTTAAGTGTAATAGTTTATAGAAGTGTTCCTAATTTATGGTATACAATCATAAGTATAGCTGTAACCTTAACCAGGCTAATAAATGTAACCCTTTCTCTAATCATAATTCCTAAACCTTAAAGCTAATCATTACCCTAACCTAATCAAAAGTCTAAGTCTAACCCTACCCCTACTACAAAATGAAACCCTTTCCCCAATCATAATTCCTAAGCCTTAAATCTAACTAAAACTAAATTAGTATTTCTTGGTCCTAACCCTAATCTTATGCCTAACCCTTCACTTATCTCAAGTCTAAAACCCTCAAGTCTTCTCCTAAGCCTAACACTAACTGTAATCCTAATAGTTATCCTTTCACAAGTGTGCCCCTAACTATAATTATATATCTAATCATAACTCAATGTGTAATTATACTCCTAACCCAAATCCTATGTATAACCCTTCACTTTGTACACTCGAAAGTGTCCCACTCTAAACCATTCTATCCAAACGATTCCATGAGTTGGAATGCTTGGATGCCGGCTTAGAGCTCCCTATCCACGGAGTGCAAGAGAGTATATTTCAAGAATAAAAAGGCTCTCAGATGAGCCTTAGAGATACTCTTCTTGCTAGTAAACCATGCAATGGGAGGTTCCAAAGACAAGATGCAAGAATGCAAATGTCCCAAGGAGTTCCTCAAGGATGCAATGCAAATGAAGATTAAGCTAGAATGAGAATGTCAAATGCAGCTATGCTAGAATATGAATGAGAGTGTTACAATCCAAATATTAAGCTATGTGAGAGATTATTGCAAAATAGAAACTAAACTAGCATGCAACATGAATCTAAGCTAAAATGCTATGGTATGAGAGAATGTAGACAAGAAATAGAAGTTCTCCACAAAGCTCCAAAGAAACCTGTTAGAAAACCTGCAGCATAACAATGTTCAAAAGATGGATGGATTGAGGGGGAAAGCTCTCTCCCTTTTAAAGATGTATGGACAGTGGAGATCAAGATGAAGATGGTGGATGATCAACGGTGGAGTTTGAAAAGAGGAGTGATCCATGTGCACACACAAATCAACCAATAGAATATAAGTTGACTTGTCATATAAGACAAAAGTCACAAAGCCTTTTCTTTTAATTGCAAAATAGAAAAAAGACTTTATGTGTGCACTTTAAGTGGGTTAGAAGAATGGGGTCTTTTATTTAATTAAAAGGGGACATGTTCTTTTAATCAAATAATGAACTTAGGATAGCATAGTCAAACTATAGGTTATAATCAAATAAATTGATTATTAGCAATTTGGCTTAGGTAAGTGATTAAATTAATTTAGCCAAAATGTTGAAAAGGGGGCTAATAGTCTAGATGACCATTTTTAGGTGATTACATTTGCCCCTCTTTGACTAATGTGTGATCGATCTGAGAACACATTATGTCAAAGAAAATAGAAAGCCAAGTAGGCGGTGATAGATATAGATATCTGATTTTGAAGAACGAAATGTAGAAAAAGATAGCAAGTCCTAAATGCACAGCCTGATAGCGGTAGTACTGAACACTAGGAAGAGAACAATGTTAGAATTCAAGAAGAATGCTAACACTTAGCAAAGTAGATAGATGAAGAGCAAGTGAAAAGATCCAACAAATGCTCCAAAGAAGTAGATAGCTGTAGTAATCAATGAAAGAGTATTTCTGCCCCCTCGGGATTGAAATTGAAATGAGGTAAGGGGATGCAAAAACTAGCTAGACATGAGAAAATTAGAATATAGCAATGTCCAAGATGATAGATAGATGATTAGAACCCAAGAATGACTATATAAATTTTTTTTGATAAAATGCCCCAATTTGACTAGAGTTGACCTTGAAGGATATAGCATAAAAATAAGGTCAAAATGAGTAGAAAGGTGATTTTAGACATGAAATAGTGAATTTAAGTAGATATGAAGTATAGAAATGATGAAGACATGAAGAAATGAAGATGCCCGAGTGATGATTCAGAGATTAGACCTCAAAAGGTCAACTAACTGCTCAGAAGAAAGTAGAATTTTAAAAGACAATTTTGACCATCAAGATTAACTCGAATTTGGATTTTGATCCCGAAAATGAATCTAGGACGTCAAAATTATTTAAGAGGTCAAAACTTTATATAATGTGATGATAAGATAGAAAAGAGATGAAGCGAAAGATTAAGAAGGTGAAAAGACATGAACAAGAAGAAAGTAAAGAAATATATGAAAGGAGTTAGCTGATATGTCCACAAAAAGATGAAGAGAGAGCTCTCCCCATATGCAAGAATGCAAGACTAAGCTAGAAAATGAACCTAAAATGCAAGCTAATATGCAAAGTGGTTTACCAACAAGAAGTGCATAACATTTAGACTCTTAATTTCATCATTGAGCATTTATTAGGGACATCATGAGATCATACAACCATCACTAGTATAACTATGAGGATATGAATATGATCGATATTAGATAGGTATGTGGAAATCCAATCTAAGCATCAGAGACATGTAAGTCAAGATAACTACACGATTAGATTCCCTAAGTTTAATTTAGCAAGATTACACCTGTATCAAGGCATAAGCGCAAGGATAAACCCTGAGTGCGGTCTTGCAAAACAATCAAGGATGATACATTTGTAAGTCAACGTGTTGAATAGGACCAGCATAAATGCTTACAACACTATAGACAAACAAAGTATACCCACAAGCAGAAATCAAGAAGACATGCCCCATGCCCCCAGTCTTCTAGTCAATGACATCCTTGAAAGACTATTAGGGAGGGAACACATGGCAAAGAAATCATCATAGACAGCACACAAAGTAGATAAATGTCAGCATAGCTCAGTCGTTTAAGTGTTAAAGTGCGTGTGTGTAAGTCACTTGGCCATTTCTTCCAGACTTGATTCTGATAGTGAGAAATATTGCGACATCGAAGACTGTAGGTAAACTATCTGTAAAGTGTTAAAAAAACACTTGATGTCAAAGTGGGGGAAGTGTTGAGAAACACTATTTTGTGAGTTGTCAAAGAAACCCTAATGCACAAGAATACCTCAATAGGCTAATTAGCTATGCCCCAAGATGAGGACAAGAAACAATTCCAAGCCAGGAAATGTGTAGCGAAGTGGATGATTGAGACTGATAGACATAGGTGCAAGGGTTTCAAGTAGCGCCTGTTTCCAGGTTTTCACCACATTGATAGATTTTTTTTTTTTTTTTTTTTTTTTGGTGATACATCAAAGTGAGGTTTTCACTAAGATGATCATTTTTTCAGGACATTTTCTGATTTTTAAGATTTTTTCAGACTCATAGATGTATACAAGATAGCTGAGCAGCAAGCCTCTAAGTATAGAACTTCTTCAAGTGTAGGATGTTGATAGGTTCTGCAAGTTCTTCACCCTCTGAAGTAGACAACTGGTAAGCACCAGACCCAAATGATGTTGTGATAATGTAAGGACCTAACCAGTTAGGTTCAAATTTCCCTTTCTGTTCTCGATTTTGCTGATTTTTGGGATTCTCTCTAAGCACGAGTTCACCAACTTGGAACTCACAGGGGTGAACCTTTTTGTTATATTGTGTAGACAAGCGCTTCTGATAAGCTCTCATGTGATCAAAAGCAGCCTTGCGCCGTTCATCCAGAGTCTCTAATTCCTGTACTCTCATAGCTCTATGGTCTTCATCGGTTATTAACCCATGTAAGGAGATGCGCAAAGAAGGTATTTCGACTTCTAATGGGAGAACAGCCTCAGAGCCATAGACTAGAGAAAAGGGTGTAGCCCCTGTAGGAGTACGAATAGAGGTTCTATAGGCCCAAAGTGCCGGATTTATTTGCAAGTGCCAATCTTTCCCAGACTTGTGAACTGTGCGGTGTAGGATTTTCAGCAGCATTTTATTAGAGGCCTCAGCTTGGCCATTCCCTTGGGGATAGTAAATGGAAGACCAGTGTTGCTTAATTCCAAACTTTTTGCACAACTGTTTTAAGTCTTTATTTTTGAATTGTCCTCCATTATCTGTAACAATAGAGGATGGGATACCATATCGACAAATGATGTGATTTAGTATAAACAGGGCAACATGTTTGCCTGTAGCAGCAGATAATGGTACAGCTTCAACCCATTTAGTGAAATACTCCGTTGCTGTGATGATAAATTTATGACCGCTGGATGAGCTTGGATGGATCTTTCCTACCAAGTCAAAGGCCCATTGTTGAAATGGCCAATATGTCACAGAAGGGATTAACTCTCGCCCAGGAGCATGTATCAAGTTACCATGGAGCTGACATTTCTGACAGGACTTTGCATAGCGCACAGCATCAGCTTGCATGGTGGGCCAGTAATAACCCGTCCTAAGCAGTTTTCGAGCAAGTGTAAGGCCATTAGAATGCGCCCCACAAATGCCATCGTGGACTTCGGCAAGTGCCTTCTCGGACTCTTCTAGTTCTAAACACCTAAGCAACGTTCCGTCTAGACCCCTCCTATACAAGTCACCAGAGACCAAAGTGTAGTGTGAGGCATTACGAAGGAGTTGGCGTTTTTGGTTGCGCGTGAGGGTTTCGGGAATAACCTGATCACGTAGGTAGGAGAAAATAGCCGCATAGCGGGAGGAATCATGACCTACAATAGTGTAGATCACCTGGTTATCTGAAGAATCATAGGCTGGATGACACAATTCTTCCACCAGGAACTCAAATCGCGATTCATGTTCTTGTAATTGGAGGATAGATGCTAAAGTGGCCATAGCATCAGCAGCCTTGTTTTCTGCTCTAGGAATTTGTTGGAATGTTACAAAGGTAAAATAGTTCCTTAGAGCATCTATCAACTTTTTATAAGGGATCAATTTATCATCCTTGGTTTGATATTCATTATTCACTGGGTTCACAACCAGTTGAGAATCCCCATAGATGTGTAGCTCAGTTATTCGCCATTCAAGGGCCATTTTGATCCCATTTGTTAATGCTTCATACTCTGCAATATTGTTTGTACATGGGAACAATAATTTGTAGGATTTTGGGATCGTTTAACCATGAGGGGAAACAAACAACACCCCTGCTCCTGCTCCATTCTGTGTATGGGATCCATCAAAAAACATTTTCCATGTTCTGTCAGTAATGTTCATGATTGAGGCATCTGGAAACTCAATTTGTAGAGGTGCTACATCTTCAAGTGGGAAGTCAGCCAACTGGTCAGCTATGGCCTGTCCTTTGATTGCCTTACGTTCAACATACTGAATGTCAAATTCGAAAAGAATCATCATCCATTTAGCAAGGCGACCAGTAAGTGCAGCTTTACTTAATAAATATTTCAAAGGGTCTATCTTGGCAATCAAGTGAACTGTGTGGGCCAACATATAATGTCGAAGTTTTTGGGAGGAAAAAACTACAGCAAGGCATGCCTTCTCTATACTTGTATAATTTAGTTCATAAGCCACCAAAGTTCGACTAATATAGTATATGGCTCTTTCTTTACCCGTCTCATCACTTTGGGCTAAGAGTGCTCCTAGAGAAGAATCCGTAGCTGAAATGTACAGAATCAAAGGTTTTCCCAGAATGGGTGGCATCAAAACTGGCGGTTTTGCCAAGTAGCCTTTGATTTGGTCTAAGCTTTGTTGACAGTCACTGTTCCAAATATGGGTAGATCCTTTATGCAGATTTTTATTGAAAGGTTGAGCCTTATCAGCTAATTGAGAGATAAATCTTCTTATGGATTGTAGCCGTCCTTGCAGACCTCTAAGTTGACTGATAGTCTTTGGTGGAGGCATATCCATGATAGCTTGGACCTTTTCAGGGTCAACCTCAATGCCTTTTGCTGAGATGATATAACCTAGCAATTTTCCAGAAGTGACACCAAAGGCACATTTTTTTGGATTCAACCTAAGTTGGAATTGTTCCATACGGTCCAATATCAAACTAAGGTCTTTGAGATGTGTGTCTCGTTTCTTTGATTTCACCAGTGTGTCATCAACATAGTCTTCCATGTTTTTATGCATCATATCATGAAAGATGGTTGTCATTGCTCTTTGATATGTAGCGCCAGCATTTTTGAGCCCAAAAGGCATGACATTCCAACAAAAGGTACCCCATGCACATGTAAAGGCTATCTTTTCTTGGTCTGCTGGAGCTATCTTTATTTGGTTGTACCCAGAAAATCCATCCATGAGCGAGTACATCTCATAACCTGCAGTCATGTCCACTATCATATCGATGTTTGGTAGTGGAAAGTCATCCTTGGGGCACGCTTTATTGAGGTCTCTAAAATCAGTACAGACTCGTATGGATTTGTCATGCTTGGAGACAGGTACAATGTTGGAAATCCACTCAGCATAATCAATGGCCCTAATGAAGTTTGCATTCAATAGTTTTTCTAACTCTGTCTTGACCAGTAGAGCCACATGTGGATGCATTTTTCTTAACTTCTGTTTGACAGGCTTGACATCTGGTGAGATTGATAAGTGATGCATGATGAGATCTGTATCAAGCCCTGGCATGTCAGAGTATGTCCATGCGAAGTTGACCTTCTTGTCTTGAAAGAACTGAGCAAACTGTGTCTTTTCTTTGTTTGACAAAGATTGAGCTACATGGATAATCTGAGGACATTCTTCTGTTCCCAAGTTGATAGGCTGTGTAGGTTCGACTAGAACCGAAGATCTATCCTGGAAATAGCTTGGCAGACTACCAAGTACCTCATCCACAGGTGCCTCAGAGAGGTTTTCACCATTAGATACGTCTTTATTTTTACTTTTTTGAGGGTCAGACACCGCCACAATGTGGTTTTCGCCGTCTGATCGCTTATTTTTTCTTTTAATTTTTTGACTGAGGTACTTGATATCTGATTCCGTCATGTTAACCATGGGTTCGCTGGTGGAAGAAATGACAGGTTCAATTGCGTTTAGATAACAAGTGATCTCATAGTCATTTTGGAAAGACCGTATTTCAGGTTTTTGATTTTGGATAGACCAATCTATGAGTTCTGGGTAAATTAGTGAGAGTGAGGGAGAAGTTTTAATGTGATTGATATGGAAGGAGTCATCTCTGGTGACCTGTGAAGTTGAGCCTATAGAAAATGTCGCAAAAGAGTTCAGCTCAGGAATAGTCCTAAAGGAACTAGCATGATCCATTAAGACATGTTGTGAGTCAAACTCATCTGACCTCATACTAGACCATTCGACTACATTGGGTTGGGTTGCATAGGCATGAATGACATCCACCCCTAGCTCACAAGATGCATCAGAGAGGCTTTCCCATTCATACTCATGAGAATCTGTACTTTGACCCCTATTTATGAGATGAGCAATATTCTGCCTAATTCGTCCTCTATTTATGTCCTCAGAAGTAGACCCTTCTTGTTCTTGTTGTTGGGAGGTAGACGCTTCTTCATTATTAGCAATAACTATGTCTTCTCCCCAAAGGAGGGAAGTGAGAGGAACAAAGTCTTCGTCTTGTGTAGTAGTAGCAATTATGGGAGAGTCATCATCCTTCGATTCACTAGACATGAGTAATATTTGACTACAGTTTGGTGTATTATTGTCTAGCCCAAAGCCTAGACCAGCGGTGTCTTGAGCATCATGACCTTGAGTGTGACTTAAAGGTTCAACTAGAGCATTCTTACAACCAGTTAAGGACCCGTGGCCTTGGTAGCCCATTTTTGTCAAAAATTTATAGCCTTTTCCATATTTTTGGGGAGAAATAGGGGTAGTCATTGTAACCTCCTCGTCTTCCTCTTCTCTGTAGATCCAGTCCCTAATGGCTTGTTCTTCCTTCTCTGCTTCCAGTGGTATGGAAGATTGCACAAAAGTGCCAAAAAGTGTCATAGCAGAAGCAGAAGACTTCTTTGCAATAGTTGGTTTCCCATAAGACCGAGGGGAAATTGGTAAGGCGGCAATAGAGTCCAAAGTATACTCGCCCATACCAAGGCTCATCATTTTCAGTTTTTGTTCACATTCTGTGAAAGATGGTGCTAGCTCATGAGAAGAGCGATTGTGCGGGACTAGCGTTTCGGCAGTAGATAATGTGTTGATAGACATGGAGTTGTCGCCAGGGACAACCACTTCAGTACCATTAAAAGGGAACTTAATGCACTGATGGTATGTAGAGGGTACTGCTTGCATATCATGAATCCATGGTCGTCCCAACAACAAGTTGTATGCAAGTGGTATGTCTAAGACTTGGAAAATGACATTCTTCTCAACTGGACCAACTTTGATTGGAAGTACAATTAGACCTTTAGAAGGCCTTTCAACCTCATCATAGGCCTTTATAGTGATCTTGCGCTTAGGATCGATGGAAAATTCAGACATGCCCAATTGTTGGATTACATTGAACGAAATGATATTTAACCCTGCACCATTGTCTATCAAGACTCGACGAACACGGGTACGAAAGATTTGAACTTCGACATGAAGAGCAAGGTTATGGGGATGACTAAGAGCTCGGTCATCTTCTTCAGAAAAGGTGAGATAGTGGGGCGAGGAGATGTGGTTCACCATAGCTTGGAATTGTTCCGCATCAATATCTGTGGGAACATTGGCAGAACGTAAAGCTTTCTCAAGGATATCCCTGTGCAAAGGAGATAACTCTAGTAACTCAAAAATGGAGATTTGTGCTTGTGTGCATTGCAGTTGGCTAACAAGATCATAGTTGGAGATCTTGGAAGTAATTGGTTTCTTAGATGATGAAGCATTTTTAGGATCATTAGCAACTTTTAGGACAACCTTAGATTGCCCCCTAGTGACAGCGTTAAGTGGTTCACCCTGAGAAGATGAAGACTTAGCCACTCGGAGTACCACCTTGGGTCTAGTATCAGTATGATCTTGAGGAGTGGATCGTGTCCTTAAGACCACTCTTGGTCGTTCATCTTTAGCGTCATAATTTGGCCAGTTGTCATTGTTGGAGCTTGCCATACATATGTATTCAATAGGCTCAAGCATGCTTATAACATTATCAGTGTTAGCGTAAGCATAACTAATTTTGGCATCATGATTCTTTTTGGTAGCTACCCTTGAGGTCTCACCCTTTTCGTATTCAGGTAATGGTTTTTGGAAAGCCTTATGATCAGTATTCTTAACAAGGCCATCTGTAACAACTTTTCCAGCTTCGATGAGGTCTTGAATTACATCTTTGAGTTTGAAGCAATTCTCTGTGTTATGTCCTTTACTTTGGTGATAGCTACAAGTATGATCTTCTCTCCACCATGGAGGTCTAACAGGTGGATCGTAAGGACGTGAGTTGTCTGGTAAGGTAACCAATTTGTTTGCAATTAAGGTTTTTAAAACCACTTCATAAGGTTCGACCATAGGTGTGTAAACACGTCGCTTCTTCGCAAATTTAGAGCCTTTGTCAAAGGGTTGTGGTTTTGAACCTTCTTGTTGCTTTGCTGCATAGATGGCATTGGAAAGGTTAAACGCAGGCTCCTTAGTCTTAGGAGTGTCCACTACTCCGTCATTGACAACATACTTGTTTTTGTTCCAAGGTTTGCCTTTGTCTTTATTGTTCCCATTGTTAATTCTATCCTTGTTTATGGTAATATCACCTTTTTTGATAGCAACATCCTCAATGCGATATGCACTTTCTACCATGGCGTTGAAGGATGTGAATAACTATTTTCTTAGATCAAAGTATAATTCGGGTACAAGTGTGTTGACAAAGATGTCAATTTTTTCAGCCTCGGGCACTTGCCGAGGATACCGAGAGTATAAAGATCTCCATCGTTGAAGGTATATTGCAAAAGACTCTCCTGGTCTTTGTTTGATGTTGCATAAGTCTAGCACTGTCACAGGATGTTGAATGTTGTACGAATATTGCTGGATGAAACGTTGTGCAAGTTCGTCAAATGTTTTAAGAGGAGGACTCAATTTTGTGAACCACTCCATAGCTTGTCCTCTTAGACTTCTAGGGAACAAACGCATAAGAAAGGTGTCTTCATGCATAAAGTCCATGCTAATAGCATAGAAATGTCTCACATGGTCATGAGGGTCACCATTTCCATCGTATTTGTCATACTTAGGAACCTCTATATCCTTAGGAAATGGTAGCATGTATAGACCCCTATCAAATGGAAGAGCGCAAATTGATTCAACAAATGATGTCTTAGGTGGCTCTTTTGAAGTTTGAAGTTGTGTAAATTGTTTTCTTAGTTCTTGTATTTCTTCCCTTAAGATTTCAGCCTCAGTGGGCTCTCGTTTTGGGATAATATGTTCAACATTAAAACCTTTAGGGAGTTTCCATCCCCTAGCTGCCATGTATCGGAAGTATTGGTCTCCATTTTCCTCTAAAGCTCTGAGCATTAGTTTTTGGGCGAAGCCATCTTGTTGAAATTTGATCACATCTTCGCTAGTTACTTCTTCATCACTATCATGATGAGATGGTTTAGGTGAAGGACATGCACCAGTGGCAACTGTAGGAGTCCTTGGAGGTGTGTGATTACCATCATTATTTTCAAAGGGATTTCGAGGACAAGTTCCTTTATATCCTTCGTAGCGTGCCTGATTGTCAGTTTTAGCTTGTTGATTTTCTCTCTCCGTAGCGTATATAGCCTCCAAAGTCTTTTGGGTTTCACGTGCTTGTTCTTCTAAGCGACGTTTAATTTCATCAGGATGCACCATTGTGACTATACCACTCGTACCCTCGGGTGTCTCAAAGGGTGTGCCAAAGGGATTTTCAAAACTATAAAGTGGGTTGTGTCGAACGTTAGCTGTTTGTGTTTGATCAAATTTGAGGTTCTTATCACAAGGTTGTTTGCGAGGACGTTTGGGTGGTGTTTCCAATTGTTTGAAAATGAAAGGCGTGTGGCTACCGTTACCACCTTGATATCTAGTTGTGACCGGCATGTAAAGAGTTGTCTTTGTTTAGTAGGACAAGAAGAGCGAGCCAAATTTGAAGCTTTTACGATCAGGACTAGTCACTTGTCAAAATGTGATTAGATGGCTTGTCAAACAGTGCTCAAGATCTTACAGCATGGGTGACTCGAGCCGAGCGGACGAGTGAGAAGCTCAATAGTGGATAGCTAGAAAAATAATAGCTGAATTTTGACAAGTGATTTATCAAGACGTTTCAAGACTTACATTCGACGGACTAAACCCATCTTTTCAACTTAGGATGAATTCTTCACACACTGATACGTGGCCAGGATCAATTTTTTGGCTTGGAGTTCGTTTCAATTTTGTCAATCAGATAGTTGTTTCAATCAGACAGCATTTCGTCTCAACTTGTATCAGTAAACAGCAAGGTTTGCAAACAGTAAGTGTTGTAACATGTCTTCAAAACAATTGATCAAGGGTAAAAACAACCTTGTCAATACGCACTTGGGATATCAGAACAGCCTTCCTAACAAATCTTTATCGGAATGTTTATGTTGCAAGAACATTAACACTGGTCAAAACATCGAAAACAATAGCCAAGCAATCTACCTTAGAGTCATGGTTCATTACTCAACAACTTAGCCCACGCTTGATGCTCCTTCGCCTCACACCAAGTGGTTGCCCACAAGAGATATTGTCTTTGTCATGGAAATGCCATAAGCATAACCAAGGGAACACATATGGTGAGTGTAAATCTTGGGGTGATCCGGGTAGTCCACTAGGATCGATCCTTGCACCAAGAAGTTGAGCGGCTAAAAAAGGGTAGTTACTAACTTAGAGTGTTTAGATAGGGCTTCCGTTCATAGTGTTCCTCTTGCTCCCAATACGGGACACCTCACCTTGCGATGAGTAACCGATCTCGCGATCACAAGAGTACCTTAAGCATTCTTGCCTAGTGATCTTCCTATGGTCAAAATCCCATAAGCGATCACACTAGACGAAGATAAACACTACGTCTACCAAGGTTTTGTGTCCTTGATAGCCTTGAGTTTATAGTGGGTTGGAAGAGCCAGGTAATCGGCTTGTTCCCACTTGGGTCGTTCCTCTCAGGTTGTCCGAGAGCAGGCCCTCTAAAGGATTCTAACTACACAAAGTGGATCAAATTTTGGAAGTCAAGATTTCTGGTTCACCACAAGGGTGAAGAGCATACTCTCCTATTCCAATCATTTTCTCCCAAACACGCCAAGAAGATTCAGTTACCCCTTGCTTTTGAAACCAAATGGCAAGTCAAGATTTCTGATTCACCACAAGGGTGAAGAGCATACTCTCCTATTACCAAAAGACTCCAATCACAAGTTTTATGTGCCTATGAAAAATGAACAATTATTCAATGCCACACATGAAAACAAAAAAGCAAGAAATTTGGGTTTTTATGCTTTGGGCAGCCCTGCAAACAATCGTTAGTAGCCCTTGTGCATTTGAAGCTTTGACATGCGTTCTTTTTATGCAATGTTTCAATTTTTTTCACAAGGATGGCAACCTGAAATCACAACTTGTTAGCAACAAAAGTTAGTGTGAAATAACATAAAAATCTGCAATAAAAAGTGGTGAGTTGCTTCAAAAATCTAATTTATCCTCCAACCAAGTACATGCAAAGAAAGTGCAAGTTACTCACAAATGCTTTCATTTTTACTCTTTGGTTTTGACCTAGTCAACAAGATTGAACTTTTTTGCTATGATTTCGTATCCAAAAATGAAAATTAAAAAAAGAGACCCCTATTAAAAATCAGAGAGCTTTCCAAAAATGCAAGAAATTTTAAAAGATCTCTTCATTTGCTCCCTAGAGATTGATTTTGTCAAAACAGGCCAAATTTATCAAATCGAATTTTTTATCCTTAATACGATCTCAAAATTAAAAACACAAAGAAAGAACCTCCATTAGAATTCAAAAAGCTTTCTGAAAATGTAAGTTTTTCCAAAAAATACGCTGATTTGCGATCAAAAACAACTTTTTATGAAAAATAAAGAAAATATCATAACTTCCGAAAATCACGTCAAAATGCTCTAAAAATTGGACTGAGACATTTTGAGCATATACCCAACCTGCAAACAAAATTTCAGAACCAAATTCTAAGCGGTTTAAAAGATATGATCAAATCTTTAAACCAACTAAGTTTTTGGCCTTCAAACCAATTTACTTATGGCTTGGCCTTAAAACCAAAGTGAAAATTCTACAAAAGCATTTGATTAGACCCAATATGCTGCTGTAAAAAACCAGAGATAAGAAATGAAAGCAAATGGAGCTGAAAATTTGATTCAAGCCCCACGGTGGGCGCCAAAAATGTACACTCGAAAGTGTCCCACTCTAAACCATTCTATCCAAACGATTCCATGAGTTGGAATGCTTGGATGCCGGCTTAGAGCTCCCTATCCACGGAGTGCAAGAGAGTATATTTCAAGAATAAAAAGGCTCTCAGATGAGCCTTAGAGATACTCTTCTTGCTAGTAAACCATGCAATGGGAGGTTCCAAAGACAAGATGCAAGAATGCAAATGTCCCAAGGAGTTCCTCAAGGATGCAATGCAAATGAAGATTAAGCTAGAATGAGAATGTCAAATGCAGCTATGCTAGAATATGAATGAGAGTGTTACAATCCAAATATTAAGCTATGTGAGAGATTATTGCAAAATAGAAACTAAACTAGCATGCAACATGAATCTAAGCTAAAATGCTATGGTATGAGAGAATGTAGACAAGAAATAGAAGTTCTCCAAAAAGCTCCAAAGAAACCTGTTAGAAAACCTGCAGCATAACAATGTTCAAAAGATGGATGGATTGAGGGGGAAAGCTCTCTCCCTTTTAAAGATGTATGGACGGTGGAGATCAAGATGAAGATGGTGGATGATCAACGGTGGAGTTTGAAAAGAGGAGTGATCCATGTGCACACACAAATCAACCAATAGAATATAAGTTGACTTGTCATATAAGACAAAAGTCACAAAGCCTTTTCTTTTAATTGCAAAATAGAAAAAAGACTTTATGTGTGCACTTTAAGTGGGTTAGAAGAATGGGGTCTTTTATTTAATTAAAAGGGGACATGTTCTTTTAATTAAATAATGAACTTAGGATAGCATAGTCAAACTATAGGTTATAATCAAATAAATTGATTATTAGCAATTTGGCTTAGGTAAGTGATTAAATTAATTTAGCCAAAATGTTGAAAAGGGGGCTAATAGTCTAGATGACCATTTTTAGGTGATTACATTTGCCCCTCTTTGACTAATGTGTGATCGATCTGAGAACACATTATGTCAAAGAAAATAGAAAGCCAAGTAGGCGGTGATAGATATAGATATCTGATTTTGAAGAACGAAATGTAGAAAAAGATAGCAAGTCCTAAATGCACAGCCTGATAGCGGTAGTACTGAACACTAGGAAGAGAACAATGTTAGAATTCAAGAAGAATGCTAACACTTAGCAAAGTAGATAGATGAAGAGCAAGTGAAAAGATCCAACAAATGCTCCAAAGAAGTCTTAGATGTCTTAGATGTCTTAAAACTTAATTATTGCTTTCACTCAGTTGCCACATAGAAAAATGTTGTAACTAGGTAGATTAACTTGTTACTGATCTTTAAGCATTCACAATTATTTACATGCATGCAAAAGAAAACATGAACACAAGAGACACTAAATTTAACATGGAAACCCAATATGAAAAAAATCACCAAGTAACTAGCTACCAATTTTCACTCTTTTGAAGTGAGCCCCGTTAAGAGCCAACCCTGTTAAAGATTACAAAATACACTATTAGGTGTGACCTTGTTAAAGGATTTGATCACCCTATTAGGAGTGGCCTTGCTAGAGGACTTTAGAACAACTTAGTAGAATTGTCCACCTTGTTAGAGGATTTACAAAATGGCTGTTAGACCAACTTTTTAAAAAGATTTAGGAATTACTGCTACAATGGTGAAAAAGTAACAACAAGTGACTTGAATGAGATGCAACTGAACTTTGCTGATACAAATCTCTACTGTACTTCAATAGATCCTAACTGATTGAATACAACTCTACTTCTCCTCAAGGATATCTGATTCTTCTTCAAAATTTGCTCATAGTTATTCTTCACAATCAACTAACTTGCATACTCGCTCATTCATACATCCATTCATACATTTGAAAACACAACTTGACCTTTTGTTTATACATTACAGATTGTCAAGTTGGCTCAATTACAAGTTACATTTACAGAAAAACCATACATCAGTCGGATGCAAACATTACATTAAACAAAAAAATTTTATTTCCCAAAATAATGAAATCCTTCATTGGCTGACCTATCTTGGTAAATAATACTCCAAAAATGATTTTCAATGTTAACTAGGTGAAGCTCGGTAAACACTGCAAACTCTGCAAAAATCTTTGGAGACCGAGTGAACTCAGTAAGAACTAACTTTCCTTCACTAACCTTGTGAGCTCGGTAGAAATTGATTTCCCTTTGTTGACCTTGCTAGCTCGGTAGAAACTGATTTCTGCCACAGAAGCCTTTAGCACTTGAGTGAGCTTAGTAGAAATTGTCTTCATAGTGTAACCTCCAGAAATGCTCGGTAGACTCTGTAATTATCTTTGCTAACCTTCTGAGCTCGGTAGACTCTGTCTTTTGCCTTGCAGACCAACTGAGCTCGGTAGACTCTGATTGATAACTGATATGACATTTGTGTAAAATCAAAGACAAGACACAATTGAATAATTGTATCCAACAACACCCACATGCCCTTTGAGTGGTACTTAATTAATATTTTTTTATCTAATCAAATCCATTAGGTGTAATTTAGGAAATTCTATTTGTTGATGTATTTGAAAAAAAACCTTTGGAGGAATCAATGTTATGCTTGTCTTTCTTGTTGCAGGAGGAGACTGTTGAAAACAAATTGATACAAGTATGATAAATGTGTTTCAATCATTGTTTTTTCATTGATATCAAACCTGCTATTTGCTAGTAAGACACCTCCTTACATTATTTGAGTACTGTCACTTATTTGATTGATGAAGAGAATTTGATCAAAAGATGTAACAATAACATCTAGAGGAAAGGTTGAGTTATGATATGAAAAGGAGTACAAGAATCAACTAAGACAGTGGTAACATAGTTCATTGATAGTCTGCTTAAGGTTGCAAAAGATTGGTTACACTAAGCAAGTTCAGAAGAACAAGTATAACAAAGTTCTTCTGCAAAGCTTGACCAAGTAGACAATAGGTGTTGAGCAAAGTCAATGCAAGCTGTGCAGAAAATCAGTTTGAACTGAGTAAAAGTCTATTTTAGCGTATGTCAAGAAAAATAGAGGATGTTAAGTAAAGTTTAGTTATTCCAAGCACCAGTAAAATTTAGTTCATATCAAGTGATTTTACAAAGGATGCTGAGCAACGCAGTTTGTGCTAAGCATTAGAAGAAAGTTAATGCCGAGCGTTAACATTATTAAAAAGATCATGAATTCGATGGATCTAAGCTGACAAGTTTGTTTTCTTGGATTGTGTGAACTAGGTGGAAGATAAGATTGATGAGATGGTGGCACAAAATGTATGGTAAACCATTTTGAGGTGAACTCAAAGAGGATTGAAGAAGAAGTTTCTATAAATGAAATGGAATGAGGGGTAGACTAATTGAATCCTAGCTAATCTGTCCTAACCCTATATTGGATGATGGATAATGAATGACAAAATATCTTAATTTCCTATTTATAGGGATGGCTGGTCAAAAGAAAAGGTTGTCATGTGCGAGAATTTAAGAAAGACAAGGAGTCTAGGGTATTGCTTCATCAAGTAACCTAAGTGAAGAGTCTGCATTGGCAAGCTAAGCAAGAAGGCTTAAGGTAATGAATGCTTGAAGGGTGAACAAGCTATCAGAGCTAAAATGTGTGAAAGCCAAGTAGAATGGAGGACTAAAACAAAGATCTATAATCTGCAAATGGAGTTGTAAGTTGTTATCATATCAAGCCTTACTGTTACTCTCTAATAATTGTACCAGTCTAGGGTGAATCATTTGGATTAATGTTTACCTAACAATCATTTATAAATCCTTTAATTGGGTGACATTCCAAGTGAATGATCTAAAGTCCTCTAACAAGGCTCACTCCTAATAAGGTGATTGAAATCCTTTAACAGGGTCACATTCAATAGTGTCTATTGTAACCTCTAACAAGGTTGGCCTTTCATAGGGCATCACATCATAAGAGTGAGAAAGAGTAGCATTTTACCAATAGTTTTTTTCCAAATTGAGTTTCCATGTAAATCATTGTGTCAAGTGTGTTGTTGAATCTATTATGTTTCATGTTTACATTTCTAAAAATTTATTTGATAGTAACGTACAAGTTTTAAGTCATTACATAATCTTATGGATGCATGCATAATGATAAATGTTTTATGGGTTCACTAAGATATGAACCTTTTTATTTATACATTTGGACCTTGGATAACTAGTTCACCCCCTCTTAGTTATTCTAAAGAATTCCAACAATTGATATCAAAGCCATCTACTTAAGAGGACTAGTTTGAAAGTACTAGAAGCACAAAGATCAAGATGTCAAAAAGAGAAGTACCCAAGCTTAATAGAGATAACTTTCTTGCATGGAAAATTTTGATTAAGCTACACTTTATAGTACTTAGAGATCATGCACAATCTATTATTACTATTGAGCATGATGATCATGCTAGAGCCCTAATTTTTGAGGATTTGAAAAAGAAGAAAGAACACAACCAAGAAATGTTGGAGATTGCCTCTGCCCTAAGCTATGCTGAGTTTGATGATATCAAAAGTCTTGACAGTACAAGAAAAATTTGGGATGCTTTACACATCATCAGTGGAGGAGATAAGAATGTTCTAAGAGCCAAATCTAAGAGTCTCAAAGGTAAGTTTGACGATGTGAGAATACAAGAAGGTGAAAATATTGCTCAAGGATAAAAGATGTTGTTAATGCAAGAAGAGGAGCTACTAGTAAAATAGATGATGACACTATATAGAGAAAAGTTTTAAGAATACTGCTACCTATATATGCTATTAGAGTTTCTGCAATTTAAGAGCTAAGATATGCAAGGGAATGATCTTACTCTTGAAGGTCTAGTAGGTAGACTTACTATTTTTGAGCTATCTAACTTTGATAATTACCAACTTAAAAATATTGAATGTGCTTTCAAAGTTAAGCTATCATTAAAGGAACCTGATGAGAAGAAGAAGAAGAAGAAGAAAAGATAAAATATGTGTCCAGTGATAGTGATACAAATGAGGAAGATGTAGATCAACTTGAAGCACTACTTGCAAGGAGATTTCATAGAGGTAAAGGCAAGTTTAAAGGTAAACTGCCTATAATTTGTTTGAATTGCAACGAGGTTGGTCATATTGCTGCTAGATGTCCACAGAAGAAGAACTATAGAAGTGGTGACAAGTACAAAAGTAGAAGAGATGAAGAAAACAAGGATTACAAAGACAAAGGCAAGAAGTCTTGCTATATTGTTGAAGAGGAAATAAGAATGAATTTGATGAACATGATGATGAAGTGGTGTTTGTTGCAATGAATGATGAATCTGATGAAGATGGGGTAACTATACTTATGTCTTGTATGAACAAGAATGACAAATGGATCTTTGACAGTAGATGTTCATATCACATGACTAGAGATAAAAGTAAGTTCATTACCTTAAATTGTTATGATGGAAATAGTGTAATATTTGGTAATGATGCACCGTGTTTGATAAAAGGCAAGGGTTATATCAAACTCACAGAAAATATTTTATGTGAAAATGCTTATTATGTTGAAGGACTTAACTATAATCAATTAAGTGCGTCACAAATGAATAATTTAGGATGTAAGGTTGAGTTTGAAAACAAGATTGCTAAGATATATGATACTGATGGAAAACTGATTGGAAATGATGATCAAACTAAGAGTAATCTATTCTATCTTGATATAGAGGATGCTACTTGTCTAGTTTTAAAATTTGATGATGTGTGGCTATGGCACAAGAGGTTATGTCATGTTAATTTTGATAACTTGGTTAGTACCAAAAACATGAGAAGAGTTAGAGCTTTTCCTAAGTTGAAGAAGTTTGATAATATAATGTGCAAACAATGTCAATTAGGCAAAATGACAAAGTCAAGTTTTAAGAGTAAAACTAATACCTCTAAAAGAATACTAGAGATTGTTCATGTTGACTTGTGTGGATTAATTGAAGTACAAACCTATAAAAGAGATAAGTACATTATGTTGCTTGTTGATGATTATTCTAGAATGATGATAGTTATGTTTCTGAAATAGAAATTTGATGCTCTACAAATGTTTAAGTGGTACTTAGCAAGAGTTGAGAAGGAAATAGGTAAAAGTTTGAAATGTTTGAGATCTAACAGAGGAGGATAATTTACATCAAATGAGTTTGAGATGTTTTGTAATGATAGATGAATCAAAAGATAGGCGTTTTCCTCTAGAACCCCTACACAAAATAGAATTTTTGAAAGGAGGAACAAATCTGTAATGGATTGTGCTAGGAAACTCATGATGGAGAAAAATGTTGCTTTAAAATAATAGAGAGAAGCTATAAGTATAGCTATCTATACCTTGAACCATGTACAAGTTAAGAAAGGTACTCATTCAACACCTTTTGAAATATGGTATGGATACTCACCCAATGTAGAATTTTTTTAGGTATTTGGAAGCAAATGCTTTATTCTCAAAGATTTTAAGAATGGTAAAGTAGATGCAAAAAATGAAGAAGGTATATTCTTAGGTTATTCCACAAGAAGTAAAGCTTATAAGTGTTTAAATACTAACACTAACAAATTTGTGAAAAGTGCAAATGTGAAATTTGATAAATATATAAAAGTATATGAGACTAAACCTATGAAGGAACTGGAAGAATAAAAAATATTTGTATACATTTATGAAAGTATGCCAATTGAAGAAGATGTTGCAAATCAAACTACAAGCCAACAACAAGTTTCAGTGACTACCGAGTCACATACTATGAATGCCGAGTTGCATTCATGAACTGAGCTACATTCAAGTGTCGAGTTATAGAATGAATTTAAGGCACATTCTGATTTTGAGGTTAGTATACATGAGAGAGATGCTGAACTATCTAACAAAAATGTACATAGTGACTCTAAAGTTGAAAGACCAAATGAAAAAACCAAAGCTGAACCAAGATTGTCTAAATATGTCAAGAGACATCATCTTGCTACACAAATCATTTGAGATAAAGATGCTAAACTAACTAAAAGGAACAAGTTGGGAAGTGATACATGTTTGTTAAGCATGAAGGAACCTCAAATAATGAAAGATACCTTAGAAGATGTGGACTGGAGTAAAGCCATGGAGGAAGAGATTGAGCAAATTGAGAAAAAAAAAACATGGACTCTAGTTCCTAGACCGGAAGAAACAAATGTGATTGAAAACAAGTGGTATATAGAAACAAGCTAGATGAAAATGGTGAAGTCACAAGGAACAAGGCAAGCCTAGTCTGCAAAGGATATGTGGTTTGTCTCACAATAGGTGTATAATAATCATGCCCAAGGTGATGCAGGAGCATCCTGGGTTGCCTTGTTATCCTGCTAATTTTATTCATTTTGCAGTTCCTTCATGTGCCTAGTAGTTCCTTCATGTGCCTAGCAGTCCTTCATGTGCCTAGTAGTTCCATCAAGTGCCTAGCAATCCAATTTTCTTCATGTGCTGAGTTACTCAGTGTATGTCGAGTGTTTCTTCATGTGCTGAGTTACTTAGAGTATGCCGAGTGTTTCTTCATATGCTGAGTTACCCAGTGTATGTCGAGTGTCAGTATTTGGATGTGATTTTGTGAGCCAACTTGCAGGATTTATTTTGTTCATGACATTTATGTTAAGATCTTTTCTTGGGATGAGTCTAGACCATTCTTGGGTTGACCTTCCCCTTATGTAATGATTCTAGAATGATCTGTAAGTCATTTTGGCAAGTATAAATAGAATGGTTAGGCTTAGAGTTAGGCAAGTTTTTGGTGAAGAAGATTAGAGAGTAGAATTGAAGGTGCAAATTTGTTGTTGGATCTTTGTATATGAATGTATTGTAATTGGCTGTAACCTAGAAGGCCTTATAGTTGGGCATGTATGAAGATATTTTGATGAATCAATAAAAGTATTCTCTCTTCTTCCTCCTTTGGTTGTTGTTCCTTGCATTTGCTTCCATTGTTTTAACTCTTGTAGGGTGGTTTGGATAGTCGGGTGAGCCTTTGGCCCAAGTTATTCATCCTTTGCCTGTGCCAGTTGGTATCAGAGCTCGAGGTTTTTCCTTGTGGAGACTGGATCATGTAGAACCTTGATTTGGATATGGTTGTAGGGTGGCAGATCCATGAATTTGACCTATAACTTATAGAGGGTTATGATCTTGTAGGAATGTGATTTGTGAAGATGGTTTGTGGTAGAAGAAATGCTGATGATGCTATATTGGATTAGTTGAGACAAATTGTAGCTAGATTAGATGCTGTAGAGACAGCCCAGAGGAGAGGAGCACATATTGATGATGTAAGTGATGATGAAGTAGCATCACCAAATCATAATCTAGAACTTGAAGAAGATCAAGATGAGGAAAGATTGTTGTGAGTATTGTCTAGAGAAAATTCAAACCCTACTATAGAAGTTGTTCCTTATGATGGAAAATTGGACACCAATGCTATGTTGGATTGGATCTCTAATATGGAGAAGTTCTTTGAGTATGGAAACACCTCTGATAATAGAAAGGTGAAGATTGTAGTCACTAGGTTGAAAGGTTATGCATCACTATGGTGGGAGCACTTATAAACTAATAGACAAAGGAGAGGAAAGGAGAAGATCAAAACTTGGCCAAAGATGGTGAACAAGGTAAAGAACAAATTCTTTCCTGCTGATTACCAAGTTAGCTTGTTGAGAAACATGTAGAATTTGAAACAAAAGGACATGACTGTGAAAGAATATACTGAGGAATTCTATAGATTGGACATCAGATCTAGATATGTGGATGATGATGTTGAGAAAATTTCAAAGTACATTAATGGATTGAGATTTGGAATACAAGATGAAATAAGTTTTGTGAAGTTGAAAAATGTAGAAGAAGCAAATCAATATGCCTTGAAAGTCGAGGAGATCTTGACGAAGAAACATGAACAAAGACAAAGAGGTAGAGGTTGCAAATTCCAAAGAGGCAGAGGTAGATCTTATGGTGAAGGTGGTAGATCTAAAAGTTATGTGCAGGATAAAGGCAAATCTAAATGGAAGAGTGATGACAAAGGCACGACCGAATGGAAAAGTGGTAATTCTTATCAAGAAGGCACTAGTTCTTACTGAGGAAGAGGTAATTCTTATTCTAGAGGTGGATTTCATGGTAATTGTTTTAGATGTGGCAAAGAAGGGCATAGATCTTTTGAATGTAGATCCTCTGAAAGTAGGCAAGGTAACATAAATGCTATGATTTAAGAAGATGATGAGGGTTCACCAAGTGGACCTAAGGCTGGAGAAAATTTAATGGTGAAAATAACCTTATGTAATAAAGGAAGTGATGAGGAACCTATTTTAAGGAGGAGTCTATTCAAGACAAGATGTAAGATGGCTGAAAAATGCTGCAAAGTAATCATTGATAGTGGAAGTTCTACAAATCTAGCATCAGAGGAGCTGGTTACAAAGTTGCAATTGCAGAGGTTGAAACATCCCAAACCCTATCATGTTTCATGGATCAAAGATGAGCATAAGATATTGGCAAGTGAGAAATGCCTTGTGAAGTTCAAAATTGGACATTACTTTGATGAAGTTTTGTGTGATATTTTTCCCATGGATTGTTGTCATATTTTTTTGGGTAGACCTTGGCAATATGATATATGCTACACATGATGGAAGATTGAATCAATATACTCTTTGGGTAAATGAGAAGAAACAAACATTGCTGCCTTTGATTGAAAGTCTAGATGAGGTTAATTGTACTGCTGTAAAAATTTGAATGGTTTTCTGGGAAACAATTTGAAAAGGAAATGAAAAGGAATCAAGTCTATTTTGCCATAGTTCCTAGAGGACTGAGTGTTGGTAGTAATGGCTGAATAGCAGAAGTTAGTAATGACCGAGTGCTAGAATAAATTTTTGAGTTGTTGAATGAGTATAAAGATATTATTGCTGATGATATCCTAGATGGTTTACCTCCTATAAGAAGTATAAGTCATTATATGGATCTGATTCCTAGAGCTAGTTTGCTAAACAAAGTACCATATAGATTGACACCTGTAGAGAATGAAGAACTTAATAGACAAGTGCACGAGTTGTTCTAGAAAGGTTTGATCAGAGAAAACTTGAGTCCATGTGCTATACCTACTATATTAGCACCTAAAAAGAATGGAGAATGGAGAATGTGTACTGATTCTAGAGCCATTAACAAGATAATAGTGAAATAGAAGTTTCCTATGCCCAGGATGGATGACATAATGGATTTTTTGAGTGGAGCAAAGTATTTCACCAAGATTGATTTGAAGAGTGGCTATCATCAGATTAGAATTAGAGAAAGTGATGAATGGAAGACTACTTTCAAGACAAAAGATGGTTTGTATGAATGGTTGGTTATGCCTTTTGGTTTGACTAATGCACCTAGTACTTTTATGAGGTTGATGAATGAAGTTCTGAAAAGATTTTTGGGTAAGTTTGTGATTGTTTATTTGGATGATAATATGATATTTAGTAAGACTAAGGAAGAACATCTTGATCATATTAGACAAGTATTACTGAGGTTGAAATAGGAAAAGTTGCTGATTAATTTGAAAAAGTGTTCTTTTATGCAAGAGGAGATTGTGTATCTGGGATTTGTGATTTTAGTTGATGGTTTGAATATGGATCTTGAAAAGGTTAAAGCAATTTTGGAATGGTCTACACCTAAGAATGTGAGCGAGGTAAGATCATTTCATGGTTTGTCTAGTTTTTATAAAAAGTTTATAAATTTTTTTAGTTCTGTTTGTAATGCTATGATTGAGACAATGAGGGGAGATAAAAAGGAATTCAAGTGGACACATGGAGCTGATAAGAGTTTTGAGACTTTGAAACAAAAGGTAGCTAAATTACTTGTATTGGCTTTTCCTGATTTCAACAAAGTATTTCAAGTTGAATGTGATACAAGTGGTAATGCAATAGGAGCTGTATTAAGTCAAGAAGGTAAGCCTGTTGCTTTCTTTAGTGAAAAGTTGAATGATGCTAAAAGGAAATATTCTATGTATGATCAAGAGTTTTATGCTATTGTTCAAGCATTAAAGAAGTGAAGACATTATTTGATGCCTAAGGAGTTTGTGTTGTATATTGATCATAAAGCTTTATAATACTTGGGAAGTCAACAAAAATTGAATCAGAGACATATGAAGTGGGTTAAGTACTTGTAGAGTTTTACATTTGTCATCAAGAATAAGAGTGAAGTCACTAACAAAGTTGCTGATGCATGAAGTAGAAGACACTCTTTGTTGACTGAAATGAAAGTTGAAGTTCTTGGTTTTGATGAGATGAAAGAGTTATATGATGTTGATCATGATTTTTCTAAGGCATGGAGAGAGTGTAGATCACCAAATCTGATAGATCACATAAGTAAGTATGATGAGTAATTCATTCAATAAGGTACGTTGTTCAAAGGTGTTCAATTGTGTATTCCTAGAAGTCCTATGAGGTTGAATCTTATTAAGGAAAAGCATAGGGTGGATTAGATGGACATTTTAGAATTGATAAGACATTAAGTTTGCTGAAAGGGAAGTATTATTGGCCACAAATGTATAAGAATGTTCATAAATTTTTTAAGAGTTGTGGAGTTTTTCAAGTTGCAAAGGGAGTGAGTCAAAATACTAGTTTGTATACACCTATTATTGTTCTCGAGAAACCTTGGACTGACATCAGTATGGATTTTGTACTTGGATTGCCTAAGACAGTGAAGGGGTATGATTCTATATTTGTTGTAGTGGACAAATTTTCTAAGATGACTCATTTCATACCATGTAAGAAGACATCAGATGTTGAGCACGTTGCTCAACTTTTCTTTAAGGAGATTGTGAGATTGCATGGATTACCAAGAAGAATTATTTCTGACAGGGATAGTAAGTTTGTTGGTTATTTTTTGAAGACTTTGTGGAAGAAGATGGGTACTGAGCTGAAGTTTAGTTCTACATTTCATCCACAAACAAATGGTCAGATAGAGGTTGTGAATAGAAGTTTGGGTAATTTGCTAAGATGTTTAGTTAAGAATAAGCCAAGTAATTGGGAGATGGTATTGGCACAAGCTGAATTTGCATACAATAATTCTGTGAATAGAAGTACATGAAAGACACCTTTTGAGATTATTACTAGAATGCATCCTAGAGGTATATCAAATTTGAGAGATGTTGCTAGTGAAGAAAAGAAAAATGCTACAAGGGAAGAATTTGTTAATTTTATGGAGTCTTTACACAAGGAAGTAAAGTTGAGGTTGGAGCAAAGTAATCATAAGTATAAGGAGAATGCTGATCAATCTAGAAGACACTATGATTTTCAAGTTGGTGATGAGGTGATGGTTCATCTAAAGAGAGGAAGATTCTTAGTTGGAACATACAGTAAGCTGAAGATAAAGAAATTTGGATCTTGTCAGATTTTGAAGAAGTTTGACAGTGGTAATGCTTATGAAGTTGAGTTACCTGATGACATGGATATATCTCCTATATTCAATATTGCTGATTTGTATAAGTACCATGAGTCAGAGCATGAAGTTTTTGTATCAAATGATTATCCTAAGAAGTAGATTGAAGAAGTTGAATAGATATTGGACCAGAGAGTTGGCAAGAGCACAAGATGAAAAGATTACTATGAATATTTGGTGAAGTGGAAGAATAGAACTATTGAAGATGCTTCATGGATTTCTCAATTTGAGTTGGATTTAGCTCAAGTTGGGACATCTCAATGATTCAGGAGAATCATTTCTCTCAACCCCAGTTGTCTAATGCAGGAGCATCTTAGGTTGCCTTGTTATCCTACTCATTTTGTTCATTTTACAATTCTTTCATGTGCCTAGTAGTTCTTTCATGTGCCTAGCAGTCCTTCATGTGCGTAGTAGTTTCTTCAAGTGCCTAGCAGTTCCTTCATGTGCCTAGCAATCCAGTTTTCTTCATGTGCCGAGTTACCTAGTGTATGCCAAGTGATTCTTCAAGTGTCAAGTTACTCAGTGTATGCCAAGTGTTTCTTCATGTGACAAGTTATTAAGTGTATGCCGAGTGTTTCTTCATGTATCGAGTTACCCAGTGTATGTTGAGTGTCAGTATTTGGACATGATTTTGCAAGCTAACTGTAATCACCTAAAAATGGTCATCTAGACTATTAGCCCTCTTTTCAACATTTTGGCTAAATTAATTTAATCACTTACCTAGAACAAATTGCTAATAATCAATTTATTTAATTATAACCTATAGTTTGACTATGCTATCCTAAGTTCATTATTTGATTAAAAGAACATGTCCCCTTTTAATTGAATAAAACACCCCATTCTTCTAACCCACTTAAAGGGGACAAATAAAGTCATTTTTCTATTTTGAAATTAAAAGAAAGGCTTTGTGAATTTTGTCTTATATGACAAGTCAACTTATGTTCTATTGGTTGACTTGTGTGTGCACGTGGATCACTCCTCTTTTTGAATTCCACCGTTGATCATCCACCATCTTCATCTTGATCTCTACCGTCCATACATCTTTAAAAGGGAGAGAGCTTTCCCCCTCAATCGATCCATCTTTTGAATATTGTTATGCTGCAGGTTTTCTAACAGGTTTCTTTGGAGCTTTGTGGAGAACTTCTATTTCTTGTCTACATTCTCTCATCTATGGCATCATGGCATTCTAGCTTAGCTTAGCTTTCATTTTTACATGTAGCTTAACCTTACATAGTTTAATAATGGTATTGTAACATTCTCATACATGTTTTAGCATAGCTCCACTTTGCATCTTATTCTAGCTTAATTTTCATTTGTATTGCATTCTTGAGGAACTCCTTGAGACATTTGCATTCTTGCATCTTGTCTTTGGAACCTCCCATTGCATGGTTTACTAGCAAGAAGAGTATCTCTAAGGCTCATCTGAGAGCCCTTGAACTTAAAATACACTCTCTTGCACTCTGTGGATAGGGATCTCTAAGCTGACATCCGAACATTCCAACTCATGGAATCGTTTGGATCGAAGGGTTTAGAGTGGGACACTTTCGAGTGTACATTTTTGGCGCCCACCGTGGGGCTTGAATCAAGTTTTTAAACTCCATTTGCTTTTATTTTTCATCTCTAGCTTTTTACAGCAACATATTGGATCTAATCAAGTGCTTTTGTAGAATTATCACTTGGGTTTTAAGGCCAACCCATATGTAGATTGGTTTGAAGGCCAAAAATCTAGTTGGTTTAGAGATTTGATCATATATTTTAAACCGCTTGGAGTTTGGTTTTGAAATTTTTTTTACAAGTTGGTTATGTGTTCAAAATGTCTCAGTCTAATTTTTAGAGCACTTTGACGTGATTTACGGGAGTTATGATTTTTTTAATATTTTTCATAAAAAGCCATTTATGATCGCAAATCAGTGCATTTTTCATAAAAACTTACATTTTCAGAAAGGTTTTTTAATTTTAATATGGGTACTCTCTTTGTATTTTGAATTTTGAGGTCGTATTAGGGATCAAAAATCTGATTTGATAAATTTGGCCTGTTTTGACAAAATCGATCTCTAGGGAGCAAATGAAGATATTTTTTTGAATTTTTTGCATTTTTGGAAAGATCTCTGGTTTTTAGTAAGGGTCTATTCTTTGAATTTCTCTTTTTGAATTCAAAATAATAGCAAACAAGTCCAATCTTGTTGACTAGGTCAAAATCAAAGAGTAAAAATGAGAGCATTTGTGATTAGTTTGCCCTTTCTTTGTATACATTTGATTGGAAGATAACTTGAATATTTGAGGCAACTAACCATTTTTTATTTTAGTTTTTTATGTTATTTCATAGTAACTTGTGGTGCTAACAAGTTGTGATTTCAGGTTACCGTCTTTGTGAAAAAATTGAAACATTGCATAAAAAGAACGCATCCCAAAGCTTCAAATGCACAAGGGCTACTAACGATTATTTGCAGGGCTGCCCAACGCATAAAAATCCAATTTTTCTTGTTCTTTACTTTTACACGTGCGACATATACTAGTTGTTTATTTTTAGGCACATTAAAACTTACAATTGGGATCTTTTGGTGATAGGAGAGTATGCTCTTCACCCTTGTGGTGAATCAAAAATCTTGACTTACCATTTGGTTTCAAGAGTAAGAGACAACTGAATCTTCTTTGCGTGTTTGGGAGAAAATGATTGGAATAGGAGAGTATGCTCTTCACCCTTGTGGTGAACCAGAAATCTTGACTTCCAAAAGTTGATCCACTTTGTATAGTTAGAATCCTTTAGAGGGCCTGCTCTCGGACAACCTGAGAGGAACGACCCAAGTGGGGACAAGCCGATTACTTGGCTCTTCCAACCCACTATAAACTCAAGGCTACCAAGGATATAAAACTTTGGTAGACGTAGTGTTTGTCTTCGCCTAGTGTGATTGCTTATGGAATTTCAACCATAGGGAGATCACTAGGCAAGAATGCTTAAGGTACTCTTGTGATCGCGAGATCGGTTACTCATCACAAGGTGAGGTGTCCCATAATTGGGAGCAAGAGGAACACTATGAACGGAAGCCCGATCTAAAAACTCTAAAGTTAGTAACTACCTTTTTTTAGCCGCTCAACTTCTTGGTGCAAGGATCGATCTTAGTGGACTACCCGGATCACCTCAAGATTTACACTCACCATATGTGTTTCCTTGGTTGTGCTTATGGCACTTCCATGACAAAGCCAATATCTCTTGTGGGAAACCACTTGGTGTGAGGCAAAAGAGCATCAAGCATGGGCCAAGTTGTTGAGTAATGAACCGTGACTCTAAGGTAGATTGCTTGGCTATTGTTTTCGATGTTTTGACCAGTGTTAATGTTCTTGCAACATAAACATTCCGATAAAAAGTTGTTAGGAAGGCCGTCCTGATATCCCAAATGCATATTGACAAGGTTGTTTTTACCCTTGATGAATTGTTCTGAGACATGTTACAACACTTACTTTTTGCAAACCTTGCTGTTTACTGATACGAACTGAAACAAAATGTTGTCTGATTGAAACGACTATCTGATTGACAAATTGAAATGAACTTCAAACCAAAAATTGACTTTTTTTGCACAAAACTGGCACTTTGTCGCACGCTTTCACCAGAAATATCGCACGAATTTTTTTTCAAAAATTATGTCGCATATCAATAGTAAATTTCTGTCGCACTCAGTTAAAATATCTGTCGCTTAGACAAAAAGTGTCGTACCCTTGTTGAAATTCGGTCGCGCGACACTATTTTTGAACTTATGTCACCCTCCTTTTGAGAAAGTATCGCCTAGAGTCATTTTGGGTCAAAACAAAGTTTGCATTTGGATTTATTTGGTCTAAGGAGCATCACGTTGGTCACCCTTGATCCTGGGTACGTATCAGTGTGTGAAGAATTCGTCCTAGGTTGAAAAGATGGGTTTATTCCGTCAAATGTAAGTCTTGAAATGTCTTGAAGAATCACTTGTCAAAATTCAGCTATTATTTTATTCTAGCTATCCGCTATTGAGCTTCTTGATCGTCCGCTCGGCTCGAGTCACCTGTGCTATAAGATCTTGAGCACTATTTGACAAGCCATCTATCACATTTTGACAAGTGACTAGTCTTGGTTGTAAAAGCTTCAAATTCGGCTCGCTTTTCTTGTCCTACTAAACAAAGACAACTCTTTACATGCCGGTCACAACTAGATATCAAGTTGGTAACATTAGCCACACGCCTTTCATTTTCAAGCAATTGGAAACACCACCCAAATGTCCTTGCAAACAACCTTGTGATAAGAATCTCGAATTTACTCAAACACAAACGGCCAACATTCGGCACAACCCACTTTATAATTTTGAAAATCCATTTGGTACACCCTTTGAGACACCCTAGGATATGAGTGGTATAGTCACTATGGTGCACCCTAATGAAATTAAACGTTGCCTAGAAGAACAAGCACGTGAAACCCAAAAGACTTTGGAGGCTATATACGCTAGGGAGAGAGAAAATCAACAAGTTGAAACTAACAATCAAGCACGCTATGAAGGATACAAAGGAACTTGTCCTCGAAATCCTTTTGAGAACAATGATGGTAATCACATGCCTCCAAGGACTCCTAGAGCTGTCGCTGGCGCATGTCCTTCACCTAAACCATGATAGTGATGAAGAAGTAACTAGCGAAGACGTGATCAAATTTCAACAAGATGGCTTCGCCCAAAAACTAATGCTCAGAGCTTTAGAGGAAAATGGAGACCAATACTTCTGATACATGGCAGCTAGGGGATGGAAACTCCCTCAAGGTTTTAATGTTGAAAATATTATTCCAAGACGAGAGCCCACTGAGGCTGAAATCTTAAGGGAAGAAATACAGGAACTAAGGAAAAAATTTGCACAACTGCAAACTTCAAAAGAGCCTCCTAAGACATCATTTGTTGAATCAATTTGTGCTCTTCCATTTGATAGGAGTCTATACATGCTGCCATTTCCTAAGGATATAGAGGTTCCTAAGTATGATAAATACAATGGAAATGGTGACCCTCACGACCATGTGAGACATTTCTATGCTATTAGCATGGACTTTATGCATGAAGACACCTTTTTTATGTGTTTGTTTCCTAGAAGTCTAACAGGACAAGCTATGGAATGGTTCACAAAATTAAGTGCTCCTCTTAAAACATTTGACAAACTTGTGCAATGCTTCATCCAGCAATATTCATACAACATTCAACATCTTGTGACTGTGCTAGACTTATGCAACATCAAACAAAAACTAGGAGAATCTTTTGCAATATATCTCCAACGATGGAGATCTTTATACTCTCGGTATCCTCGGCAAGTGCCTGAGGCTGAAAAAATTGATATTTTTGTCAATACGCTTGTACCCAAATTATACTTTGATCTAAGAAAACAGTTATTCACATCCTTCAACGCCATGGTAGAAAGTGCATATCACATTGAGGATGTTGCTATCAAAAGAGGTGATATTGCCATAAACAAGGATAGAATTAACAATGGAAATGGTAAAGACAAAGGAAAACCTTGGAACAAAAACAAGTATGTTGTCAATGACGGAGTAGTGGACACTCCTAAGACTAAGGAACCTGCATTTAACCTTTCCAATGCCACCTATGCAGCAAAGCAACAAGAAGGTTCAAAACCACAAACCTTTGACAAAGGCTCTAAATCTGCAGAGAAGCGACGTGTTTACACACCTATGGTCGAACCTTATGAAGTGGTTTTAAAAACCTTAATTGCAAACAAATTGGTTACCTTACCAGACAACTCACGTCCTTACGATCCACCCGTTAGACCTCCATGGTGGAGAGAAGATCATACTTGCAGCTATCACCAAAGTAAAGGACATAACATAGAGAATTGCTTCAAACTCAAAGATGTAATTCAAGAACTCATCAAAGCTGGCAAAGTTGTTACAGATGGCCTTGTTAAGAATACTGATCATAAGGCTTT
Organism: Cupressus sempervirens; assembly: GCA_028749045.1. Taxonomy (NCBI): domain Eukaryota; kingdom Viridiplantae; phylum Streptophyta; class Pinopsida; order Cupressales; family Cupressaceae; genus Cupressus; species Cupressus sempervirens. The sequence continues at coordinate 366,567,087 of CM053791.1, read as the reverse complement.
CCAAAAACCATTACCTGAATATGAAAAGGGTGAGACCTCAAGGGTAGTTGCCAAAAAGAATCATGACGCCAAAATCAGTTATGCTTACGCTAACACTGATAATGTTATAAGCATGCTTGAGCCTGTTGAATACATATGTATGGCAAGCTCCAACAATGACAACTGGCCAAATTATGACGTTGAAGATGAACGACCAAGAGTGGTCTTAAGGACACGATCCACTCCTCAAGATAATACTGATACTAGACCCAAGGCGGTACTCTGAGTCGCTGAGTCTTCATCTTCTCAGGGTGAACCACTTAATGCTATCACTAGGGGGCAATCTAAGGTTGTCCTAAAAGTTGCTAATGATCCTAAAAATGCTTCATCATCTAAGCAACCAATTAATTCCAAGATCTCCAACTATGATCTTGTTAGCCAACTGCAACGCACACAAGCACAAATCTCCTTTTTTGAATTGCTAGAGTTATCTCCTTTGCACAGGGATATCCTTGAGAAAGCTTTACGTTCTACCAATATTCCCACAGAAATTGATGCGGAACAATTCCAAGCTATGGTGAACTACATCTCTTCACCCCACTATCTCACCTTTTCTGAAGAAGATGATCGAGCTCTCCGTCATCCCCATAACCTTGCTCTTCATGTCGAAGTTCAAATATTTTGTACCCGCGTCCGTCGAGTCTTGATAGACAATGGTGCAGGGTTAAATATCATTTCATTCAATGTAATCCAATAATTGGGCATGTCTGAATTTGCCATCGATCCTAAGCGCAAGATAAATATAAAGGCCTATGATGAGGTTGAAAGGCCTTCTAAAGGTCTAATTGTACTTCCAATCAGAGTTGGTCCAGTTGAGAAGAATGTCGTTTTCCAAGTCTTAGACATACCACTTGCATACAACTTGTTGTTGGGACGTCCATGGATTCACGATATGCAAGCAGTACCCACTACATACCATCAGTGCATTAAGTTCCCTTTTAATGGTACTGAAGTAGTTGTCCTTGACGACAACTATATGTCTATCAACACATTATCTGCTGCTGAAACGCTAGTCCCACACAATCGCTCTTCTCATGAGCTAGCACCATCTTTCACAGAATGTGAACAAAAACTGAAAATGATAAGCCTTGGTATGGGCGAGTACACTTTGGACTCTATTGCTTCCTTACCAATTTCCCCTTGATCCTACGGGAAACCAACTATTGCAAAGAAGTCTTCTACTTCTGCTATGACACTTTTTGGTGCTTTTGTGCAATCTTCCATACCATTGGAAGCAGAGAAGGAAGAACAAGCCATTAGGGACTGGATCTACAAAGAAGAGGAAGACGAGGAGGTTACAATGACTACCCCTATTTCTCCCAAAAAATATGAAAAAGGCTATAAATTTTTGACAAAAATGGGCTACTAGGGCCACAGGTCCTTAACTGGTTGTAAGAACGCTCTAGTTGAACCTTTAAGTCACACTCAAGATCATGATGCTCGAGACACCGTTGGTCTAGGCTTTGGGCTAGACAATAATACACCAAACTGTGATCAAAGATTGCTCATGTCTAGTGAATCAGAGGATGATGACTCTCCCGTAATTGCTACTACTGCACAAGACGAAGACTTTGTTCCTCCCACTTCCCTCCTTTGGGGAGAAGAAATAGTGACCAATTGGTTGACTTCCCACTTGAAGATGTAGCACCTATGCAAATTGAGTTTCCAGATGCCTCGATCATGAACATTACTGACAGAACATGGAAGATGTTTTTTGATGGATCCCATACATAGAATGGAGCAGGAGCAGGGGTGTTGTTTGTTTCCCCTCATGGTTATAGGATCCCAAAGTCCTACAAATTATTGTTCCCATGTACAAACAATATTGCAGAGTATGAAGCATTAACAAATGGGATAAAAATGGCCCTTGAATGGCGAATAAATGAGCTAGACATCTATGGGGATTCTCAACTGGTTGTGAACCAAGTGAATAATGAATATCAAACAAAGGATGACAAGTTGATCCCTTATAAAAAGTTGATAGATGCTCTAAGGAATTATTTTACCTTTGTAAAATTCCAACAGATTCCTAGAGCAGAAAACAAGGCTGCTGATGCTATGGCCACCTTACCATCTATCCTCCAATACAAGAACATGAATCACGATTTGAGTTCCTGGTGGAAGAATTGCACCATCCAGCCTATGATTCCTCAGATAACCAGGTGATCTACACTGTTGTGGGTCATGATTCCTCCCGCTATGCGGCTATTTTCTCCTACCTACATGATCAGGTTATTCCTGAAACCCTCACACGCAACCAAAAATACCAACTCCTTCGTAATGCTTCACACTACACTTTGGTCTTTGGTGACTTGTATAGGAAGGGTCTAGACGAAACGTTGCTTTGGTGTTTAGAGCTAGAAGAGTCTGAGAAGGCACTTGCCGAAGTCCATGATGGCATTTATGGGGCACATTCTAATGGCCTTGCACTTGCTCAAAAATTGCTTAGGACGGGTTATTACTGGCCCACCATGCAAGCTGATGCTGTGCACTATGCAAAGTCTTGTCAGAAATGTCAGCTCCATGGAAACTTGATACATGCTCTCGGGTGAGAGTTAATCCCTTCTGTGACATATTGGCCATTTCAGCAATGGGCCTTTGACTTGGTAGGAAAGATTCATTGAAGCTCATCCAACGGTCATAAATTCATCATCACAGCAATGGAGTATTTCACTAAATGGGTTGAAGCTGTACCATTATCTGCTGCTACAGGCAAACATGTTGCCCTGTTTATACTGAATCACATCATTTGCTGATATGGTATCCCATCCTCTATTGTTACGGATAATGGAGGGCAGTTCAAGAATAAGGACTTAAAATAGCTATGCAAAAAGTTTCGAATTAAACAACACTAGTCCTCCATTTACTATCCCCAAGGGAATGGCCAAGCTGAGGCCTCTAATAAAACACTGCTGAAAATCCTACACCACACAGTTCACAAGTCTGGTAAAGATTGGCACTTGAAAATAAATTCAGCACTTTGGGCTTATAGAACCTCTATTTGTACTCCTACAGGGGCTACACCCTTTTCTTTAGTCTATGGCTCTGAGGCTATTCTCCCATTAGAAGTCGAGATACCTTCTTTGTGCGTCTCCTTACATGGGTTAATAAACGATGAAGATCATAGAGCTATGCGAGTACAGGAATTAGAGACTCTGGATGAACATCACAAGGCTACTTTTGATCACATGAAAGCTTATCAGAAGCGCATGTCTACACAACATAACAAGAAGGTTCACCCCTATGAGTTCTAGGTTGGTGAACTTGTACTTAGGGAGAATCCAAAAAATCAGCAACATCGAAAGCAGAAAGGGAAATTTGAACCTAACTGGTTGGGTCCTTACATTATCACAACAGCATTTGGGTCTGGTGCTTACCAGTTGTCTACTTCAGAGGGAGAAGAACTTGCGAAGCCTATCAACATCCTACACTTGAAGAAGTTCTATACTTAGAGGCTTGTCGCTCAGCTATCTTGTATATATCTATGATCTTGAAAAATCCAAAAAATCATATATGATGCTGAAAAAATCCTAAAAATCAGAAAATGTCCTGAAAAAAGATCATTTTAGTGAAAACCTAGCAATAGGCACTTTGATGTATCATCAAAAATACAAAAAATTGAAAAAAGTCCTAAAAAAATCTGTCAAGTGGTGAAAATCTGGAAATAGGCGCTACTTGAAACCCTTGCACCTATGTCTATCAGTCTCAATCATCCACTTCGCTACACATTTCCTAGCTTGGAATTGTTTCTTGTCCTCGTCTTGGGGGCACAACTGCTTAGCCTATTGAGGTATTCTTGTGCATTAGGGTTTTTTGGACAACTCACAAAATAGTGTTTCTCAATACTTCCCCCACCTTGACATCAAGTATTTTTCAACACTTTTCAGATAGTTTACCTATGGTCTTCGATGTCATGATATTTCTCACTATTAGAATCAAGTTTTGAAGAAATGGCCAAGTGACTTACACACACGCACTTTAACACTTAAACGACTGAGCTATACTGATCTTTATCTACTTTGTGTGCTATCTATGATGATTTCTTTGCCATGTGTTCCCTCCCTAATAGTCTTTCGAGGATGTCATTGACTAGAAGACTGGGGGCATGGGACATACTTTCTTGATTTCTGCTTGTGGATATACTTTGTTTGTCTATAGTGTTGTAAGCATTTATGCTTTTCCTATCCAACATGTTGACTTACAAATGTATCATCCTTGACTATTTTGCAAGACCGCACTCAGGGTTTATCCTGGCGCTTATGCCTTAATACAGGTGTAATCTTGCTAAATTAAACTTAGAGAATCTAATTGCGTAGTTATCTTGACTTATATGTCTATGATGCTTAGATTGGATTTCCACATACCTATCTAATATCGATCATATTCATATCTTCATAGTTATACTAGTGATGGTTGTATGATCTCATGATGTTCCTAATAAATACTCAATGATGAAATTAAGAGTCTAAATGTTATGCACTTCTTGGTGGTAAACCACTTTTCATATTAGCTTGCATTTTAGGTTCATTTTCTAGATTAGTCTTGCATTCTTGCATATGGGGAGAGCTCTCTCTTCATCTTTTTTGTGGACATATCAGCTAACTCCTTTCATATATTTCTTTACTTTCTTCTTGTTCATGTCTTTTCACCTTCTTAATCTTTCACTTCATCTCTTTTCTATCTTATCATCACATTATATAAAGTTTTGACCTCTTAAATAATTTCAACGTGCTAGATTAATTTTTGGGATTTAAATCCAAATTCGAGTTCATCTTGATGGTCAAAATTGTCTTTTAAAATTCTACTTTCTTCTGAGCAGTTAGCTGACCTTTTGAGGTCTAATCTCTGAATCATCACTGGGGCATATTCATTTCTTCATGCCTTCATCATTTCCATACTTCATATCTACTTCAATTCACTGTTTCATGTCTAAAATCACCTTTCTACTCATTTTGACCTAATTTTTATGCTATATCCTTCAAGGTCAACTCTAGTCAAACTGGGGCATTTTATCAATTTTTTTATAGTCATTCCTGGGTTCTAATCATCTATCTGTCATCTTGGACATTGCTATATTCTAATTTTCTCATGTCCAACTAGTTTTTTCATCCCCTTACCTCATTTCAATTTCGATCCCGAGGGGGCAAAAATACTCTATCACTGATTGCTACAACTATCTACTTCTTTGCAACACTTGTTTGATCTTTTCACTTGCTCTTGATCTATCTACTTTGCTAGGTGTTAGTATTCTTCTTGAATTCTAACATCATCTCTATCCTACTGTTTAGTACTACTGCTATTAGACTATACATTCAGGATTTGCTATCTCTTTCTGCATTTCATTTTTTGAAATCAGATATCTATTTCTATTGCTGCCTACTTGGCTTCAATTTTCTTTGACATAATGCGTTCCCAGATCGATCACGCATTAGTCAAAGAGGGGCAAATGTAATCACCTAAAAATGGTCATCTAGACTATTAGCCCTCTTTTCAACATTTTGGCTAAATTAATTTAATCACTTATCTAGAACAAATTGCTAATAATCAATTTGTTTAATTATAACCTATAGTTTGACTATGCTATCCTAAGTTCATTATTTGATTAAAAGAACATGTCCCCTTTTAATTAAATAAAACACTCCATTCTTTTAACCCGCTTAAAGTGCACACATAAAGTCCTTTTTCTATTTTTCAATTAAAAGAAAAGGCTTTGTGACTTTTGTCTTATATGACAAGTCAACTTATATTCTATTGGTTGACTTGTGTGTGCACATGGATCACTCCTCTTTTTGAATTCCACCGTTGATCATCCACCATCTTCATCTTGATCTCTACCGTCCATACATCTTTAAAAGGGAGAGAGCTTTCCCCCTCAATCGATCCATCTTTTGAATATTGTTATGCTGCAGGTTTTCTAACAGGTTTCTTGGGAGCTTTGTGGAGAATTTCTCACTCCTTGTCTACATTCTCTCATTCCATCATATTAGCATAAGATCATATGGCATTCTTAGCATAGTTGCATTTTAGTTTAGCTTTGATTTCTTGCAATATCTCACATAGTTTAAATATTTGGTTTTGTAATACTCTCATCCATGTTTAGCATAGTTGCATCTTGCATTTCCATTCAAGTTTAGTCTTCCATCTTGCATTGCATCTTTGAGGAATTCATTGTAGACACTTGCATTCTTGCTCTTGTCTCAAAGAACCTCTCGTTGCATGGTTTACTAGCAAGAAGCACATTTCTAAGGCTTGGCTGAGAGCCTTCATGCTTGAATACTAGCTTCTTGCACTCCGTGGATAGGGAGCTCTAAGCCGGCATCTAAGCATTCCAACTCATGGAATCATTTGTATAGAAAGGTTTAGAGCTTGACAAAAATCAAGTGTACACTAACTTGTGAAATTTATTTTGTTCACAACATTTATGTTAAGATCTTTTCTTGGGATGAGTCCAGACCATTGTTGGGTCAGCCTTCCTCTTATATAATGATTCTAGAATGATCTATAAGCCATTTTGGCAAGTATAAATATAATGTTTAGGTTTAGAGTTAGGCAAGTTTTTGGTGAAGAAGATTAGAGAGTAGAACTGAAGGTGTGAATTTTCTATTAGATCTTTGTATATGAATGTATTGTAATTGGTCATAACTAAGAAGGCCTTACAGCTGGGCATGTATGAAGATATTTTGATGAATCAATAAAAGTATTCTCTCTTTTTCCTCCTTTGGTTGCTGTTCCTTGTGTTTGCTTTCGTTATGTTAACTCTTGCAGGGTGGTTTGGATAGCTAGGTGAGCCTTTGGCCCAAGTTATTCATCCTTTGCCTACGTCACAAGGCCATACTTAGGAATAGTGTATTCAATCTAAGGACTATTTTTTCTCACCATGAGGTGCATTTAATTTTGTCAACCTAGGCACATATACTTGAAATGGTTAGCATAGTATGTGCACTAGGTTTCTTAATGAGTCATTATGCTTATGCTACAGGAAAGTAAAATGCAAGAAAAGAACCTACACTATTGCTACAGAAAACTCACACACTTAACTCTTTACTAAAATGAATACTGAAAATGCAAAAATATTAATATATATTCCAACTCAGTTCATCTACTATAACTATTCTTATAGATGCTACATGAATACTCACAAAGTATGATGCTATAGGAAGGAACTTACAACTTCTACCTGCAATACTAAAGATGCTTGAAAACAAATCTATACTACTCTAATCTAATCCACCTCCCAAGTGGGCCCCCTTGGTTGGATTTTGCTAATATACTAACACATAATGTAAACTAGGAGCTATTTCATTATGTTCCAAAAATTGCTTACATGAGAATGATACATAAAATTGTAAAAATAACTCACTGCAAGAGTCACTAGTTTCTTGTCATAAGCATTATTCTAACCTCTAACACTATTCACCTAATCCCTATAAATAAAAGATCGACACTTATTCTGAAATAGGAAAGTAAAACAAACTAACTACAAATCCCCCAGAGAAAAAGAAGGAAAGATTACAGCTCATGGAATGAATAATAAAGTCTAGACAACCGCTTTGACACAATAATGAATGCAAAGAAAATATAATAATTCTTCATAGCTACTCCATATTAGCGGCCGTGTCCCTTGGTACCATTATGAATTTCTCCATTGTGGCTGAACCTTAAGGCCTTTTCTCTTTGAATGTTGTTGGCTATCTTCAACTGTTCCCTTTGAATACTTCCAACCATCTTCAACTTCCTTTGCTAACATGTTAGTTATTATGTAGAGATATTTGCAAATAAGCATTATCAAATTAAATTCAAATATTAGAACACACATTCTGATGGTTATATGAAATACTGCATTATATATATAATATTGGAAAAATATGACATACTATCTACCCATAGTTTAATCGTCAGTTCAAGTAAACATAAGTTCACAAATGTCTTGGTGGAAGTAAAATAGAGTGTTTAAAACTGTCATAAAATAGAGGCAATAATTAGCCTCATCATCTACCCGCTAGTAAACTAATGCTTGTCCTCAAGGATTGCATTTTCTAGTTAGTGATCTAAATTCTCCAACTTTAGTCCTTCCTCTCCTGCTACTTTTGAAGGTGTAGTAGAATCCTCCTATTCTCTTCAAAACTTTCCTTCTATGGTCCTCCTATAGCTTGTCAACTCTATTAGCATTAATATCATATAGGGGCCACATGAGCATTGGAGGTTGCATAGTGAGTGGGCACCATAGTTTTGGCCTATCCCATTTCCCCAACTCTATATACATTGGAACTCAGTGAAGGGTGGCCTCTAAATTGATAGGACTGTTTGACTTTGATCTTTTAAGTGTCTCAAGTAATCTAGCCAACCTACTTTTAACACCAACCATGGCTCTTTGAAAGGAAAAGTAAGGTAGGTTCTCATAGTCTGCATAGACCTTGGTTCTAGTAGCGAAGATTCTATCCCTTACTCCCTTGTTCTTATCCCCATAAGTCAATCTAAACTAGTCCCTAAGAACTTCTTTTGGTTTACTGGTCTCAGCTCTCAATGATAGGGGTTCCGTTCTTTTCTCATCTCTATAATTATTAAATTGTCTATCATAATTAGCTTCATTATGCATCCAGGACATCAAATCCCTTAGATGTATATCTCCTATATAGAGTAAAGGATTCAATTGAGTTTCTACTACCAGGATGGTAGAGTTTGGTTTAAATCATACAATTCCTGAGCTGATTTGAATTTTCCATTTATGTTCTTGAGGGTTAGCATAAGTTGGAATAAAAGAAACTATTCCTTTAAACACATAGCATAAATATGAGGTGGTAGTCTGCAAACAAGTGCTTGATCAACCAATTTGATGGCATGATCCATCCTTTGTTTTTGGTTTGCCAATTGCTCTTTCAAATCTATAATTTCCTCACCTTGGGACACTATGACTTTCTTCATCTTCTTTCTCTCCTCTTCCCATAGGGCTACAACAAGCATATGTTGTTCAAAAAATTAGAAAAGAAGTTTTTGCAAGGTAATGGAACCACTATCATCTTCATAGTTAGTTTTCCTCTTCCTCTATTCCCTCCATAACTGCTTTATGAAATTTGTAAGCCATGTTAGCTCATAGAGAACTAGGTCAATGTTTGAATAAACTAACTCATTCATTACAAGAACTATTTGTTGGCCTGTTGGGGAATCATTTTGATTTTCATTTACTTTGTATGCGTGAATATGTGGCCTATGCTAACACACACACTTCAACATGGTCCTTATTTGCAAGATGGAGCATTGGGAACAAGAGGTGCCTGTTTACCAGGTTTTCACCTTCTTGGCAAGATTTTTCTTTTTTTGCTACCATGATGCCTGTTTCAAGGTTTTCACCATTGGCACTTTTCTTGTTTTTCAATTTTTTTGTATTTTTGAGATTTTTCACTTTTTTTGGTGTTACCAAGACACCTATTGCTAGGTTTTCACCAGGGTAACAATTTTTTTTTTTTTTTTTTTGTATTTTTGAGATTTGTCACTTAATGTATGCATGAATATGTGGCCTATGCTAACACACACACTTCAACATGGTCCTTATTTGCGGATTTATCTCAGAATGAACATTGGATTGTTCATCTGAAAATCAGCCGGCAAGGCAACCTGTTGCCTTCTATCTAAAGGGAATTGCTTGTTAGATATCCTCAGATTTGAGGTGTTAAGCAACCAGACCCTCTACAAACGAAGGATTTAAAAGAAAATATGACTAATCTATATGAGAATGCAGATTAATCTAGGATGGAGTATGCACGTTTAATCTAAGAACATGTAAAAGAAGATTATGCTAAAATGTATGCATATTATGCTAAATGAGATTAAACTAAAAAATGAATATCTTATGAAAGTAATGAGCTCAAATGAATGCACAATCCAGCAACAATTCGATGCAAATTCTCATTCAACCTCTCAAAATGAAGAGATGAAGGTCTCTTAAATAGACTTTCCTAGAATCCATCAACGGTCGAGATTGATTTCAATCAATGGTCAGGATTGAAGATGAAGTTCAGTCATAAAGGAAGATTCCCAAATTAAAGAGAGTTAACTAACTCAGATCTAAGTGTAAGAGTTTTTCAACTTAGATAGACTTTAGTGTAAAAGCAAGTGATCTGGGTCACTTCTAATTTGATCAGCAGTGAACTGGGAATTTCCTTTTTTGAACTGAAGAGAGATTTTGGTGAGATATTTAATTTAACAAAATGAGATATGCTCTCATAATTACCTTTTCTATTTAATTAAATAATTTTATTAAATTAATTAGAGACACTTTTCTTATTTAACTAAATAACTTCATTTAATTAATTAGGAATGGCTTCCCATTTAATTAAATAACTTTGTTTAATTAATTTAGAATTAAGTTCTCCATTTAATTAAATAATTTTGTTTAATTAATTAAAATAGGCATATTTATTAAATTAAATAGATTTAATTCCACAGTACATTAGCCTTAGGATATAATTTAATTTAATTAAAGTATAAATACTTAATAATTAAATTAAATATTAATCAATAGGTTTAATGTGACTAATATGAGTAAATACTATAGGAATAATAAGCATGATGAATGCAGATTAGGGTTCTCTGCATCTGACAATTAAGTCAAGTACCAAGTAGTCGAATAAGAATTTGCCTGATGGAATAGGACTTTAGGATTGGTCAGAAATAGACCAGAATTGGTATCATGGCAATGAGCCAATTTTGGGGTATTACATATGTTAGTAAATAGTTTTGTCCTTCAGATAGAAATGCAAACAATGATTCAATAGGTTTCAAAAGAAGAACAAAATGAACTAACAAATGGATAGATTATCATTCTATTGATAATCTTTCTCTGAATTGAGAGGTACAACTCCCTCATAAAAGATATACAATGAATGTAATAAATTGATTATGTCTTTAACCTGAAGACACGAAGGGTTTTCTGACATTCATCCATCAATATGGAATAAATGCGATTATCAAATTAATAAGCTGATTATGAGGGAAAAACCAGAAAATAGCCATAGGACTATTCGCCAAGTCTTTCACAATACTATAAGAGAATAGAGAGAATCAAACATATCATTTTGCAAAAGACAACAACATAGGACTCTATTTGAAACAGGATAGAAAAGACCATAGGATCTTTTTCCATCAGAAAATAAATATTCAGACCTTAAGATCTGACATACAAATGTTCCTTTCCATTTCTAACACATAACAAAATAACATTAGTATTATTTCATCCCTTCTGTTACCATCAAATACAGAGAACAAAAGAAATCAACTCTCTACATTTCCCTCCACAAAATAGAAAATATTCTTCTCCCTGTAGCAGTAGCTGTAGAACTCCAACCCCTGGAAAAGAAGAACTCATTACAATTGCTTTTCAACCTTTAAATAATTTTTGCCAAGAAGTTTGGCAACTACCCTAACTTCTTACTGAACCCATTTTCCCATTACAGTGATAATTAATTCTTTTAAAGAATTAATTATATTTGAACATTCCAATACCTTAACTAATACAAATTACAATAATAATAACTAATTCTTTTAAAAAGAATTAATTATTTTTAATCATTCTTTTCCAAATATAATCTGCTCCATCAACTTACCCAATTAAATCTTCTACTTTCACCCTCATATTATAATTAATTCATGATAGAATTAATCATATGAGAAATTAGAGTAATGTTTTAATAATTAATGACTTTGCATTTAACTTGAATATATTTAATTCATTAAAGAATTAAATAATATAAATGCAAAATAATTTGTAAGTTTTAAGTTTCTAATTTCTCACGTTGTTGAGCTAAGAGGGGAAACATTTAGGGTTCCAAAACGCTAGCTAACATTGGCTCTTTTTGGGGGCTGCATTCTGTGCCGGGATGCAGAGAACTCCAGAATCTCTGTCTACTACTGTCCAATGCTGTCCATTGGGTGTAGAGTCATCATTCAACTGTTCTATATTTGTGATAAGAAATATTAGGGCAATTCTGAGCGGTATCCATTATTGTCACAATCTTCTAACTACAGGGTTGATTCTTTGATCTGGTGCACTGCCATGTGCATTGGGGTTATTATTCTGACATTTAGCATCTCCTCATCAATTCAAAGTTGAAGTGGGTTATTCTAAACTCCCTCAACAACCTCCAAATTGACATAGAATCAGGAACAAAATAGGCAGGCTTGTGTACAATATGCCCAACTGTTAGCTTTTGCAATAGCAGTGCCTGTTCAACATAATCCAGCATGTCCATCGCATATGTAATTCCAACAATGTTATCAACACGCCATTCAAAAATAGGTACCCTAGAATATTGGTAGGTCACCCAAAGGTTATGAAATTCCATCAAGCTAGCATCAACATCAATAGAAACTACATCTACTAGAGGAGTCATCACTTCTTCTACAGAAGTGCCCTTAAAACCTAAAACATTATCAATCATGTCCTGCTCTTCTTGTTTGATTGCCCTGCTCAGCTCTGCACACCTCAACATAAGTTTGAGCTCATTCTTAGTGACAAGGGGTTTGCTTCTACTCTTTAGTCCCAAGATCTTTAATATACCCACAGATAAAGCTGTGCAAACTTGGCCTACTAGATACAACATTAAATAAGCACGCCACTTCTGTTGCATTATGTACAGCTATGCTCTTAGGAGTAAATTCAGTAAGCAGTAAAACAACCACCTACTGTCATGCCTCCTGTTGCTACACTAATTCAAGCTTCACCAAAGAGTGTCATTGCTGCCTTAATCACAGGTGCGATTGCAGAAATGTTTGTTACATCGTGCAGAAATCAAGTGACATCTTGATGCAACAAAAAAACTCCATCTTCAAGTTCTTTCTCAGCTAGCTCACAGACCTTAGGCACTTTCGAATTTGATGTTTCTACTTGAATTTGGGTCTCCACTATTTGTCATATTTGTTCAACATCTGATCACACTTTAGAAAGAATATCCTTGAGGTAATTAATGCTAAAATTATGCCACCACCCTAATTAGGGTTATGGGCTGCATGTAAATGCTCCAAACCTTGGAAAGCATCCAACAAAATGTTGAGTCTTCAAATTTGGTTCATTTAGATTGGGAAACTGACCAAGTTCCTTTGGAATTGAGCCACTCAAGTTTTTTTTTGACAAACCTAGTGCAACAAGAGCAGACCGATTGCCATAGCTCGCTAGTATGGTGCCATTGAGACTCTTTCCCGAGAGTTGTAATTCTTGGTGATGACCTATACTACATTTTAGCCAAGTCCAAGAGTACTACTTGGGTATGCAAGGGTTGCCCATCCACAGTGGCTATGGTTATGCTTGTTCATATTGCTAACATAGTATTGAATCCATGACTACCATCTTCTTGTGTTCGGCTACACGGGTGTATCTGCAGTCTCGCTCCACAGGTCTTTTTGATTGTGAACATGCCAAAGCTCTATAACATTATGTGTAAAGTCCATCCAGCACAACCAGACAAGGCTTGCTACTGATACTTCTGCTAATTCTTCTGTAAAATAATTGTTTTTGACAATAAGCATTTGGTATTGCTGCAGTCCCATCACCACTCATTCACGCCATTCTTAAGCTTTGATGTTGAACTTGACCTAGAAATGCTCATGATTGGTTCAAAGGAACCGCTATTTCTGTGAACTATTGAGGGAAAACCTATTTCCTTCTTGCCTCCTGGGGTTAGAGAAACGCGTGCAGACTCACTCTCACTGTTCATGAATAGGTGCAGCCATTGTACATGCAGACATGTGTGCCTTCCTTATTGATCCTTCCTAGCTGATCATGATTGAAAGGAAAGGATCTATCTGATGATTCATTAGACATAATGATTTCTACTGGACTCCCAAAATAATCATGACCTTCATGCGGATTGGTAGATGTTGCCAAAGGTGGTAAACTATGGCTTCATTTTGATTCCATATAGCTCGATGAAGAGAAGAAATCTCTTCCACATTTAATGGCATCTTCCTATGCAGATAGGACGATGGAAATAGCATATATACACATCCATAACATTATCTTCCATCATAAATGCCTCGTACGTGCACCATTACTGTATGAGCCTGCCAGCATCAACCCTAAATGTTATGAAGCATTTTGTTTTCCATGACCGTGATCCCGAACTCTCAACCTTTTATTACTAGATTTTGACTAAGCATTTTTTTTTCTCCATCATTATTAATTTTTTTATTGTGCCAAAAACAAATTTCATGTTCCAAGCACCGTGGGCCCAACATTATTCACAAAAGCTTAGACCATAAGGTGTGTTTCAAAAATGTGCTGCTTGCATATTATGGATGACCAGCTACAATGCAAAACAAAATTTGAATCACTCATAATTACAACATTTCTCACAATATTTCCTTCCTCATCCGCCACATGGATTTGAATTAAAATCTGCATATCACAATCTAAACCTGAACTTGAATTTAAAGCTCAAACTATGCATCTGAACCTTTCAATCTTCGAACTAAGCTTTGAAACTGCATGCTAAGATTTGAAAATTGAGCCTTTAATTTGAAGTTGGGTAGTATAATTGGGTGGGTATGGAGTGTGCCAAGGAAGGGAAGGAAAACACCAAAAACACCTACACTACCGACAAGCAAAACTAAAGAGCAAACTATACCTAGCCACAACAAAAGCTTTATGTACAAAGAGTAGGGCAAGAAGCCCGTACTCAGAAAAATGTACCTGGCTACTCATGGAAAACCATTAACTAGTTGAGAGAAGTATGCACTGGTGCGAAACAATGATTGGTGTGCAAGTGAGTCCATTCTTGAAAATTGGAGAACAACCACTGAAAAGAAAAACTCCATAGCTCTAAGCTTTCCGAACAACATATTAAAACCAAGAAGCCAGCCATCATTATAGCTTATCAATTGTGGCACCTCCATGTCTTCTTGCAAAGGTTGTTTCTTATTAGCACTCTTGACATCTTCCATGAGATTCTTGGTAAGTAAAATGGAGTCTCTATGGTGATAGTCTTTCTTGAAACTATTTAAGTGATAACCCACATAGTTCTCATTTAAATCTGTAACTTCCTCCTTCAAAGATTCAGGTTCCAAGAATCTGTCTATGAAGTCTATCTCAAAACAAAAAGATTCCATCATAGGACCAAAATCCATTAGCCCATCTTCACAATCAAACCTAAACACTTCTAATTCAAGTTGTGTGCATGGAATTGGTCTAGGGCTAAAAGTATTTCCTTTAACTTACATCTCATCTTTCTCAATATCTTTGAATGCCTTGGGCTGAAAAGACTCTTCATTCATTTCAATGTGATCAAACAAAAACAATTCATAATCAGCTTCAATCTTTTCTTGTGTATGTTGATCTTTCATACCCTCCTGAATAACATCATTTGATGAAATATCAATAGTAGCCCCAAATATATAAGAATCAAACTCTGCATTTGAAACATCCTCTGACAAGTTTTCATTTGATCTTCCACCTTGCAACCCTTGTTCATTAGGAGGTACATCTAGGTTAATCATTGAGTTAGATGATTGGGAGACATATTCATCCTCAGACTCAACATGTAGATGGTACATTCCAGCTACACTACAGGAAGTACTTTCACTCACCGGAGGGATTTGAAGATCTTTATCATTGAAAACTGTTAGACTTTGATAAATAGGAGGTGCTGATTTAATTGCTTTGAGAATGAGCCTTTTTTGTTTAGGCCTTACCTCTAGACAATTCTGTTTTTCACAGAGATAAACTCCTTCATGTGCAATGTCTTTACACTTCATTCCACTTAGAATCATTTCATCATCTAAACTAATATCCTCCCTTTTTGCATCTTGCAATGTTTGCACTTTTAAACGAAGAAGCAAGAATTTAATTTCTGTTTGCATGGCAGCAATGAAAACACACAACTGATTATTTTCAGTGGTTGGCCGGTTAGGGGTATCTTACCAACAGTTCTATTGAATCTATCAATAAAATCTCTCATGACTTCCCCTTCTTTAATCTTGATTTGAAAGAAATTAAATAACATCTTAGCAACATCAACCACAGGCATAAACCTTTGTAGAAATTTTACCTCAAGATCATTCTAGCAAGTGATGCAACTATCAGGTAAATTCTGGAACCAATCTGCTGCACTTCCAATGAGGCTTCCAACAAATAATCTAACAAAGACATTCTCCTCATGTACACCAAGAATCCCATAGGCCACTATAATTGCTTCTATGTGATCATTAGGGTCTTGATTTGTATCACCAGAAAACTTTGGGAGATATTCTAATGAATTCTTAGGTAAGGCTGAGTATTGAGATAAAGAAAATGGCCCACTCTGAGCCCCCCATGGTTGGGCTGCAACCAAAGCCATAACACCAAAATTCTTTCACCACAATCAATTAGAGTCACCAACCTCCATCCTCAAGGAGGTAACCTTCATATTTCCAAGAAAAAAAAAGCACTGGAACTTGCTTTCTTTCCCCAACGGAGTCGCCAAAAATTGTTAGTAAATAGTTTTTTCCTTCAGATAGAAATGCAAACAATGACTCAATAGGTTTCAAAATAAAAACAAAACAAACTAACAAATGGATAGATTATCATTCTATTGATAATCTTCCTCTGAATTGAGAGGTACAACTCCCTCATAAAAGATATACAATGAATGCAATAAATTGATTATGTCTTTAACCTGAAGACACGAAGGGTTTTTTGACATTCATCCATCAATATGGAATAAATGCGATTATCAAATTAATAAGTTGACTATGAGGGAAAAACCAACAAACAGCCATAGGACTATTCACCAAGTCTTTCACAATACTGGAAGAGAATAGAGAGAATCAAACATATCATTTTGCAAAAGACAACAACATAGGACTGTATTTGAAACATGATAGAAAAGACCACAGGATCTTTTTCCATTAGAAAATAAATATTCAGACCTTAAGATCTAACATACAAACATTCCTTTCCATTTCTAACACATAACAAAATAACAATAGTATTATTTCATCCCTTTTGTTACCATCAAATACAAAGAACAAAAGAAATCAACTCTCTACATTTCCCTCCACAAAATAGAAAATATTCTTCTCCCTGTAGCAGTAGCTGTAGAACTCCAACCCCTGGAAAAGAAGAACCCGTTACAATTGCTTTTCAACATTTAAATAATTTTTGCCAAGAAGTTTGGCAACTACCCTAACTTCTTACCGAACCCATTTTCCCATTACAGTGATAATTAATTCTTTTAAAGAATTAATTATATTTGAACTTTCCAATACCTTAACTAATACAAATTACAATAATAATAATTAATTTTTTAAAAAAGAATTAATTATTTTTAATAATTCTTTTCCAAATATAATCTGCTCCATCAACTTACCCAATTAAATCTTCTACTTTTACCCTCATATTATAATTAATTCATCATAGAATTAATCATATGAGAAATTAGAGTAATGTTTTAATAATTAATGACTTTGCATTTAACTTGAATATATTTAATTCATTAAAGAATTAAATAATATAAACGCAAAATAATTTGTAAGTTTTAAGTTTCTAATTTCTCACGTTGTTGAGCTAGGAGGGGAAATATTTAGGGTTCCAAAACCCTAGCTAACAACATACTTCAACTCTACATTCCTAGGGTTTTCAGGAATGTTTGTAGTTTCAGGGTGAGGAGGAGAGTTATCAGGAACAATTTGTACTGGGGATTCTTTAGTGGTTGGTTTGGATGAAGTAGATTGAGCTTCTACTATCACTTTAGAAATTTTTCCTCTCATTCTAAGACTTCGTCTCATAGGGGTCTCCTCTGGTATCATAGCCTTCTTCTTACTTCTTCCTTTCAATGTCTCTTACAAGACCTGTCTTAGTTTTCTTTTGCTTTGCGATTGCAGGGCTTGGCTTTTCTACGACCAGAGCTGAGGTCTCTTCTTGTAATTTTTGTTTCCTCTTTTCTCAGCCAGAGGTAGGTTTTTGAGTCTCTTGAATAGAGACAAAATTTTTTCTAACACATTCTCTTGCACTTTGCCAACTTTAGCATGTTGGGTGGTTTGCTCAGTAAGTTCATCAGTGGGAACTACATTCTCTTCACTAGGCTGTCATTAAGGAAAACCTGGGGTTGTAGGGTGTTATCTTGGAAAAATTCTATCCATGACATGGGAGAGGCATCCCTAAGTGATTTTTCTATAAGTAATTTAATTAGGGCATGATGGGTGACAAAATTGTACTTCCCCTTTTGGGTTTCTTCAGCACTAATGCATAACATGTTATAAAAGAAATTGGAAATATTTATTGGATAATTGTGCCTTATACAATTGAGCAACTTAAAATGATGTACATGTAAATATGAAAATATTCCTTCACAAGTGAGGTACTTGATAATGTGCATAACCAACTTGTTGTATGGTGGCAAAAGAGATGTCCTTCTACAACCTTGCTTGGTGATATCCAACTGAGGATCAGTTGGTATGAAAAATTGAGCCCTGGCTTATCTTGCATTATGCATATTAGGACAATATTCTCCTATTGCTAGTAATACAGTTACTTCTGCTATTCACTTTTCTATAGCAACAACTGTTAAACCCCATACAGTAGCTTCTCCCTCATTAAATGTTCTTGAAAATTCTGTGGTTGCTTCTTCATCAAACATAGTTAAACTTAAAAAATACCCTAACTAGCCACACACATTAAATCTCCTCATTGTCTCTACATCTGAGAGTAAAACAATATGCTCCACTATTTTTTGTCATTGCAATTGTCCACCCATTTCTGCTTGACAATTTCACTCTTTGCTCTACTTGCACTATTTTCCTCCTATGAATTCAGGGTTTCTTTTGTTGTTGTTTTACAGAGCCATTTTTAGATTTCAGTTTTTTTTAGCTAATTAATGTCATAACAATTCGTTATGAGCAGTAATAATGTGGTTTTAATGAGAGTAAATCATGGATATGTGAAAATCATTCAAAAATAGAATTTAGATCACTTAAAAATTAAATATGGGTCACATCATAGCTTGACAGTAAGGAATTATTCAAGAATAAGGGGTACGAGAGCTAGACACTTACGTACTTATAGCAATTTAGTTTCATAAATAAAAGAAGTATAAAGATTTGAGAAAAAATCTTTATGAATAAATAAGAATGTCATTGGGTTTTAGTAACCTTCCTTGTCCCCTATGAAATATGGACATGTGTCCACACTTGTCAGACTTAGTACGGGGTACGAAACTGGCATAACACTACCATAATATAAATAATACATTACTAGATATAAGCAAAAAAATCTATGTACTATAAATGAATAAATATTTAAAAAGTTGACACCTGTGAGTTGATTTTTGCATGTACCAAAAAGTGGTAGAAAGTATATCAACAATGACAACATATGTTAGCAAACTTGTGGTATTTATTGAAAGCATTGTAAAATGATGATGTGGAAGGTGGGTGGGTGGTAGGTAAAGGAGTGAGATGAGTTGGAAAAGAAGAAATTAGAAGATGAATGGAGAAATTTGGAACTTTTTGTGGACATATAGTTTTTATTATGGACATGTACGAAGAAATTAGTATTGAAGAGTTGTAGGTAGGAGGTCAGCACCTTCTACTGTAGGAAGAGTTACCTGGTGAACATTTGAATTTGGCCATTAAAACTATTGCAGGAAGTCCTCTTTTGTTTGGGGCCGTTTATATAACTTGAGTCTATGGCCATTGACTAATAACTTAAAAGGAACCAGAACAATGGTAGTTAATTGGATGGCTCCATTTGCAAACACATGGTTGATTTCATATGGACCCAACCATCATATCCACAACTTGCTTAGCATATCTTCAAATCTAGAATCATATAGAAATGCCTAGTCACCAACTTGAAATTGTTTGTTGCTAATGTGGGAGTCATACCATTATTTCTTTGCTTTTGTATAATTTTAGTGCATTTCAAAGTAGCTTTGTGCATTTTGTCCAAAGAATTAAGATGTAGAAGATGTTTTCTCTGTGCTGTAGGAAGTTCAATGTTAAGCTCTAGTGCTATTCTTAAGGTTTTATGTTCAAATTCAATGGGAAACATTGTTACTTTCTCATATAGGAGCTCAAATGGTGCGAACCCTGCAGTAGTCTTCCATGTTGTTCTGTAGGCCCAAACAGCTTTTGGTAATTTTCTATTCCAATCCCTACAATGAAAATAAATTATTTTTGTTAAGATGGCCTCTATCTCTCGATTTGTAACTTTTTCTTGTCCATTAGTTTAAGGGTGATAGGGGCTTGGTTTCTGGTGCCTGATATTATATTGTTTCATAAGTTCTATGATCTGATTAGAAGTAAATTGAGCACCTTGTTCAGTGACTAGTTCTTTGGGTACACCATAGCGAGTAAAGATTTCTTCATACAAAATTTTTGCAACTTTGTGATCATGAGCATGCGTCATGGATTTGAATTCAACCCATTTTATCAAGTAGTCAGTACACACAAGGATATATAATTTCCCATTGGATGGAGGATCAATTGAACCAATAAATTCCATACCCCATTTGTCATATGGTGTTAATGCCAGTTGTGGATTGAGAGCATTTCATTTTTTTTTTTTTGGTTGGCCCATCCTTTGACCCTTGTCACACTTCCATGTATAGTTGGCTGCATCTTTGTGAAGCGTAGGCCAATAGTAACTAGTTGCTAAAATTTTCAAGGTTGTTCTTTTTGTTGCAAAGTTACCTCCACATAGTTCATTATGACATGCATGTAGAATGTCATATGTCTCATCCTCTCTCACACACCTTCTCATAACTTGCTCAGGTCTAGTGTAAAATAAGATATTATCAATCCAAGAGAAATGAAAACTTTTCTCTACAAGCAACTTCTTTTCCTTGTAAGAGAAATGTTCTAGCATTTTATTAGCTCCAATGTAGTTAGCAATATCTACATACCATGGAGTTTGAATAGTAATATGAAATAAATTATCATTTGGAAATGCATCATCTACTAGAGTAGTGACATTCTCATCATGGTGGATTCTTGATAAATAATTAGCAATCACATTGGCTCTTCTAGGCTTATCAATAATGGTGATATCAAATTCTTGCAACAATAGTAACCATCTTGCTAACCTACCTGTTATAGAAGGTTTGTTCATGAGATATTTAATTGCTACATGATTAGTATGAACAAATATGGGATAGCCAGTTATGTAATGCTAGAATTTTTTCAGAGCATAAACTACTTCTAACAGTTCCTTTTTAGTCACTATGTAGTTTAATTCTAGTCCATGAAGGTTCTTGCTAATATAATATATTGCATTTTCAAGATGCTGAGATTGTTGTCCTAGAACTGCACCTATGGCATAGTCAAAAGCATCTATATATATGTGAAAAGACAAAGTCCAATCAGGGCCTTGTAAAACTGGGGCTATAGTGAGAAGTTTTTTAAGCTATAGGAATGCTTCATTGCATTCAAATATCCAAATGAATTCAACTTTCTTAGTCAATAATGTATACAAGGGACTAGCTATTTTGCTGAAGTCTTTTATGAAATGTCTATAATATCCATCATGACCTAGAAAAGATCTTACATCTTTTGGTTTTGTGGGTATGGGCAATGTTTGAATTACCTCTATATTAGCTGGATCCACTTGTATTCCTATAGCTAATATGAAATGAACAAGTACCACACCTGCATGAGCATGAAACATTTTTCACTATTAAGTGCTAGATTATGTTCTTGACACCTTATCAAAACTTTTTCAAGATTCATCATGGCTTCCTCAAAGGTGACTCTAAATGTTGTGAAAGTATCCATATATATTTCCATACAATCATGTGATATATCAGCAAAGATGCTAATAATAGCTCATTGAAATGTTGCAAGAGCATTACATAGACCAAATGAAAAAATAGAGCATGCAAAAGTACCCCATGGGCATGTGAATGTGGTTTTATCTTGGTCTTCAAGAGCAATATTGATTTGATTATAACCACTATACCCATCTAGAAAAGAGAAATACTTCTTTCTAGCTAGAGTGTCTAGAACTTGATCTATGAATGGTAAAGGAAAGTGATCCTTTTTGGTAGCCTAGTTCAATTCTCTATAATCTACACAAATCCACAATTTCTCTCCTTTTTTGGGCACTATGATCAGGGGTGACATCCATCTATTATCAGATATAGGATAAATAAAACTAGCATCAAGCAATTTTTGCTATTCAATTTTAACTATTTCTCTAAGGCTTGGATTTATCCTTCTTTGGGGTTGATGGAGTGGTAGGCACCCTTCATTGATGTATATTCTATGAGTGGATAGTGTAGGAATCAACCCTTTCATATCACCATAGTCCCATGCAAAAGTCTTTTCATGCTTTTGAAGTAGCTTTGTTAATTGTTCCATTTGTGTGGATGATAATTTGGGGTTAACATGAAGATTATGACCTTTGGATAGCTCAATAGTAGTGGTAGATTCTATCATAGTAGCTTTAGACATTGGACTTGTATCTAATTCACATGGTAAAATTTGATGAAAAATGTCTGGTTCTTTGAGCTAGAGTACAATTCTCATCACATTCCTCGTATGTGGTTAATTCTAACACAAAATTTTTAGATACATCTTTTTCTACTAGACAATTGTTAGTAAGAATAATTTGAAGTAATAAATCCTCTTCTTGCAACATTAGAAAGGATTGTCTATGTAACATCATAAGTTGTGCTATAGAGTTTAACTCGACTTCTCCATCCCCTAAATCTGGCTAGACAGATGTGCTTAAATTTGGTAATGGTTGTGCGAGAGGATACAAATCAAATTTCTTTGTTGCTTGGCCATTTGATATGGTCATATTCCTTGATCTACAACTTATATTTGCATCAATTGTAGTTAACTATGGTCATCGTAGGATGACAGGGTAACCATATAAATTAACTTTGGGAGACAGAATCATGAAATCTGTAGGATACTTTAGAGAGTCTAAGGTTACAACTATGTTTTCTATGATCCCATCAAGAGTGATAGTAGAACTATCTGTAAGTTGTAGAATTATTGGAGTAGCCCTTAATCCTTCTATTTTTCAACTTCTTCATAGTATCCTTGGTCATGACATTTATAGTAGCACCAAGATCTATTAAAGCAATTTTAACAAACTTACCATTTATACTCACATTCACAACTAGACTACCTAGATTAGAATGTTTTGGAGTGATCAATTTTCCTAACATAATGTCGGCCAATTGTCCCACAACATGGACTATAGCTGGGTCCTTTTTCTTCCTCCAAGGTTTCTTCAGGTAGGGTTCTCTAATGGCTTTCCCATAGATGGGAACATCTTTAATAGCTTGGACATGCATGTTCTTCAACTGATGAACAATATCAAAATATTGTTCCTCTGTTTGTATAGGTTTACTTTGTACAAGCTTCTCTGGAAAAGGAGGTTCCACTATTGGCTGAGCTTGGGCTGAGATAGTGACATTGGTTAGGTCAACATCTTTAGAGACTAGGGGTTCTGATGCTGCATGAGTATTTGGTATTTTAGTTATAAGAGGTAGATTAGGCACTGGTAAAGTTGTACTAGATTTTAGATGTATATTTGCAACATTTAGGACATAAGTAGAATATTATTGAGCATCAACAATATACATGGGTTGTTGCAGTTGTTGGTTATTTGGATTTGGCTGCGGTTGTGCAGGTAACTGTGTTCGCTTTTGAGGTCCAAGATTCACAGGTGGTGGCATTAGTACAGGTTGTTGGGCCAGGGGTGGTAATTGTGGAGTACTAGTATTTTGGTTGGGCCACTGTTGAGGTCCTCTCCATTGGTTTGTAGATTTCCAATTCCCCTAGAATGGTTGCCATTGGTTTTGCTGATTTTGCCATTGGTTATTCTGTTGGTTGGCATAGAATGGTTGGGAATTTTGAGGCCATTCGGGCTATTGCAAATTATTTATGCCAGCATCATTTCAATTATATTATGGAGGACCTTGGGGATTACAGTTTTGTCATTGATTACCATATAAATTTGAATTTTGCAAAGGGTCTTGAGGCATACCTTGACGTTGGGCCCATGGCCAATGTTGAGCAAAAGAGAATAATTGCTCATCATCTTCATCTATCTTGATGTACTTAGTTGGAAGATGCTAGTTCTCCATGCTGGCAACTAGTTTGCATTGGCAATCCTTCTTTTGCTTTTGACAATGGGGGTAGTATTTAGCTAGTTCTAATTTAGTTTCTACATGCATCTTCTTTGTAGTTATTGTGTCAAGATGTGTAGCAACATCATTTATAATATCCTATTTAAAATCTATGAGAAAATTAGATATCTTGAGCTTTGAAATACCCTGACTGATTCCTTTAGTGACTATAGAACGAGGTCCCTGACCTTTCTTCATAGTTGACCTTGAATAGTTTTAACAAATTTTCTTGAGCTCATCCCAAGAAGATTGATATACATCACCACCAGCCATTAGGTCTAGTGCTTCTAGACAATTATCATTCACACCTCTCAAAAAGACTAGCTTTTGTGAATCTTCAGATAACACATGCCGAGGGTTCTTCTGTAGTGTATACAAGAAATGTTAAACATAGTCTTCCAATGTTTCTTCCTCCTTTTGTGATATCTTGAAGATATCATCTTCTCTTGAACTAGATGCTTTGCGATACTCTTTATATTTATCTAGAAAAAAAATTTGCATTTCACCCCAAGTTCTTGCTGCTTTGGCTCCTAAGCTCATAAACTATCATAAAGCTAGCTCTTTCAATGTTGCTAGAAATAATTTGAGCTTATGGGCATCAGTGTTGTAGTGAACACTATGATAGGGTATGTAAAATTCAAATAAGAAAGTATCAAGGTCTTCAGTTTCAAGACCATAGAACTTTGGAAGAGTAGCTATAGGTATATTCTTTAGATTATCAATATTTACGAGGCTTGGAAGAGGAAATGGAAAAGTAGGTTGTGCAATTACTGGAGGTATTAGATTATGAGGTTGCTACTAAAAAGGAACATTGGGTACTAGATTATTAACAATGGGTGGATTTGGAGTAGTATTATCAAGAAAACTCGCCAAAATTTTAGCAAAAAGTTGAAGACCACTCATATCTATAGGTTCTACTCTTGAGGATGATTCTATTGGAAAAATAAGGCTTGCATCTTCAAAAGACAACTCAACTTCTTCTTCTTCAATTTCTTTGTTCAAATTAATAGACTCCTGTGGAAGAAATCTGCCATATTCATCTTGTTGTCTTCCTCTTCAATGCATGCAATTGAATTCTTCACACTGGTGAAGAAAGCTTTAAGACTACAAATTTAAAAAAAAACTTAACTAAGAACTATGACTCAAGAATGCTCCTAGCTTGACACCATCCCCAACAACGATGCCAAAAATGGTATTTAATGTAAGGACTATTCTTTCCCACCATGAGGTGCATTTAATTTTGTCAAACCAGGGACATATACTTGAAATGGTCGGCATAGTATGTGCACTAGGTTTCTTAATGAGTCATTATGCTTATGCTGGAAGAAAGAAAAATGCAAGAAAAGAACCTACACTATTGTTGCAAGAAACTAACACACTTAACTCTTTACTAAAATGAATACTAGAAATGAAATTAAATACTAATATATATTCCAACTCAATTTATCTACTATAACTATTCTTATAGATGCTACAGGAACATTCACAAAGTATGATGCTACAAAAAGGAACTTACAACTTCTATCTGTAATACTAAAGATGCTTGAAAACAAATCTATACTACTCTAATCTAATCCACCTCCCAAGTGGGCCCCCTTGGTTGACTTTTGCTAATCAACTAACATAGAATGTAAACTTGGAGCTATTTCATTATGCTCCAACCATTCCTTACATGAGAATGATACATAAAACTGTAAAAACAACTCACTGCAAGAGTTAACAGTTTCTTGTCATAAAATTTCTTCTAACCTCTAACACTATTGGTCTAATCCCTATAAATAGAAGATTAACACTTATTCTAAAACAAAAAAGAAAAAAAAACTAACTACAAATCCACCAAAGAAAAAGAAGGAAAGATAACAGCTCACAAAACAAATAATAAAGTCTGGACAACCACTTTGACACAATAATGAATGCAAAGAAAATATAACAATTCTTCATAGATCCTCCATATTAGTGGCCATAACCCTTGGTAATATTATGGATTTTTCCACCACAACTAAACCTTAACATCTTTTCTCCTTGAATGTTGTTGGCTATCTTCAATGGTTCCATTTGAATACTTTTGAGCATCTTTAGCTTCCTTTGCTAATAGGTTAGTTATTATGCAGAGATATTTGAAAATGAGCATTATCAAATTAAATTCAAATATTAGAATACACACTTTGATGGTTATACAAAATACTGCATTATATATATAGTATTAGAAAAATATGACATACTATCTACCCATAGGTTAAGCATCAGTTCAAGTAAACATAAGTTCACAAATGTCTTGGTGGAAGTAAAACATAGTGTTTAAAACTATCATAAAATAGAGGCAATAATTAACCTCATTAATATGCACAAGAAGAAGGAATTGACTATGCAAAAATATTTTCTCTCGTTGCTAGATTGGAAGAAGTAAGAACTCTGCTTGCTTATTTTGCATACAAAGGTTTCAAAGTTTATCAAATGGATGTTAAATCTACATTTCTGAATGGTATACTAGAGGAAGAAGTTTCTATAGAACAACCAGAAGGATTTGTTGATATTGATAATAAGAACATGGTATGTGGATTACACAAAGCTTTATAAGGTTTGAAACAAGCACCAAGAGCATGGCATGAGAGATTTCATAAATATCTTGTGAAGATTGGATTTGAAAGGACTGATGATAATAGAAATATGTACTTGAAGATAGAAAAAGGCAAAGGTATTTTGTTATCTGAAATTTTTGCAAATGAAACGAAGCAATAATTTGAGATGTCTATGTTTGGAGAGATCAAGTTCTTTGTGTGTTTGCAAGTATACTAGATAAAATATGATATATACATCACCTAGTCAAAGTATGTCAAGGAGATATTGAAAACTTTTGGATTGGAAGATTCCAAACTAGTAAGTACACCTATGGTGATAGGACACAAATTTTTAAATAATAATGATTTAGCTGAGGTGAATCAAACACTATACAGGTCTATGATTGGCAAATTACGATATGTAGTACATAATAGACCTGATATTGCATTATCTATAGGGATAGTTACAAGATTCTATGCTAATCTTAGGTTGAATCATTTGATGACTGTAAAAAGAATAATGAGATATCTGAAAGGAATAGAGGAATATGGTCTATACTATAAGAAAAATGAGAGATTTGAATTAAGAGCCTATATTGATGTTGAATGGGTTGCAAACATTGATGACATAAAGAGAACTAGTGAATAAGCATTTTTCTTAGGCAAGAGGCTAGTTACATGGACTAGCAAGAAACAAAATTGCACCTCACAATCTACTATTGAAGTTGAATATGTTGCTATTGTTGTAAATTGTACAAACATTGTATGGATCAAACATTTACTCAAAGGTATGAAGGAAGAGATCACTGAACCACTAATACTTTATTGTTATAATACAAGTGTTATAAATATATCAAAGAAGCTTGTGATGCACACAAAGACTAAGCACATTACAATCAAGTATCATTACTTTAGGGAGTTAGTTCAAGATAAAGAGGTAAAGATGGACTATGTTAATACAAAAGAGAAAATTGTTGATACCTTCACAAAGGCATTATCTAAGGATTCTCATGAGTATCTAAGAGGTAAACTAGGGGTGATACCCCTATCAAAGGCTATCTAAGTAACAAAAGGAGTGCCCTACATCAAACAAGTTAATTGTCATATGTTCCAAATTGATGCAATGGATCTTACTTTAGGAGTTTCCTAAAGTAATCAAAGAGCTAGAACTACAAATTAGTCACAAGCAAGGTGATAGAGGGACAATAGAAGAAGTTCATATCTGCA
Organism: Cupressus sempervirens; assembly: GCA_028749045.1. Taxonomy (NCBI): domain Eukaryota; kingdom Viridiplantae; phylum Streptophyta; class Pinopsida; order Cupressales; family Cupressaceae; genus Cupressus; species Cupressus sempervirens. Next base: position 366,539,159 of record CM053791.1, on the reverse strand, counting down.
TATTAAGATGATAGGTCTTTGGCATTATTGTCAAATAGAGAGATATACAAAGAATGGTAGATATAAGAAGTAATTTAGAGGGAGTCATAAGGATGACACAATAGAGTTTTGTAACCTATACAAAAGATTGGAGTTGGTGATAGAGAGAGATTTCAATACAAGGAATTATTTTCTTTTTGGTATTATGTTGGTCTTACTATTTTAACTGAGTTAGTGTGGTTGATCAGTTTTATTTTTCATCAATGCCAACGAGGGATATTGTTGAAAATAGATTGATACAAGTATGATAAATATGTTTCAATCATTGTTTTGTCACTGATGTCAAACTTGCTATTTTATAGTAAGACAATTGCTTACATCATTTGAGTACTATCACTTATTTGATTGATGAAGAGGATTTGATCAAAAGATGTAACAATAGCACCTAGAGGAAAGGTTGAGTTATGATATGAAAATGAGTACAAGAATTAGCTAAGCTAGTGGTAACATAGTGCATTGATAATCTACTTAAGGTTGTAAAATATTAGTTACACTAAGCAAGTTTAGAAGAACAAGTATAACAAAATTTGTCTGCAAAGCTTGATCGAGTAGACAATTGGTGCCAAGAAAAGTTAGTGCAAGCCGAATAGAAAATTAATTGGAGATGAGTAAAAGTCTATTTTAATGTATGTCAAGCAAAATAGAGGATGCTGAGTAAATTTTAATTGATGCCAAGCACCAATAAACTTTAGTTCATGCTGAGTGATTTTACAGAGGATGCCAAGCAACGTAGTTTGTGCTGAGCATTAGAAGAAAATTTATGCTGAGTGTTAGCATTATTAAAAATATCATGAATTCGATGGATCTCAGCTCACAAGTTTATTTTCTTGGATTGTGTAAACCAAGTGGAAGATAAGATTGATGAGTTGGTGGCACAGTATTCATTGAATCCTACCTAATTTTTTCTAACCCTAAATTGGATGATGGAGAATGAATGAAAAAATATCTTAATTTTCTATTTATAGGGATGGTTGGCTAGAAGTAAAGGTTGCCATGTGCAAGAACCTAACGAATACAAGGAGTCTAGGGAATTGCTTCATCAAGTGACCTAAGTGAAGAGTTTGCATTGGAAAGTTAAGCAAGAAAGCTTAAGGTATGAAATGTGTGGAAGCCAAGTAGAATGGAGCACTGAAACAAAGATCTATAATCTATAAATGGAGTTGTAAATTGTTATTAGATCAAGGCTTAATGTTACTCTCTTATAATAATATCAGTCTAGGGTAAATCCTTTGGATTAAGGTTGACCTAATAGTCATTTGTAAATCCTTTAACTGGGTGACATTCCAAGTGAATGGTCTAAAGTCCTCTAACAAGGCTCACTCCTAATAGGGTGATTGAAATCCTTTAACATGGTCAAATTTAACAGTGTGCATTGTAACCTTTAATAGAGTTAGCCTTTCACAGGGCATCACATCAGAAGAGTGAAAAAGAATAGCATGTTACTGGTGGTTTTTTCAAATTGGGTTTCCACATAAATCATTGTGTCAAGTGTGTTGTTGAATCTGTTATGTTTCATGTTTACATTTTTGCAAATTGATTTGACAATAACCTAAAAGTTTTAAGTCATTGCATAATCTTATGGATGCATGCATAATGATAAATGTTTTATGGGTTCACTAGGCTATGAAAAGTTTTATTTATACATTTGGACCTTGGATAACTAATTCACCCCCCCTCTCAATTATTCTAAATAATTCCAACATTTCTATCCAAGGTTGAAGACTTTTCCCTTAACTCATGTTGCATCTATTTTGCCAATCCCTATTTTTTCTGTGTATTTTATTATTGAATATCCTTCACTATTTGGGAAAATAGTGTTCTCATACTCTTACCTTTAATTTTAATGTTTGCACAAATTTTTTATGATGACTCCCAAATAAATGACCATGGATCTTGTGATTTTCTTTGGAATGTGATCTCTTTTATATATTCTGATTTATGATCTAGAACTCGCGATATTCATTGTTTTGAGATATGAAACCCAATGGACACATGACTGTTTGTTTTCCCTCTTGACCCTTCATATTCATAGAGCTTTTTATAATTCTTGTGTGCAACCCATGTATTGTAATTAGATACATTGATTAATAAACAATTCCCTATTTGAGTGTAGATGTAGGCAAGATTTGTCAAACCATGATAAACATTTTTTTTACAATGTGTTTTGTCTTCTAAGTTTATATTTTTATTAATTTCTCTTCTTTTTTATATATTTACAATTGATATTAGAGCCAAGGTGAGACTAGAGAAAAGGTGGAAGATGATGAAGTTGAATCTTTCATTAATGAATTTCTTGGGAACTTAAAGTTGATAGAGAGTGACATTGTGGTTGCAAAGTGCAAAAGAATCTTCCTTATGCATTAGTGGGATGATAGGGAAGATAAGCTATAAGTTAAAGTAGAAGAATATTGTAATTCTCTTAAATCTAAGTTTATTGTAATTCTTGAGTGCATGGGTGATGGTGATGCACTCCATAAGAAATTTTTCATGAAAGAATTGTGAAAGAGAGTAAAGGAAGACAAGATTGACAAGTCTATATAACACCTAATGTTGGCCTTTTATGGCATGGCTTCTCTTATTTCTAGCTTCAAACTTGATGATCCAAATATTTTTGCATTCAAAGTGCATAGTATGTTGTAGTTGAAAAACTATACATATGTCCCTAGAGAATGAAGTTCTGGGACAAACAAGAAGTTTTTTGTAGAAGATGAAGGGGAAGACAATAATCCTTTGTAGAAGAAGGTGAAGGGGAAAACCAAGAGGATGTAAATTTGGCAAAGAGGAAAAAGTTTAATATGTAGGATGCTCAATATTATGTGGAAGATTATGGGCCACAAGTGTCTATACCAAAGACATTTGATAACAGAGGATCTCTCTATGAGCTCCCTTCCACAAAATTGTAATCTATAGTGGGTCATAATCAAATAATGCAACATTGTCACAATTTGGCATCCACTATTGTTCATAATCTGCAAGACACTCCCATGTTTAAGAGTAATACATATTATTCTCTTCCTATAGTGATCATGGAAGGATGGAAGCCTACAATTGAGGGGTAGAGAAAGAAATTGTCTATGGCTTCTCAAGGAGAACACATCCAACCATTGGGAACATTTCCAAATTAAGATATGGACATAAATACACAAGAAAATGAAATCTAGCAGAGAAGAAATGTTGAGCTGAGGCTCTTTGATCAAAGAGAATTTACAAGACCCTAGCCATAATGAGATAGAAGCTCAGGAATTTTAGGCCATGGCATCACAAATTCAAAATGGAAACCATGACTAGAATTACAATCAACAGAAAGAAAAAGATGCCACCAAATTGGTTAGGAAGAAATGTTAAGGCATAAGTATAATTGAGAAACATGGAGTTGGCTACTTTTCCCTAGAGGTCATGTCCTAGTGCAAAGCCCAAGTAAATAGAGGATGTGAGGGAAACATACACCATCTATCCATGAAATTCATTATTTCCCCATTCTCACATGTATCAATCTCTCCACAACATGTCTGCCACATAAAACATAGTTACAGAGGCTATTGCTATTGTTGGAGATTGCACATAATGTACAATAGCACTTGTAAGTTGTGCCCTATAGAGGAAATAAATATTCTTGATGTAAGTTTTTTTTAACAAATATAGCTGAAGAAAAAGAAACAATTCATCTTTGCAAGAAAATGATAAAATAGAGCATCCAAAAAAATAGAGCAAAACTCATAGCTTATTCCATCATAAAATTATTGCTTGATTACAATGTTAAAAACTACTATATATAACAAGAACATAGGGGAATGATATGCAACATATCCATTGATTATGCAATTATAAACTAATCAAGAACTAGAAGAAGTGGTGGTGATCCAAAAATTATGGATAAGAATTGAGCAATTAGTACGCAAATCATGCCAATCACCATAAAACCTAAACTTAACTAATAGTCACCGTAAAAATATGTTCGGATTATCATGCACACTAACACCCCCCCTAATTAAAACTAAGGAGAATGAATACTAATGAAAGAAAGGAGGAAGTAAAATATTTTGTGATAGAAATTATTATGGACATCATCAAATCATAACCACCATGGTGTTGAATGAAGAACTTTCTTTGAAACTAAGATGATGATCATGATCAGTCTGCATGAGTATCCCCAATGACACTACTCAAATAATGAGCAGATGGAAAATAAAGGAAAACATCTATCAATCAAATCAAAGATACAATAATATTCATAACCCCCTTAAGCAAATTATAGATGGAAAACATAGGAAAAACATCTGTCATTTAAGGATGCAGCTGACATCTGATTATGTACACTACTAAACTATACAAGAATAAATTGTTGATTGAAAATGAATGTGCCTATCATTTATAAATATGATCAAACATGTGTGAGGCCTCACCTCGACTCATCATAGCATATATACTATATTTTTATTTTGTTACTTAGGATTGGATATCTCGACATATATTTTTGAGACTTGATGGACAGTAAATTTTGCTACTTATCTCATGATATTTACCTTGTGATTTCCCATTATGATATGTATTAGGACTTGATTGGTATAGTCAATGAATTAATGGATGTTTAATCAGTACTTCATTATTATGATAGAAAATGGAATTATGTTTTGATTCAAATGCTTAAATTGATCTTGTTAGGAAAGTTTGTAATATGCAGATTTTTGAGGTTTAATAATTAAACGTTTTATAAGCAAATGATGGAGAATAAGAAGTTAATTATGAAATGTGTTATATGTGAATTGTAGAATAATGAAATTATCATGTATCTCTACTTTCATATGTATTTTATATGTGACTTTTCATTGGACTACTGATGCTTGAGTTTAGTATGTAGGAAAGGAACCATGAAAACATAACGAGGAAACAAGGTATAAACACATGTTAATATGACATTGCCAAGGTGAATCTTTAGAAGATTCATAAACCTTGTTGTGATGTGTTTATTTTGTAAATGTGAGATGTATTTGTGTAGTATATATTTCAGGAGTAGATTCAAAACTTGTCGTGTGATGTATAGTGAATTTTGTGCATGTCACTTGACACTTGTACTCATTATGTGAAAATGACATGTTCTTTGAAGATGGATCATGTGGCCACCTAATCTCAAGTTAAATTCCTTAATTAAGAATTAGACATATTTCCTTGATTTAGTGAAGGAAAAAGGTTACCACCATAAGAAACTCAAAATTTGACTTTACCTAGCATTATGAGGGCCAAAAAGTAGCTCTAAGATGAATTTGTGATGAAAATAAACCCTACCCATGATAATACTTTAAGTTAGGGGACTAATAGTGAACTTTATAGTGTTTAGCAGACCTAGAAGACCCCAAAAAAAAATGCATTTTTTTATTTGAATATGAAAATGGGAGTCTTATATGGAGGAATGGCCAAATTAGAAACCCACTTGCCCACTCTCTAACTTTAGAGACATTTATGGCTTGGAGGAAGAGGATAAGGAGCTCTACAACAAATTCCATTTTCCATTTCTTAAAGTGAGGTTGGTATCCATGATCCATGGTGTTTCTTCATTGCATTATAGATTTGATATGGTGTAGATGTGGTTTTGTGAAGAATCTTGTTTTATGTGTGTTGAATGTGAGAAGTTTTATGTGATTTCTTCCTTGAATCTTGTTTTATTCATGTTGTTTGTTTGTGTAAAATGGGTGTGAAGCATCACTCACCCTCAAGGGAAGAGATGCTTGGGTGAAGGGGTTATTTGGGCTCACCAATGTAGTTGAGAAACTCTCCCATATGTGGAGATGATTTTGATGTGTTTCAGTGGAGCATGGACTTCATAATTACTTGTATTCTTGGGAGGTATAAGGAGGTGTATGAAGAGGGAAGACATTGTTAAGCCTTAAAAGGGCATGTTACTTATGAGAATGTGTGAATATATGTGATTTATGGATTTGAAATTCTCTTCATGGAGAGAGCCCACCTTCACCCTATATCTTGATTCTATTGTAGAATCTATATGCAAGCCTTGGGATGGGTTGCATTGTGTTGTGTTGAGTTGTGTTGTTATAGTTTTGCATGATATGTGAATGTAAAGGTGTGCAACCATTTGTGCCTTGTTTCCCCAAGCTCAGGATTGGAGATGAGCCTCCATGGTTCTACATTTTTGTCTTTTATTTGTAGGTTTTACTTGAGGTCTTGGACATTTGGAGATTGTGAAATTTTACCTTTGCATAGAAAGAGAGAACACTATTGTATTTTTATTGAAATGGAAGACAAACTCCATCTTGATATGTGATTTTATTTTTATTTTTAGGAATGTTGTTATTGTTCTCATACATTTTCCAATAGAGAGATTATGAAGCATCTATGCATTATAAAAGGTCCTTCCATTGTGTATATCTTGATATGTTGATTTCACCACCCTATGTGCTTGCTTGATAATTGTGTTGAATGCAAGTCTTGAGAGGAACATGAAGGAGAATTTCATTGCATTGATGGTGTTGTTCCATTATCTTGGATATGAATGTATTGAATAGAAGAGTTAAGCATCATTGTGGGCACTAGTAACATGTAAATAAAACTAACTCTTTGTTATTCTATTACTCTCCATTCTCATAGAAATAATTAGATGTATTATGTGATCAATCTTGATTCATACATAGTTGTAGAATATGTATTCAAGAGATAATGGATTTGTATTTAGTTATAGCCATAAAATGGATATCAACAAGGAAAAATGAATACTTGATGCTCATGAAGTTGCATGCAAAAGATCTCATTTATGCTTCATATTAAAGTATCTTGTAGTTGAAATTGATAGTGAAAAAAAAGGAAATATAATTGTTATGAGCAAACCATTAGATTAACTATATAGTTTATGTTTAAATTGTATTATAAAATGTTTAAATATCATCAACTCAATTCCAAACATTCCTGAAGGGTATATGAAGAAACTAGGCAAATAAGTTTAACTCTCAAAGAAAAAAAATAGACCTGTGTATGCACATTCTAACTCTTTGGAAAATGTATGAGAGAAACAAAAATAGTGTCCTCTATTAATATAGACCATTAAAATATTCAGTCTAGATAAAATAATATTAATCTTGAATACAACTACTATAATATTGATAAGTCAATGGCATGCATTAAATAGTTGTCAGACCTTGAGACATCATTCCATAAGTGCATGATTTTATCCCATCATGACATAGCAGCTCCTATATAAAAAGAAAAAGAAAATAATAATATATTCATTCAAAAAAATTCACAATCCATCTTTTCCTAGTAGATAGGCGACCTGGGCATTTGGTCATGTCAAATTTTTAAAAGAATTATATTATAATGCAAGTTTGAGGGGGGAAAAGGTCAACCCTTCCCACTTTTTCCCTAGCAGCCTTTATATGAGAGGGAGGGCATTAAATGCAAGGGGCACCTTGTTTATCATGCCACCCTCCTCTCCTCTTTCCCACGTGGGAAGGACGAGAGAGGGGGGGGACTGTTAGGGAGTAGGGGTAGGGGGATAAGTAAGGTAGGTCTTAGGCGTTAGGTAGGTGGTAGGGAGTAGGGTAGTTTAGGTTGGTTTTTTTAATTTTAATTTTTTTATGGGTGGGATTTAAAGGTGAGAATAGTTTAATAATTAGGGATATGGGGCTTAAATTAAAAAGGTTAAAAGGGGTAGTCTAGGAAATATAAAATGAAAGGGGTTTAGTTTCATATTATTACATTCAGTGAGATAGGAGATGTAGTTAGGTTAATTTCTTTAAGGGATAATTATTATAGTATTATATTAATTTAGATAGGAGATGTTAGTTTAGGAAATGTTAAATGGTTAGTATTTTCAAAATTAATATTTTGTGGAAGATTATAAGCTAGGTAGTTAGGGAGTTAAGTTAGGAGATTATAATGAAGTTTAATCTTAGGGGATATATTACATGGGGAAAATTAATGCATATTTTAGATTGTTATTCAGGATATAATTATAGATAATAGATTTTTGAATGTCATTTAAAATGTCCTAACAATTATGAACAAGGATAGTTTAAATATAATTTTTTTTATAAAAGGAATATAAATATATATTTCAAGTAGGAAAATCGGTTTTAAACTGATAAGAGTATCGGTTAACATAGGAAATAGTGAATTCCTTTAGTAATTAAGGTTTAGTAGAGCCTTGAAATGGAACTGTAATTAATAAGTTATATAGGTGGCAAACTTATGTTGGCTAGGGCTTAATTAAGTAAGTACATTTGTGATGCAGGAGCATCCAGAGGTATAAGGGCAATCCTGTGTCACCCAAAAAAATATACTTAGACTTAGTTTCTATTTCATGTGTTTTCATTTTTGGATACCCATTTGGGTCAAATAAAGGTTCCAACTCTCACAATTCCACTATCAGTGAGCTAGAAAATCCCGAAAAAATAGGAGCATGTAATTGGGCCATCATTTTGGTAAACTAGAAGGTGTGAATTGGCTAGATGAATGTAATTATGATTTAGAGCATTCCAAAAAAAGAATCAGGTCAAAAGGCCCCACGGTTTGAAAGTTATTGCAGTTTTTTGGGTTTTGGAGACATCCTAAGAATGCTTCAAGTCAGGTTAGGGGCATTAAATGACCTTGTAAAGGGCTGAAAAATGGGGGACGAGTGAAGCTTGTCCATAGGGCTATAGAGCACTTTGAGAGCTTTTCGAAAATGTAAACAGTTCGTCAATCAGAGCTATGGTTCAAAAGTTATGCCTCCCGGAAGTTCAGTTACCGTTTCTGGATTCTTCTAGATTTGCACCGACTTCCAACATAGCTTTTGGAACCTTCTATTTGGTTGGTGGATGCCTACTAGAACTTTTTAGAATGTACTCCTAGTCCTTAACCCTCTGAGATCTATTTAAGGAGATTCCTGGCATTGTAAAAGGCAATTCAGAGTGGAGTTTGAGAGGAGGTACTGAAAGGGGAAATTATCTCCAGATTTATGCTATTGTAAGCTCTTAGGGCATGTTTTGAAGCTTATTTTCTCTGTACTATTTGTACTAGCTTATTTTCTCAGTTAATACAATTTCTCTTTTCTGTTGTGTCCATTCTGTTCTTGGGTTGTGTCCCCATCAAGTGGTATCAGAACTGGTTTTCCTGAGTGTGTAGAGAGAACGCCGACTGTGAGGTAGTTTGCACCAGGACTGTGTGGTTGTGGGTTTGAGTTAAGAAGATGCCTCCATGAAGAGAGCGTGGTGGAAGGGCCAGAGCTATTAATCCCGAGGAGGTTAGAGCCCTCTAAAGGGTGGTACAAGCATTGCAAGAGGAGCTCCGTAGAGGAGCAAATGTTACCGCAGGTGACGACAGTGAGGATGACAATGAAGAAGTAGTGGAACCAGAAGGGGAATTTGACGGGGAAGTTCTGAATCATGCAGAGGAAACACTTTTTAGGGCCATTACTAAGTTTGGGAAAAGACCTACAATTGAAGTGGGTGTATTTTCAGGAAATCTGAAACCAGATGAATTGATCGATTGGATCAATGAATTGGAAGAATACTTTGAGTATGAGGATGTCAGGGACCCAGATAGGGTTAAGTTTGCAAAGGCCAAACTGAAAGGCCATGCCAAAATCTGGTGGCAAGAGGTCCAATTAGAAAGAAACAGAAGAGGAAAGGAGAAGATCACAAGATGGGATTGCATGGTGGACAAATTGAAGAAGCAGTTCATTCCTATGGACTATGAGCTTGATTTGTTTAAGAGGATGCATGGGTTAAAGCAAGCAGGAAGATCAGTCCAAGAATATATAGAGGAATTTCACCGACTCTTGATTAGAGTGGGACATGCAGAAGCAAATAAGGAGAAGGTTGCTCGTTATATCAGTGGGTTGCAACCTAGCATCCAGGAGGAATTAAGTCTGGTAAGAATGACCAGCGTTGAAGAGGCATACCAATTTTCCCTACGAGTTGAAGAGAAGATGAATAAAAGGTTTGAAGGAAGACAAAGAGGGTGCGGTCAAGGAGGAAGGGGAAGCGATAGATCATCTGGAGGCCGCAATGAAACCCAAAAGAAAAATGAAGATGTGGGTACTAGTAGGAACTAGAGGAATGAGGGTTTCAACCACTCCCATGATCAAGACTTTGGAAATTAGAGAGGAAGAGGTAGAGGATGTGGACAAGGAAGAGGAGGCTTCCGTGGTACCTATTTCCATTGTAATGAAAAAGGTCATCGTGCCTTTGAATGCCCTCAACAACAAGGAAAGACAGATAGGAGAGCTAAGGGCCAAGCTAGGGTTGCTCATGTGGATGAGGATGCACAATCATCACATTCAGAGGATGAAAAAAGAGGAGAGACCTTGGTAAATGAAAGAGTCCTACTAAGTGGTGAGATTGAACCAGGACAATGGAGGAGTTTGTTCCGTACCAGATGCAAGTGTGAGGATAAATGTTGTGACGTGATCATTGATGGTGGTAGAAATGATAACTTGGTATCAGAAGAGATGGTCTCTAAGCTGAAGCTCAAGAGGGAGAAACATCCCGACCCCTATCGGATTGCGTGGGTAAAAGATGATCATAAGGTCCTGGTAAGTGAACAATGTTTAGTGAAATTCAAAATTGGGAGTTACCACGATGAAGTTCTCTGTGATGTTATTTCGATGGATGTTTGCCATCTATTTTTGGGTAGACCATGGCAGTTTGATAGACATGTAGTGCATGATGGACATGCAAACACATACTCTCTGACAAAGGATGGAGTTCGCCACAAATTGAAGCCCATGAAAAAGGAAGGTGAAAAGGTATGTAGCAGTGCTAGGATTTGTCTTGTTGATGGAAGGAAGTTTTTAGATGGCATGAAACATTAGCATATGTGCTATGCTTTGATTCCTAGGAAAGATAAAGAAGGTAGTAGTGAAATACCACTTGAAGTTTCATATTTACTAGGGGAATTTGGAGATATTATCTCTGATAATGTTCTAGATGGATTTCCACCAGTAAGGAAAATTAGTCATCAGATAGATTTGATTCCAAGAGCTAGTTTGCCTAACAAGGTTGCTCACAGGATAACTCCTACTGAAATAGAGGAGCTAAATAGACAGGTTCAGGAGCTATTGAGGAAGGGCTTGATTCGAGAGAGCCTAAGTCCATGTGCAGTACCTGCAGTACTCACACCAAAGAAGGATGGAGAATGGAGGATGTGTAGAGATTCTCAAGCTATAAATAGGATCACCATCAAGTACCGATTTCCTTTGCCAAGGATGGATGATCTTATGGACTGCTTGAGTGGAGCTCAGTACTTCACAAAGATAGATTTGAAGAGTGGTTATCACTAGATACAGATTCGAGAAGGAGATGAGTGGAAAATAGCCTTCAAGACCAAGGAGGGTCTTTATGAGTGGTTAGTCATGCCCTTTGGATTGACGAATGCCCCAAGCACCTTCATGCGGCTCATGAATGAGGTACTTAAGAAGTTCTTGGGAAAATTTGTTATTGTCTATTTGGATGATATTTTAATTTTCAGCAAGATTTTGGAGGAACATTTACTGCATATTCGTAGTGTCCTTGAAAGGCTAAGGGAAGAGAAACTGTTAATTAATCTAAAGAAGTGTATCTTTGCAAAAAGGGAGTTAGTCTATTTGGGGTTTGTTATATCACCTGAAGGTCTCAAAATGGATCCAGAGAAGGTAAAAGCCATCTTGGAATGGCCTACTTCGAGGTCTGCTACTGAGGTAAGATCATTTCATGGTCTGGTTAGTTTTTACAGGAAGTTTATTAAGAATTTCAGTGGCATATGTGCACCCCTAACTGATACAATAAGAGGGGATAGAAAAGAGTTCAAATGGACTGTAGCAGCTGCAAGAAGTTTTGAATTGCTAAAGAAGAAGGTAATAGAACAACCCGTGTTGGCACTTCCAGATTTTAGAAAAGTGTTCCAGGTGGATTGTGATGCTAGTGGCAGTGCTATTGGGGCTGTATTAAGCCAAGAAGGTAAGCCTATTGCATATTTTAGTGAAAAATTGAATGATGCAAAGAAAAAGTATTTTGTTTATGATCAAGAGTTATATGCAATAGTTCAGGCCTTAAAGAAATGGAGGCATTATTTATTGCCAAAGGAATTTGTTTTGTATACTGATCATCAGGCATTACAGTACCTAAATAGCGAAGGTAAATTGAATCAGAGGCATATGAAGTGGGTAGAGTTCTTGCAGAGTTATACATTTGTGTTGAAGCATAGAAGTGGAAAATCTAACAGGGTTGCAGATGCACTAAGTAGGAGACAGTTGTTTCTTACAGTAATGCAGGTTGAAGTAGTTGGGTTTGATGAACTCAAGAATTTGTACCCTGAGGATCCTGATTTTGCTGAAGCCTGGAAAGCTTGTAAAGAACCTGTTGCTGTAGATAAAACCAAGTGGTTAGACTATTTGATTCAGGATGTTATGTTGTTCAAAGGTAGTCAATTGTGCATTCCAAGGAGTTCCATGAGGGAAAATCTAATTAAGGAGAAACACAGTGGAGGGATGGTAGGACATTTTGGTCAAGATAAGACCATTGCCATTCTTAGAGAACATTATTTTTGGCCTCAAATTTCACAAGATGTGAAGAAGTTTGTACAGAGTTGCTAGGTTTGTCAAGTTGCCAAGGGGTTTAGTCACAATACTGGCCTGTATCAGCCATTGCCTGTTCCATCAAGGCCATGGGAGGACATAAGTATGGATTTTGTTCTTGGATTGCCGAGGACACAAAAGGGTAATGACTTAGTATTTGTGGTGGTTGATAGGTTCTCCAAAATGGCACATTTCATTCCATGCCACAAAACTCATGATGCTATCCATATTACAGACTTGTTTTTCAAAGAGGTGGTAAGACTACATGGTCTTCCGAGGGGTATAGTTTCTGACAGAGATACTAAATTTGTGGGGTATTTCTGGAGGACATTGTGGAAAAAGTTGAGAATAGACTTGAAATTCAGTTCCACGCATCACCCACAAACTGACGGCCAAACAGAAGTGGTAAACAAAAGTCTGGGCAATTTGCTGAGATGTTTAGTTGGGGATAAGTCCAAGGGATGGGATTTGATTCTACCATGAGCAGAGTTTGCTTACAATAACTATATAAATAGGAGTACTAGAAAATCACCATTTCAAATTGTATATGGGAATAGCCCAAGGACTGCACCAGAATTGAGGAAGATAAAACAAGGGGAGAGGACAAGTGCTGAAGCTGAGGAATTTGTTGAACATATCAAGCGTCTACATGAGGAGGTTCAAGCACACATTACCAAGATGAATAGAGAGTATAAAGCTAGGGCTGATCAAAGGAGAAGACATAAGGAATTCCAAGTAGGGGATCTAGTCATGGTGCACTTACGAAAAGAAAGATTTCCAGCCGGTACTTACAATAAGCTAAAAATGAAGAAATTTGGCCCCTGCAAAATTTTGAAGAAACATGACTCATGAAATGCATATGAAGTGGAGCTGCCAGACGGTATTCACATTTCTCCCATTTTCAACATTGCAAATTTAACAGAGTATCATGATGATGGTGCAGATGAGGAGCTGGTCTTAGAGCCATGTCCAATTCCTACTTCTAAGAAGGAGGAGATAGAAGACATTCTAGATCATCATGTGGGTAGGAGTACCAGAAATAGGCAGTATGAAGAGTATTTGGTCAAATGGAAAGGACGATCGATCGAGGACTCAACTTGGATTTCAGCAGCTGAGGTTTCCCATTTGGGATTTCCTCTACCATTCATAAAGTGACAAGGTCAATTTTCAATCTACCCTAGGTGTCTGATGTAGGAGCATCTAGAGGTATAAGGGCAATCCTGTGTCACCCAAAAAAATATACTTAGACTTAGTTTCTGTTTCATGTGTTTTCATTTTTGGATACCCATTTGGGTCAAATAAAGGTTCCAACTCTCACAGTTCCACTATCAGTGAGCTAGAAAATCTTGAAAAAATAGGAGCATGTAATTGGGCCATCATTTTGGTAAACTAGAAGGTGTGAATTGGCCAGATGAATGTAATTATGATTTAGAGCATTCTAGAAAAAGAATTAGGTCAGAAGGCCCCACGGTTTGAAAGTTATTGTAGTTTTTCAGTTTTTGGAGACCTCCTAAGAATGCTTCAAAGTCAAGTTAGGGGCATTAAATGACCTCAAAAAGGGCCAAAAAATGGGGGATGAGTGAAGCTATCCATAGGGCTATAGAGCGCTTCAAGAGCTTTCCAAAAATGTAAACGGTTTGTCAATCGGAGCTACGGTTCAAAAGTTATGCCTCCCGGAAGTTCGGTTACAGTTTCTAGATTCTTCTAGATTTGCACCGACTTCTAACGCAGCTTCCAAAACCTTCTATTTGGTCAGTGGATGCCTAATAGCACTATCTAGAATGTACTCCTAGTCCTTAACCCTCCGAGATCTATTTAAGGAGATTCCTGGCATTGTAAAAGGCAATTCGGAGTGGAGTTTGAGAGGAGGTACTGAAAGGAGAAATTATCTCCAAATTTATGCTATTGTAAGCCCTTAGGGCATGTTTTGAAGTTTATTTTATCTGTACTGTTTGTACTAGCTTATTTTCTCAGTTAATACAATTTCCCTTTTCTGTTGTGTCCATTCTGTTCTTGGGTTGTGTCCCCATCAATTTGGTCATTTAATGTACACTCACTAAAGTAACTTGAGGGATCAAACCTTGATATCAAAATTAATGAATCACCATCTTCGTGTAAGGGATTAATTGTTAGTTAATAAACATATATAATAATAATTATAAATGAGATTTGGAAGTAATTGAAAACAAGATGTACATTAGGTTAAGAACAACATAACCATACCCCATAACTAGGGTGTAACTTACAAGGAACTACATTAACTAACGAAGCTGAGAAATTACTCTGCTTCTCTAATCTAAAGTTAGAACAGTCAAACAATGTCTGAAATTCTATTGTAATCTCATAATCTTAAAATGTGACTTATGCACATTGAGTTATCATAGTTTACCTATTAAGAAATAACTTCAACCTAATGCAAGTGTAGGCCTCATCAAGTAAACATCTATTCATCCGACCCAGTTGTAAAACACTATCACTTTCCTAAAAAAAAAATGTTAGTTGTGTTTTTGTCCTTGTAGAATTTTGGGCATGATAATATGGAAGCAAAGAAGCACTCACACAAAGTGGAATGACAGGTCCACTAAATCAAGTGTTACTAAAGAGAAAAAGAAGGCAAGGTCCATGCAAAGAGAGCATGATTTTGGCCTATCTCTAATGTATAATTGGATCCAACCTCTAATGCCATGATTTTTTATCCAAGCCTCTTCTTGTGGGCCTAAGTAGGATAAGTGGGTTCCATTTGAAATAACTAAATGGCATGAGAATGATAAATGCTGAAAACTCCATTCTTGAAAGTTCAATCTTCACTTCTTGCAAACAAAGAAAAAAAAATTCTTCTTCCTAGTAGCCTTGGCTCTGATACCATGTAAATTTTTCTAATAAATCTAGATGAGGAAAAATAAACAATCCATCTTTGCAAGAAAATGATAAAATAGAGCATCCAAAAAAATAGAGAAAAATTGATATCTTATTCCATCATAAAAATATTGCTTGATTACAATGTTAAAAACTACCCTATATAACAACAACAAAGGCAAAGGATAAAAAATATATCTATTTATTGGCCTTGGATATGTATATACATTATATTCAAATTGTGAATATATATATATATATATATATATTCTATATTCATTAGGTAGTAATTATCTTTTAATATTACCTTCATTTTTTAAATTTATTTTTATTATTTTTCTCTTTATAGGTAGGATTTTATTTGTCCATTTTTTATGATGAGGCATATATATATATTCTCACCTTTAAGAATTCCCTATATATATATATATATGTATGTATGTATGTACGTAAGTATGTATGTATATATATTCTCACCTCTAAAAAAATTTCATATATATACATTATATATATATATATATATTTACAGTTATTATATCTTTATGTCTTACTCTATTTTTTACACCTTTCTTTATTTTGGGGACCTTTCTAATCCTCCCCTTTTTATTATTTTTTGACTGCCCCCCCTGTTTTTATGTTTCTTAGTTTTCTTTTTTGTCTTTATGGATTTTTCTGTCTTTTAATTTTTCCTTTTTATCGTCAACTGTGTCAACCTAATTATGTGTGCCCATTCCATCACCCCGACCTCTTTTTTATCTCCCTTCTTTGATCTGTAGTTCATATTTTTGTTTTACTTGATTCTCTTGCATCATGATGATGGATCATGTAGTATGATCTGAAATGTTGATGGAAAAAAACTTACACAGTCTTTCCCAAAAATCATAATATAGAAAATATCTATTGATTATAGAATTACAAACTAATCAAGAACTAGAAGAAACAATGATGATCCAAAAATTATGGATCAAAATTGAGCAATATGTACACAAATCATGCCAATCATTGTAAAACCTACACTTAACTAATAGCCACCGTAAAATTGTGTTGGGATTATCATGCTCACTAACACTTGAGGAAACAAAGTTAAGGAAGGAAAGATTCATCTTGATACATAAAAAGGAGCATGTCATATTTGGAAATATGATTATAGAGGGACCCCTGATGCTAGATAGAGAAGAGTGCTTCAGGATTTCCAAAAATTTGTAGAGGACATCAACACATTTGTTGGAAAATTCAAACCATGTAGAGCTAGTGGAAACTGCTACAGGTGCAATCAAGGGATAGTTTCTTTCCAATGAGATTATTGGTATGGACTCAGAGACTAGGGTTTATGTCAAAGATAAAGGTCTTACCTAGAAAAATTTTTGCCAGGCATTTATCAATTGTAGGGTCCCATTCATATTAGTAGAAGTGAGGAAATACACAAAGCTTATGGTTTTTGGTGTCAAGGATGTTTTTAAAAATCCAAATGAAGTTTATTTTATAGGATGGAGTGTTGACTAGTGATTTCAATTCTATTGTGCTTTTGGATGTCACCCCACTATCAATTGGGTTAAAAATTTTTGGCAGTGTAATGAGAAAAATCATTTCAGGGAATACCACTCTACCCACTTCAAACTATGAGGGTATTTGTGCAAGTATCACTAGCCACACAAGTATTAGAAGCTACACTTTTCCAATAGAATATATGTTTACAAGGGATAATAGCTCTCTTGGGAGTTTCTGGTTGAATGAGATACTACTTACTCTTCAAGAATTGCTAATATTGTTGTATAATGCAAACTCTAGAGTTGTATTTGTAATGATTGAGAGCATTGGGCTCTCAGATGATTTTCTAAGGATTAAAGATTATGAGGATTCAAGAACATGTGGTTTTGTAATGAGATAATATATCTATAACTTTGATATGTGTGGAGAAGAATCATTTGAAGTGTTCTAGAGAAAAGTTTGGCAATGTTGAGATTGTCTCAAGGCCTCATTATTCTCTGAAATTTAAAATGGAAAGCAGAGGATGCTACACTACATAGTTTTTCTAGTTGAACTTCACAAGAGAGATTGTTGGGACATGGAGCCCATGGTAACATAACTGGTTATTCTCCCTCTTGACTCTTTATATTCATAGACCTCTTTATAATGGATGTGTGCAACCCATGTAATGCAATTAGATATAGATTAATACAAAAATTCTCTGTTGGACCATGGACAAGGGCAAGATTTGTTGAACCATATATAAACATTGAGTTCTTATGTTTTGTCTTTTGAGTACTCATTTTCATTAGCTTCTCTTCTTGTTTCTATTTACACATTGATTGTTATGTGTACTCAGATAAATGGTTGAATGAGTAGAAAATATGTTGAGAGTAAAAACATCCAAGCCATCGTTCTTCATCACTCCTGCCCATACTTTCAAGTTTGCCATCAACTTCTTCATCGTATAGCACTATAATTTATCTTTGAAATGATTCGTCACCAAGTTAAGTGGTGGGTGTGAAATCACCTTTATTCTCTCATGTTTATAATTTAATGATTGATTATCTTAAATTTTCTTCAATTGTATTCGCTAAGCTTGAGAAATTAGAGAATGCAACCATTGTACATTTGCATTTTGGTGTTATTTTTAAGACTTCAGCCATGAAGTTTTAGGGCAATCTTTTCAATATAACATTGTACACTTACTTTTCCTTCATAGGAGACTTCTAAAAAATTTCGCCATAGGCTATTGCTATGCTAGTGATATTTCTTGGGGCCTATTATAATAATTCAAAATATATCTTTTTACAATTTTAAATCATTAAATTCAAATGATAAAATGTTTTCTTTTTAATATTTAAGGATTATATTTCTCCTTTTGTTTGCATAAATATTTGAAAATAATAACCTCCATACTCACTATAGTAGGCATTTATACTGCTTTGGTAAAATATATTATGGTTATTTTTTAAACATAAAATTTTTTCCAAATCATTACATATGATTTAGATTTAATCGAAAACATATTTCACAAAAGAAGAATATTTTTAAAATCAATTAGTGGACGTTCAATTAAATTTCTAAAAGAAATTTTCTTATATGGTATTATGTTCTCTTATTCTATATTAAAATTAATTCAAATATTTATAACTTTTAGCACCTTTATAAATATGATTAAATTTTGTATGCAAAGAGTGTACAAAACTGATCTAATTAAAGTGAGAAGCCATGGAAAGTGAACTGTGCATAGTCTTCTTATATGAGAAGGCAATTGTAATTTCATACAAATTGAAAGTTGTGTTAGATAAAAAAATAAAAATGAATTTCTAGGACCTTAGGACTATACATGAAGTATATCTATAATAATTAATTATAATAATATATCATTTTACCATACATGTCAATGGAATGTAGGATATAATCATAGAAATGGCTACTTGAATCAACTCTACAATGTGTTCCAAATATTTAAATAACTTAGAAAAATCTGGAATCAAACCATGGAGGGATAAAAAAATAGTGTAGTGGTTCATTATGATATGAAGAATTAAGATAAATAGTTAGTTCAATATGAAGGCTCAGTAGGAAAGCTTCACTTATGCTAAAAAATAACCAATTTGATAAATATTATAATGCATAAGTGGTTAATTTAGAAAAGTGCATATGGATTAGATTAGAGAAAATAGAAAATGGTATATTGGAAATATAAAAATTATCATGGAGATATATGAATATACATAAAATGTAGAAGAACTACCAGATTGACAAAAAAATTCTTTATTGCAAAGAAATGATGATTGAAAATAATCTTGCATCTGCAAATTGTGAAACACATACATACCTCAAAATTGACCATTTGACACATGCTTTAGAACCAATTTTAGGGAGTTGGAAATGAAAGAACACATTCGATTATAGGTGATGTGCAAGATTGTTTGGTGGAATTTATTTCTTGGCATGAAATATGGAACTCTAAATTTTGCAAAATTTAGGGTTCCAACACCCTTG
The DNA here is from genome assembly GCA_028749045.1 of Cupressus sempervirens. Lineage (NCBI taxonomy): Eukaryota > Viridiplantae > Streptophyta > Pinopsida > Cupressales > Cupressaceae > Cupressus > Cupressus sempervirens. The sequence continues at coordinate 366,519,745 of CM053791.1, read as the reverse complement.
TCTTGTGTATTTGTTGTTGTATGTGATGATATTTGTATTCATATGTTTTAGGTACTTGTTGAGCCATGTTGGTGTTAAAATGTTTATAATAACTCACTAGTACATTTGAGGTAATTTTTTGACCATTATTGGTTGAAATTTTGACCCAATTTTTGACCAAATCTTGACCAAGTTTGACAAACCCATTGGTCATCAAAATTTTGACCAATACATTGGTCAAAACCTTTGAAACATGTTGGCACAAGTTCGCCAAGCATTGGTCAAAATTTTGAGCAATGCTTGGTCGAAAACTACCAAGTATTGGTCAAAATTTTGACCAATGATTGGTCAAAAATAGCCAAGCATTGGTCAAAGTTTTGACCAATGCTTGGTAGAAAATTGCCAGCTTGGTCAAATTTTTTTTTAGGCTCACACTTATTGAGGTTCACTTCAACAATGGCCCTTCTTGTGAAATTGTTGTCTAAAATGTTTCTAATGAGATAATGTGTTATGAGCTCTTCATCAGCGGGATGGAACGTGAATCTAGGAGGTAGTTGTGCATCACCCATATCATGACTGTAACTAAAGTTAAGAGCCTCTATTATTGAATTCTCTTCCCTATTTCCCATAGCAGAGGAAATGAATATGGGTAATAGGGAAGAGAATTCAATAATAGAGGCTCTTAACTTTAGTTATAGTCATGATATGGGTGATGCATAACTACCTCCTGGATTCATTTTCCATCCCACTGATGAAGAGCTCATAACACATTATCTCATTAGAAAGGTTTTAGACAACAATTTCACAAGAAGGGCCCTTGCTAAAGTGGACCTCAACAAGTGTGAGCCTCAGGGAGGGTTCAATTCCCTCCTTTATTATTCACTATGTGTATAATCCCACACACTCATTTGATCTTGAATGATGATATTTACTGAATGCTAAGTGTCTGTGCTGAGTGCTCCAAAACCATCCATTTCATGCCTTCATTTGTACACAAGGTCTTTCTAGTTTCTTTCTACTCGCACGCCCATTTCATTTCATATGATCATCTAAATATTGTGTCACTCTAAGCTCTCAACTATTTCCTCTTGATTGATCATCTCATAATTTCTGAATGAGAGCTTTGGGATAAGCTATAGGCATCCATCAAAGCATAAAGGATTTTGTCAGATGGTGTAGATGAAGTAGTAGCATTTGCCTTGGGAGACATGCTTGCAAAATGGAAGCATAGATAAGTCCTGTGAACTATTTGACAGGATGCCTGAACGTAATGTAGTCATCAAAAGCCATGGTTGCTAGATATGCACAAAATAGATATATTAAGAGATTATATTTGTTTAAGTTGCAATTGCCCTAGTAGAGATGCATGCAAAATGTGGAATCATAGGTAAGGCGTTTGAACTATTTTATTGATTACCTCCATGAAATGTCGTCTGATGGCAAGCCAATATTGTAGGATATGCATATTGATTTGTTGAATATATCCAGATGATGTAGTGACATTCTTGTTACTACAACCAATGCCACATATGTATAAAACTAGGATTCCAACTCTTGTTGAGGTTGTAAATTATGTTGAACATAGTCTCAAGCCATAATAGTTTTCTATCTGCCAAAATTAGAAAGAGAATCATACAAACTTGTGCGAGCTCTTTGTATTTTCTTTGATATGATATTCAGGAAAAGGATGAGAAATAAAACTCTAAATAAGTAGGCAAGCTCTCCATGTGCTCTACACCCCATAGGTAAATCTTCTCTAATAAAAGAGGCAATCAAAAACTAGTTCACTTTGCATTTGTAACCTTGGGAAAGCTCTTAGCAACATGCTTGCATTGAACCTTTGACAGAAAGGAGAAATAGACAAGCTCATAAACCTTAGGAAGGCTTTCTTAGATAAGAAGTTTATAAGCAAATACAAATCCTCACTAATAATGCTACTGTGATTTTCTTGTTTAAATCCAAACAAAGCTGTATTATCTTGGGCAGAGGAGACTACTGTTGTTTGTGGTTAAGGATCCTTTAGGTCAGTAGAATCACATGCAAACTAGATGTGCCATTGGAGTAAGCAAATTATAATAAGAGCTAGGAGCTTACCTAGTGATTAGGGCTTGAGACTAGACACTGCATAAAGCATTTGTAGGCATTTGAGTCTGAAGTGTCACTAGCACAAAATCAAACTGAAAAGGAAACTTGGCGAATAAAACTAAATAAAAATAGTCCTCTTGAGTAAATATCAAAATTGTATGAACAATACCATTACAGTGCACTATACTTGGTACAAATATATTGTTGGCTGAGTCCCATGACATAATGCCAGTTCCTAGGTACGTCAATATGCCTACTTATCCAGGTATATTATTTTCTTACGGATAAAGGAAAATTTATTGAAAAAAGAAAAGACCACTTTTTAAAAATTCACATAGGTATAAGCCCATTCATCTCTGAAGGTAATGCTCTTACTACCATTTCACCCCTACGAAATTTGCTGTAAGTTCCCAAGTGACGATAGCTGTAGCATTAGTAGGGAAAGATTTCACCATTGTAGGCCCCAAGCCAGCATATAACCCTCTAAAACTGAGTTCTCTATAAATATGTCAAACATAGAATTGGGAAATGGTTTCATGTTCATTAATATGAGCACTTATTGCTTTTAAATTCATCTATTGGTTATCTAAGACTACTTAGTAGAATAGATCCTAGACAAAAAAAGACAGAAGCTAAGTCTCGTGGTATTTGAATATTTAAATTTTAATCTTTTAATTAGAACATTCTATATACCCACTATAAAATAAGCATGCAAAAAATTGGTGTTAGTATCGTGAATGATAATTTTTTTAATCCAGAACACAAGAAAATATGCAAATAAATGAATTAACCCAATTCAATAATCCAACCATCAATCCTAACAAATATCCTAATTGTTGTCATAAGAATCCAATAGATTTGTAAAAGCCTAATCAAAATCTTTATTAAAAATTAATTTAAAAACATTTTTTCTAGAGTAGAGTCCATGTAAAAATGAGATTTTATGTCCTACCATCCTGATTGTGTGTATAGGATTTCTTTCGGCATTAATATTTGGAGCTGTTTGAATATGGGTTTTTGCAACATCGAGAGGCAAAATAGCTGACTAAAACTGCAAAGAAAATTACAAGTTTTGTTGCACACATTTGATATGCAAAAACTGAGTTTAAATACTTAAATTGAAATTCTAAAATTAAGGTTACATGCCTCAATTCCTGCAAGCCCACCGGAGATAACTCCAACTCCTGCTTCTATAACAACTTTAGAAGAATAGTTGACAAACTGAGAACACTGGGAATTCATTTGGGGATTCACCTTATCATGAGTACTAATAAGTGAAAGCATATGATAACAATTCAATTCATAAGTATTGAAGAAAATTGCGTTTCCAATAGACTCCCTAAAAAATGTAGTTAGGCCACCATGAAACAAACCTTGTACCTAGAAAATTATGCACCAATGAAACAATCAAACAGTATCTTGTATAATGAAGGATACCACATGAATCATTTATATTGCATGTCTACAACTACATACCAAATAGTAACAACAATTTAACACCTTACCCTTTCATTTCTAAGAGTTTGCAGTGCATAGTCCAGAGGCCCAAAATATCTCTGCTAATGCTTTTTCAGTTGCCTATTGTCATTCTCCTAAACTTGCAATCTACACTACAAAACAACAAATAGTCAATGGTATGGATCCTAGAGTTTAATTTATATACATACAATAGATACAAAGTCTAGTTCTTGTTACCTTTATCAACTCTGCTGGGCACAGTACAAAACTTATTAATGCTCCACCAAAAGTCGTAGAAGGAACAACAATCTAAAGTTTGGGCTTGCTGTTGCCAGGATCTCCTCCCTTTCCAAAGAACCACCATGCCAAATATGATCGCATTAGGACCGCAAACATAAACTACGCACTACAAAGAGGAAAAAGTACATCAAACAATCGCCAATATGCCTATGAATATACCTATGAAGATATATCAATATGCCTACTTATCTAGGTATATCATTTTCTTATGAATAAAGGACAATCTACTGAAAAAAGAGAAGACCACTTTTTACAAATTCACATAGGTATAAACCCATTCATTGTGGGAAAGTAGAAAGCAAATCTAAAGTACAAGTGATGCAAACAAAAGTATCTAGCATCCAATCAAGCAATTCACCTTGAACATCCATCCAAGTTGCTCAATGCACTCCATAACAAGTTGTTGGTGTGCTAAAACTTTTCTACTCTTCATAATTCTTACAATTGATGCATCAATTGCATAATGTCTATCTTTATCCACATCCTCAATCACCTTTTTTTCCTCATCCATTGGTGGGAGTGGAATCTGCAATCAGGTAGAAACCAATTCCCATGTGATCTCCACATGCATTAGTTTTTGTTAAAACTAGACAGGCAAAATAGTATACAACTTGTTATATCAGAGTTCATACCTTGATTCTCCTCATCTTACTAGTGAATTTTGAATTGACTTCGAAGGCATCTATTTGTGCCATAGTTTTTGTATTTGGCTCTTTATTGAGAATTTTATGTTTCACACATGAAAGAGAATGTAGCAATCTGACAATGTCTTCATCGGTCAAATTCAATTGAGTCTTAACTTTTGAGTAACTTAGCCTTTCAATTGCATTGAATAGAAAAAATGCTGATGCCCACTTATCATAACCACAAAGTAAGTTACGCAAGGAAAAAGAAGCGAATTCCAGATATATCAAGGAAACTGACACTGATAAATGTGATGTATTCACTTTGCATATTTATGGTTTCTATAACACATCAATTTTAGTTTTCCTTTAAATAGATAGCATAAGTAGCAAATGAATCAAATTATAATTGTATGATCATTAATAATTAATGACATTAACCATTTCTTTAACTTATCCTACCCAATTAATTCTTCTCCAAAAATTGGAAGAAGAAATTCACAATAATGATCAGTAGAAAATGACCTATAATGCCATTTTATATGAATCAAAGAATCCAACTGTCAGTCAGTAATCAACTAGAAAGGCAATTACCTGGTAAATAGTAACAACAAGTTCCATAGGCTTAGGGTAAAAGTTCCCATTAATATTGCAAGTACCCAAGGAATATATCCATGTAAGCTTTCTAGGCTTTGTCTTTGTCTGATAGAACTGCTTGAACACCTCTATGCATCTTACCTGCATTAAGTAGAAAAGGTCAAAATGTTAAACTACTTTAGAAATTGGAAAATTAAAAAGGTATACTATACACAAAATCGGCATACCATTTCGGCTGGCAGGTTAAGATCAAATGATTTGTAACTCGGCCAAAACCCAGTTGCCAAAACTGTCACAGTCAAGTCTATGCTAGGATGTGCTTGAGAATTTTCATTAACTTGGTTCGAAGGATCTAAGAAAATCATCTAATAACCTCAAGGACAATTCAAAATTCAAATCAACACCAAAAATTTAGTTTTGGTCTGCACTTCCATAAGTAAACTTTCAATTTGAATGTACTAAGGAAATAAACTTAACAAGCCCTAGAAATCCAACATTCTGAATGATATATTACTTGCTTATTTAATTAAGGCATTTATTTAATAAACACTCTACTTACCTAAATATCATAGATATTTATGTAACTAGTTTATTTTCCCTTGCAAACACACATTCCTATACGTGCATAGACACTAAAGTGAGATATTTATGTAACCGGTTTATTTTCTCTTGCAAACTCACCAACTTGCAAGCACTCACAAAGCAATCTCTTTGGGTAAGTAAACTCACCAGCAAGTTTATTGGGGGTTCCTTGTCAAGAAGCATGAGTAAATGGGAAAAACACACCCACTAGTGCCTAACGATAGTTAACAACCAAAAAAGCATCAAAACCCATTCGTTTCAAATTTCTCTTGTCATCTTTCACTAATTCAACAATCTGACAACATTTGATGCATTTGCAAGTAATTGCAAAGGATATTTTGCCATATTGCACTGATTTGACAAACTTTTTGGGAGTATTCTTCTAAAATATCACACACTTGATTTTTTTCCACATCTTATTCAAACCATATAATGCAATCTCATCTATGAAGTGTATTAAAAGCTAATAGAGCATCTTTGTTAGCTAATCTCCCTTGCGAGCTCAACTGAAAGAGAATTCCTAAAGAAACTCAGTCTTCAAATCTATTTTTTCTGAAAGGAATTGAAGAGAAAAAAATCCTTATGCTTCTATAAGATGGTTTATAGCCTCTTCCAAATCACTTGAGAAACTCTAAGATTAGAACAAATGCAAAAGGAAATCTATGTGATTCCCTTCTAGAAATAATATATGACAGCCACTCTATAGATTCTATTAGCAAAGAGTTTATACCATTTGACATTGCCTCCATTGCTTTGCCCTTGGCTGCTTGGGTAGAATCTCGTTGCTCTTCAATTACTTCAACAGAGGGATTTTCCATCTGTCATTAACTACATATGTTAATTAAGGAGTTGATGATAACAACATCAATCATGTAGAAGCTCCAAAAGCAATACTAACTTAGAATTAGAATGTACTATGACATACATATTTTAGTTTTCAATAGAAAATATTATCAATCCAAGCCTTACTTTCTGTGGGGGGTCATTTTTTGGTTCAACAACTCCTTCATTGTCAAGTTCAATGTCTAATTCAACAATCTCATCATCACTGACATTTTCTTTTGGCACTTTTGGTGTAGCACTTGAAGTACCAAATTGCTCATCCAGATCTATATCATCATCAATTTCATCCTCGAAAGTACTTTTTTGGAGCACATTTTACAGAAATTCAGTTAAAAAAACTACAAACATTTTGGATTCTCATGAATGTTATAATTCAGATCAGTATAAAACTCCATAGAAATTGATAAAATTGATTCAACACATGCTTTCTTTGTTACAATTCCTACCTAAAAATCCTTGGAATAACACTACTGAGTTCTCAGGTGAGAATACAGTTAAATATGGGAACCAGTTTTTATTTAGAAAACCAACTAATATAGTGCAAAATGTACACAAAAGAAAACTTCAAAAGCACAAATACCAACAAAGATGTTTGGGACTCAACTTTGGAGTACAAATGTATGATATTAAGATATTTTATAAATTGTAATTCTAATATAAACCTTCCTGCTAAATCATAATATTCTTGTTTGCCTCAAAAACACACAACTAAATCCTAATAGTAAGATCACAATTTGACTTCTTGTGTAAAATATCTCCTACTTATCAAGTTTCAAATATCTTAATCTTTTTCTACTTTACTTCCAGTAATGCTTGAGAATTCAATGGGACTTAAATGTTTCAATTTGAAACAAGTACAAATTTCTCGATATCTAAGTGTTCAAGTCATTTACTATAGTCTACACTAATGCAATGTCTTTGTTCCTCATATATTTTGCCTAAGAAATTAATTAAACTAACTAATTAAATATCAAATTGTCTTGATATTACTGATATTCTTTCATTCCATCCATCCCATATGATGATTATCAAGAGAATTTTCCAATAGAATTTAAAGGTTTTCTTTCAATTTTCAATGTCTATCCTTCTATAAGGGACTTAGTAAATTTGGACAAGGTCCTTTCTAGGTTCAAGTATTTTCACAAAGAGGAACAAGAGAAAAATTTAGTCATTAAGGGGGGGTTCCAGATACTTCTACGCTGTGAAAATAGTATTATCTACTTAAGTTATTACAAGCTCAACACAATAACCACAAGTACACTTAGCTAGTTTGCTAAAGTCTTGATTCCCAATTAATGGGTTGCATTAGATGCAAGCATGCCGCAATTGATCTTAATATTAGCGTTAGTAATGATTTGTTGTATTGAAATCATAGATTGGTGAAGCCAATGGCAAGAGCTATTTATTAATGATTTTTTAACTAAAATCATGTATCGCTGAAACCTATGGTAAAAGCATTCAAGTTACTAGATAAAACTTATTCTATGAGCCCATATATTTGAGTTGCAGAGTTTTGCGACACAATATTTCTCCATCATCATATATTGACCATATCAACTTCATGCAAAATTTATACAACTGTGGTACTCGGTAAATAACATTCATTCCTTTCCATTTTCTTCATCTTCTAGCTTCATTAACATTGACTATGAAAGTGTACTCTTGATTACACCCAAGCTATCAATCACACATGAAATATAGTGTATATGTCTTCTCTCCAAGCTCTAAAGGTGCAGTAAACCCAAGCTTGACTTTAGTCTTCCTTTGGAGGAATACCCTCTTAATGGCTAGCAGCTGATTGCTTTTTAAATCCCCAATTACTAGCCACCATACTTCTTCCTTTGCTTTGGGATACCTTGGTGCATCAACTAGACCCACCTCATGTCTACCTTCAAGATCTCTTTCTAGAGTGACTTGCATTGTTAGATTCTCTCGAGCCTTCACACCATCACTGCCAACTATGTCATATGCTAGATCAATGTTTGGGAAGTGATTACAAAAATGAGCAATCTCTAATAGCTATGAATTTGTCATTTGTAAGAATTCACGCCTTTCATCATCCTCCATCTCAACTAAATCAAAAATAGTTTCAATGCTTTTCCCTAGATTTTCATGGCACTTCTTAGCAAGTTCCTTGGTGAAATGTGGAAGTTGTAATAGGACAAAATCACGGTCCCAAAGACCTTGTGTAATCATTTGGCTCAATTACATTGCTGCAAGAGCTGGATTGAACTAACCATTACCAGAAATAACATCCACCATAGCTTGAAGAAGCTGGTTAGCAGAAAGAAGCTCGCTGATCTAGTGTTAGGTTGCCAGCTATGACATGCCTTGAAAAGTGAGCTTACAACAATGCATTTGCCTTTACATGTGGCTCGATATATTTTGGTTTGTCAATAGCAAACTTTTGATGATTTATCAATTTTCTTATTGTTTCTTCTTCACCTGGCTATATGGGAAGCTATGAATACTCTAAGGTAGAAGCAATAATTTCAAGAAGCTCTTTTAGCTTTGTCTTTGTAGACAAGGATGAGTTGAAGAGTTCAATGGTGGTATAGCTAATATAGTAGTAATATCCTATCATCCCCAGGTTCAAAGGAAAAAGATACATATCATCTTCTATGGCAACACATTTTCTTTATTCCAAATCATTCAGTATACTCTCTATAAGCTCAAAAAGGTGGTCTGACAAATGCCTATGGATGACACCTTGAAGATTATAGTAATTCAAATTCTATGTGAGTCTTCGATAGAAGAATGTCCAAGTAAGATAGTCTACAACATCCTGATTACTTTCAATAGTACCCATGACAACTTCAGGATTGATATGATCATGGAGAAAGTAATCTAGATGACTCTCCATGGGAAATGGCTCATATAATATTTTTCTATAATATTCTTTATGAGGTGCATGGCATAAAATTACACACTTTCTAGCATTATCAAGTAGAGGTCTACTAGCACACCCCATCATTTGGAGAAGATTAGTTATAGGATAGTCTGTGTGAGCATTTTCCTATCCATCATAATACTATATACCCATGACAACAACCAAATGAGCTGACAAAGACAATCCCCAACTCATTGAACTACTTGCAATGTACACCTGAATTGCCCTTGCACTGATCAACTGGGCTACATGTTGTTGTTCTACCAAAGTGAATATTATGATGAAAATGTTTTTATTGGGTTGATGATAGCATTAAAAAATCCTAGTTCAAAGTAAATAAAAGAGAGAATCTAAAACTAGGAAAGAACTATAGATTTGAGTAGATTTTCCTTAGGCATTATGATTAAAAAGTTTTTATTAATAATATAATTGAACAATCATAGCTCAAAGTAAATAAATGAGAGAATTTGAAACCATGAAAGAATCCATATAGATTTGAGTAGATTTATTTTAACATAATAATGAAATTTTTTTTGTTGACAATAACATTGAATAATCATCGCTCAAAATAAAAACAAAATTATCAAAAAACCTTAGCAAAGGTCAAATTTCTTGACAGGGACCTTGTCTACAAGTTTGAGTGGCTTAAGAGGCTTGGGGGTTTTGGATCACCGAGGTAATAAGCTTAGAGATTCTATTGAGACGTTCCTATTTTCACACCCAGAAATGCAACAACTCAATCTGCCATAGAATAGTTATACTATGCCATTTTCTTAACTTCTTTCCACTCTTCTTTTCTTGCATCTCCTTCTATGACTATCTTTTCTACCATGTTTTCCACTTTCCTTTTCCTAGTACAACTATATAATTGTTTTCTCGCCATACTATACTTCTCTTGGTAGGTACCTCATCTCTCACAAGTAGTGTCCCTAGGTGACTCTAACATCGCCTTAGGATACCCTTCTAGCATCTCTTGTGTCACTTCATAACCCATAGGATGTATGAAGATATTTCATGGGTCAACTACTTTCATGTAGGTATAATCGATCTGTTTCCACAATAAAGAAAATGTTCTCTGCATACTTCTCTATAATTGTCCTTGGAATTCTATGTCTTTCTTTCTTATTAATCTAAAACCCTTTAATCATTCCAAAGTTACCTTCTATAATTATAGCCTTATTCTACATGTACTAATCAGTGATAAGTTCCATAGTGCATTTATCAGACACCCAAGATGAATTTGACATATTAAGGAATTTATGTAAGATATGAAAGTATATATACATAATCAGTTATCCAAATCTAAATTGCTGGATCTTTTCATGTTTGATTATCCTTACATTTTCAAGTAGTTGCTTCCTAATGATCTTGCACACATCAAAATTTTCCTTTTTCTATAACTATCTTATATGTAGTTTATATGACTCCTACTATCATTGATATGTGTCTTGAACTACAATATATTTTGTATCCCAGAATCTTGGCTAAACATCTTACATTAATTTTCCTAATATAAGACAATTCCATTTCTCTTCAATCCCATTTAGTCCCTATTTTTTCTCAACTTCCTTCTTTATAATTTTAGTTCAATAAAAAAATGTATCGATTCCTTAGTTTTCAAGGTGGTTTGGAATCCTAACCAAACATATCATAATGAATTTTTCTTAGAATAGTTATTAAACAGATTATTGAGGTTTAAATTATCCATTGTTTTCCATGGCACAACCTTCTACCAAAGTCCATCATTCTAACAGGGCACTTGAGTCCCTTAGTAAAAGTAGCAGCCTGTAATGTCAAATAGTAATAGTCAATTACATATGTATAATAGTTTGTTGTGTTGAGCCTACACAGGTAGATGAGTTGGCTTGAGGTTGTGGGTAGTTCCCCATGGTCTCCAAATTGATCTTCATATCTTTGTTCACCTCACATATAAGTTATTTACAATAATTAGAAAATAAACCTCTAGCACTATGACCAATACCCTATGACCAAAATTTTGAAGGAACCATAACGTGCAATTAGACTTCTTGATGTATAAATTGGGTTTTAAAAAAAATCAATTTCCTTTGGGGAAAGTACTTATTTGGTTTTGAATACTAATGTCGTGGAGTTCATTTCAAATCATATAGTGTCTTTTCAAGTGACATACCATGTGTTCCTTTTCTTTTCTAACAAAATTGGGTTTTCAGATCTTCATTTAGGAATGTACTTCATATATTTGGTGGATATTCCAACTATGATTGGAAACAAGTGCTATCAACATTCTAATCATAATTATCTTTGCAACTAGAGAAAATATTCCTCAATCTTCAATTTGTTGCTCTTTAGTTACTAATCTTGCTTTGTGCTTGTCAATTAAAACATTATTTTTAAACTTGATCTTAATACTTTTTATAATCAATGGCTTTCTTTCCACTGTCTATCTCTCGACTCAACACATTTTTTCATTTTTCTTTCCTTCTTGCTTCATCATAAATACTTGGTTCACAAGCGCTTACGATGTTCTTCTTGCTAAGATTATGAAGTGGACAATGACTTTCAATCTAGATAGTCAATTTCTTCTCTTCCTTCTATAGATTCAATGGGACTTTAACAGTTTGGCTCAACTTTTTTGGGTAAGTGTGATGATATGTAGTGCACTATAAATTTTCTCTTCAATGAAAGGATTAGCACCTCTAATTTTCAAATGGCGATCGACTAGAACTAGCTGACAATCTAACCTTAAAAATACATTTTATGCCAAATTCCAATCATAGTTAAAGACATTTAGCTATTGGAAAATGGCAAGATTACATCTTATTTTAGATATGAAATAAAATGGGCAAGAAATGTGGAAGAACGTTAAGTTTTTATCCACCAAAATATGAGTAAAATTGTATAAACTGAATTTATTTTTAAAAATAATGTCAATTCCCTTCAAAAGAAATATTTGGCATGCAACTTACTTACTGACGATGTTTCAAGTTCAGCAACTCTTTAATCATAGGATCCATAATAGTTGGAAGCTTTGACCTATCTGTCAGCTGTGGCTTGGCCCACAGCAACCAGAAATTCATTAGTATATGCATCTCAACATTTAACAAATACATCAAGCAATTCAGGTCAGTTCGAGTCTATAAATTAACTGGCATTTGTTTCTTCTTTAACATATTCAACAATCAAGTACAAGGTTTTTTAGTTTGGACTCTCCCCTGATGAGCATTGCTAATCAAAGTTATAAACTTCTTAAGGCTTCTAATGAGCATGTCAAGATCCTTCTTGGTAAATTGGAGAATTCTAATGAGGATAGAGCCATTATCTAGCTCACTGATGACATTGCTCGTCATGCGACAAAGAATCCTATTGGACTAAGTAGAAGGACTAGAGCCAACTATAAAAGGATATAGTCTTTTGTGGCCTTTGAGGTTAAAGAGCTGAATAAAGTGGTAGAGAATATGAACAAGCTTGCATTGGAAGCGGCTAAGCTACTCAAAAATCTTGGGTAGCTATTTGTTTGTGATTCTTCTATGTGTTTTGTTGTCTCGGGTCTTTGTGTTGTGGAGCCTGGCCCTTGCTTTGTTGTCATCATCTCTGGTTGGCTGGCCTATTTTTTTTTGTTATTTTTTTCAGTTAGTACTATAATTCTGCCTATCTTTAGCACTATTTTGTAAAATGTTTCAAGATCCCTTCAAAAACCTATTTTCAAGTAATCAAAAACATATTCAACAATCAACTCACTCCCTATAAACTACAGTATATTTTATTACTTTTTAATTTAACTGGTAACACCACTACGACATGTGCCTTGGTATCACATTGACTGAGAGAGACTAGTCCTTGTGACTTCATGCTTGCCATTGAAAGCACTCACATTTATAACAATAGTCTTAAGACCAATGACACAAATCTCCTTCAAAAATATGTCAGTACTCTTTCTTGACAACTAATACATTGAATTCCCTAAGCTAAAACATAAAATGATAAAGCATACCCAGGTAACGAGAGATAGGCCTCCTTCTAGCATTGATTTTTCTATAGGCTTTCTTCCAGTAATCAGTTCTAATAGAACTACTCCAAATGCATAGACATCACTTTTTTCTATCAATTTCCTTGTCATTGTTTACAAAAAGATAATTCTGTCATTGGTTGTACAAAGAAAATTATCTAAGTAGAGGCGAATCAATGTCATGGGGGCATTCGTAGCATAGAAAATTAATATTAATTATATCTATTTTCCTAGGATGTAATTTTTTTGGGAAGCAGATATGCCAGAAACATAATTTGAAAGCTCAACCTAGTATTTGAGGCATACCATCTACAAGGTATTCTGGAGCTACATATCCCAAGGTTCCCAAAACTTGAAAAAGGTTTTTGTCCACAACTCCTTAAACTGTTACAGCAAGACCAAAATCTAAAAGTTGCATGCCATATTAAATAGGCAAGACTATTATGAAACATACTTTCTATGTGAAAATATTCCCTTACAATCAAATTTACTTACTTTGGCATTGTAGTTTGCATCAAGGAGAACATTTGATGATTTGAAATCACTGTGAATGATAGATGGATCATAGTGCTCATGCAAATGCTTCAGCGCTCTGTAATATTTAGGGCATAATGACTTTAGATTTTGTTGCACTGTCTTTATTTTTACAAAAAAAAAAAAACACAGAGAATTTTCTCTTGGCTCAAATCATTATCACTATTGGCTCAAACCATTTTCATTGAAACTAAATGAATAGGCATCAGAAAAGAGATAAAACAACGCCAAAACAAAGGATGGTCTATTTAGAAGTTTTAACAGCCCATAACTGCTTTAGAAGGCTTATTGAACCTATTTAGAATTGAAAGTGAATAAAAATGGGATAAGGTTAAGAATTGAAAGAGAATAATAAATGAGTATAGAAACTCACTTGAAAACAAATATAACTAAAGATTTAATGTGATGAAGAAGATTGGAAAAGAAAATGCCAATGAATAGAGCAAATCAGGATGTAATGATCGTGTGGACAAAAATACAATCAATCCATTACTCTTCCCATCAGAATAAATTTTAAACAAACCCTTGTAACTGCTTCTTAGTATTTTTTTTAACACCACAATGAACAAGAAAATTGATTGTGTGGAAAACAAGAAAACTTTTTGATAAGAATCTGTCCCGAGACAAAAAAACCAAAGTTGTTATGTGTTTTCCACAGCTGCATATATTTGTTGTTGCATCAAAAATTTGAACTATTAATGTTAGATAAAAATGGTAGATTTATTCCAATCCATGGCATGAATCTCAAAAGAGGCATTCACTACTAAATCGACAATCTCAACAGTAATTTATCGACAAAAGATGCAGGGATGCAGGGTTTCACGGATGGGAATGAGGTTTAAATTTGGAGATGGTAGAGGGACATTGGGTGAACAATGGTGGAGCATTGGTAGGGGTGGTGCTGCTATATAATATAAAATATTTGTGAGTTTTCATGAAGGTGGCATTCTTATTAGAAGTGGTTAAATCATGTTAGAAATTCTGAAGGAAGTGCTTACCAATTTGTTACCAATCTAGCCTTTGACATTAATCGAAAGGACTCAAATGAGACCAAGCTCTGATACCACTTGTTACAAATATTGTTGCCATTACACCAAAATATTGACCTATTAGTGGTCGATACAACTAGACTTATAAAATCTACAGGAAGTAGTTAACTTGGATTTTGAAAGGAACATCGACAAATTTGCCTAATAGATTTTTCTAGAGTACACATTGGGACAATAATTTCTTACATATATTCAAAAGTTATTTCAATTGAAATTTGTAGTCAGTGACTCAATGTAGTACATTTGAAGTAATGTTCTATTAGAAAAGCAAAATGTTAGCCATGGACAACATGAAAAAAATTAGTAACATAGACACTTCAATACTATTGAAGCATTCAAAGTCGACATGAACAACCAAGTCTATATATTAAGATATTTGGACAAATGATATAAGAAAAGGGATCCCAGAATTATTAGTCATTAAACCAAAAAGTGAAACAAGAAAAGAGATATCAGCATTATTGAATTATCAATTCAAAAGCAAAACAAGAAAAGTGACTTCAGTATAGCAGAAAAGTTAAGCCATGTCATGAATCCCAAAGAAAAACATTGATAGAATAGGGCTAATGTAGACAATTAGAATTTTAATTTACATACTTAAAATTCTTCCTCTGCCTATTGTCTATCACCATTCAACTTCTTCACAGTAGCACAAAATCCATCATGGAACTGGGCTTGATATACACAACCAAAGCCACCCTTTCCTAGAAGATTATAACTACTGAAATTATTTGTTGCCTCATGCAAAGCAAGGTAATCGATTGCAAATGCACATTCTCTCCTCTTTGTAATTTGGAAAGAGCTCAACGATTAATCAACGACCCAAGTGATATTCCCTTACTGCCATCTAAAAAGACAAGTTGGTTCAAAGTTTTATTAGTAAGCTACTTTTAATTCCATTTGGGACCAAAAAGGGACCACAATAAAAATGCCCAAAACTTCCTTTAATGGATGTATCTATGGCCCTGAATCCCATAAAAAGATTATGATGATGCTTATTCAAACTTCAAAATTTGTAAGCTTAACATCTATAGAAGAGGATCCCATAGGAAGTTTTTCAACCATTAAGAAAAGAGAAGAAAACCTGAACCATCAATGTGTACTCGTCTTTCATATGCTTGAACTTGAGATGGTGGATGGACTAGATGTGAATTCCGCTTGTGCACCCAACTACAATATGAAAATAGCAAGATGACTCCAATAAGGAATGGTGCAAAGATGATAACCGCAAGGATTAGAACTCTAAGATGGGGGCTTTCGTGGCTTGCTGATTTTTTTTGTTCCATTTCTATTGCTAAAACATTGTTTTGGAATAATAAAAAAAATAATATCTATCATATGGCACAAAATGTGTTACTAGCTGTAATATCTACACAACTTGAAATGTTAAAAAAATAGATAAAATTAGAATTCTCTGACTCTTGGAGCACCCATAATTCAATTTCAGTAAATGAAAGCTCCTAATAGAGAATGAATATGTAAGTTCATTTACCCATTGTAGAAGAATCTTGTGCTATAATACCCGCTTCATGCAATCTGTGCACCTTCAAGTACACAATCGAAGTTCTTCAAAGTTGTATCATAAGTTCAGTTCCTTCTAAGGGATTCCATCTAAATTCTTATGCACGAAGATGTGTATTAGTGTAAAAAGATAAAGATATTGTTAAGAAGTGGGGGACATTGAGAAAGACTGGATGGATAACTAATGCCTTCATATTCCTAATCCAAGCATTGTTACAGAAACTAATCTGTATGAAAAGTGGCAAATTTGGAGAGGACCCATTTTTGAAACTTCAAGAATTGATTTAGCTCACCGTAAAATACCCAATATCTACCATTAAATTTTGGGTTATTAAATTTTGGGTTGCCCAATTCAAGCACGCTTATTGAAAGGCATTATATTATCGACACAGGGCTCTCAAATTGCCAAGTCTGCAAAAATATTTAGGAGTCTGCAACATGAGAATTCATGCTCAAGATATTAAATTTTGGATTACCCAATTCAAGCACACTTATTGAAAGGTGTTACATTATTGACATAGGGCTCTCAAATTGCCAAGTTTGCAAAATATTTAGGGGTTTGCAACATAAGAATTCATGCTCAAGATGTTAACATTTATACTTCACTTTGATAGCCTCTCTTCAATTTTTATCAACATAAACTAAGGTAGCAAGAGTCTAAACCATGAATAGTGTAATCCAACCACTGAATCACTTTGCTGTTGAATCAAAGGCACACGTTTTGTATACTAAAAGATTAAATTGATAGATATAAGCTTCTTGAAGGGTATAAGGTGCAGGCACCAGACATAGACGGTATAAGATACTGAAAGATTTTATCGAAAAGCACCATACATAGACGGTGATTTTAAAGCCCCAAAAGTGAAACAAATGCATTTTTAATAGATGATCTTGGTGGCCATAAACTACAGGGTGGTTGATTCTTACCTCCTAGTGGTTGATTCTTACCTCCTTTCTCCTCTCCTGTTGACCTTGCGCCAAACTCTCGCCTGCTGCAGTCACATGCGCGAAAACAAAATTGACACTGTCATGCCCTTTTATATTATCACATCTTATGTTCTCAAGGTCAAAATTTTGACAACCAATTTAACCATGGTCAAAATGTTGACCATATTGGGCACATTTAAAAAAGAAGAAGAATTTAACAACCCAAATAGGCCTTTGGTCAAAAATGGGGGCCTAATGTACTAGTGACTAAAGGGGGGTGGGGGTGGGTGAATCAGCTATCCAAGGTCTGTATATACCAATTGAACAAATAAATACTTAAATAACTTCAAATATTCTTTAAAATGGTAAGATAGTAACAACAAGTTTTTGATCTATTAAGTACAACTTACTTTGCATGTACAGATCTCAGTTCAGTTCATCAGTTGATTCACTGATAGGCCCTCATTATCATCTCTATCCTTGATTCTCTTGGCAACCCTTCAAGAAATCACTCTTCACTTCTTCTCAACACGTCTTAGCCTTCTACTTAGATTCACTAGTAAATAACATCAACATTTGCTTCAATCTTTCAAACTCTTTCGAACATTACTTTAGAAATCCCTTGCAAGTTTGTCCTTGTACCTCCTTAAATAGGTTATTATGATCTTTTGCCACTTAACCATCACTGTAGATCTTAGTGTTTACAATTAGATTCATCACATACAATGAATCTAATCACCATTTCTCTTTTTTCTTATTTTCTAAAAACTTCTCTTGGAATCCAATCCTTAGGTCATTTACCCAATCCTCTCTTGATATTAAATGATCCAACTCATCGATCCTTATCTTCAACACTCTTTCCATATCCCAAGAAATTAACTTACTCAACTAGAAATTATGATTTCTAATTAATAGTTAAAAAGTTTTTCCTTGGCCAACACTATGTTCTGAGATTCAGTCATCACTAGGTTACTTGGTCACTACTAAATTTCTTTCTTGACATGTGCACTATTACCTGGTTGATATTGATGCTTGGTCAACACTAATCTTTCTCACCACTTACTATGGCTTGATTAACAGTAGCATCACTAGACATGTACTCCAAAATACTTTATTATTATTCTCTATTTCTTAGTCAAGCCTATGCATTTGATATATCTTTGTTCACACTGTCAAGACTTCATCATCACTTTTTGCTCCACTTGTAACATTATTTAAACAATCATTTTATCTTGTCAAAGTCCAACTAATCAAATATCTATTTGTAGTTTCCCCTTCATTACTCAACCTATCATCTAGATTCTTTTATTATGAACAACATCTCGAATCCTCTTCATCAATCAAATATATATGACACTTAGATCAAATAGAAAATTGTCTCTCTAATAGGTTTGACATCGATGACAACATAAAAACTGTTTTAATTGTAGTTTCCAATAATCTACCTCTTTGGTATTTATGGAAACAACTCTAAAATACTTCTAGTTACCATGCAATCCAAAACTTGTACAGTCTTGAGCAACATCCTCAATGTATCAGACCTTCATTAATATCCTTAGTTTCATTTTGATTCTCATCTGTAACTCTCTTTCTATCATATCAGATCCAATAACATTATTAGTCTTATGAACTCACTCTAAGTAATCTCTCCTTCTTCATGGTAAATGAATTACATCTTCTTGCTTATGGTAACTTAGATATTCTCCCCCTGTTTGAAAAAAAGGCCAAAGACATCTTTAGCTCATATATTTTTCTCATGTAGTTAATTTCATACCAGTTTTGAATTCTTCATCATTTGTCATCTTTGTATGGTTGGTACATCATTCTATCCTTCTTTCTTACTACTACCTTAGGCAACTCCTAAAGTAGAGTTGTTTGCATCAATGTGTAAAATAGTTTGATCAACACATTGATGCAAAGCACCATCTTTTCTTAAGTTTCTTTGTTTAGGGGAATCACCCCTAATTTACCTCTAATATATTCATGAGCATCTTTAGATAAAGCTTTGGTGAATATGTCAAAAATTTTCTCTTTAGTATTCACATACTCCAATTTGACTTCTTTGTCTTGAAATAGCTCTCTCAAGTAATGATTCTTGATAGCAATGTGATTTGTCTTTGTGTGCACTACACAATTCTTTGATATGTTAATAGAACTAGTATTATCACAATAGATAACCACCAAATCAATAATTTATTCCTTTATACTTTTCAATAATTTCTTGATCCATATGATGTTTGAATAATTCACCATTTCTGTCACATACTGAGCTTCAATAGTTGACTAGGAAATGTAGTTTTGCTTCTTGCTTGTTCATGAAATCAATCTCTTTCCTCGAAAGAATGCACCTCCACTTGTTCTTTTTCTACCATCAACATTTCTTGCCTAATCAGAGTTAATGAATACATTTAGTTCAAACCTATCATTCTTCTTTTAATACAATCCATAAGCTTGTGTTCCTTTAAGATATCCTAGTATTCTTTTCACTACCGTCATGCGCTTTTCTTTAGGACTTGCAAAAAATCTTGCATTAATCCCAACTACTAATGTAATATTAGGTCTGCTATGGACAAAATATTGCAATTTTCCAATCATTGATCTCTGTTGTGTCTAGTTCACATCAGTAGAATCATCATTCATAGATAACTTATTTCTAGTAGACATAGGTGTACTAACTGGTCTTGAATCTTAAGTTTTTAGTATCTCCTTGATATATTTGGACTGCATAATGAAGATACCTTACTTCATTTGATATACTTGTAAGCCAACAAAGACTTTGACTTCTCCAAAGATTGACATTAAAATTCCTTCTTCATTTCATCAACAAAAGATTTGCATAATTCTTCCTTGCCTCCAAATATGATATCATGAACAAAAATTTCATATAACAATACCTCATTGTTCTTACCAGTCTTCAAGTACAGATTGTTGTTATCATTTGTTCTGGTAAAACCAATCTTCACCAAGTGGTTATTCAGTGTTTCATACTATGCTCTAGGGCCTTGTTTCAAACCATATAAATCTTTGTGCAACTTACACACCATATTTTTCTTGCTAGGATCCACAAATCCTTCTGACTATTCTATGCATACATAATCTTCAAGTATGTCATTTAGAAATGTAGATTTGACATCCATTTGATATACCTTAAATCCTTTATAAGAAAAATATGCAAGTAGTTTTCTAATTTTGTCTAGTCTTTCTACTAAGGAAAGTGTTTCCCCATAGTCAACACCTTCTTCTTGTACATATCCTTTGCATACAAATATAGCCTTGTTCCTTGTGACCTCACCTTTTCATTCAGCTTGTTCCTGAATACCCACTTTATTCTAGTAAATTTTTTTTCTTTATGTCTAGGTACTAGGGTCCATGTTTTATTCTTTTCAATTTTCTCAATTTCTTCATTCATTTCTTGTATCCAATCTTCATTCTCCAAATAATCTTTTGCAAATTTGGGCTCAAACTCACAAAGTAAGCATGTATCACTTCTGAGTCTTTCTCTTGTCATAACACCATATTCTTTATCTCCAATGATTTGTTTAGGTGCATGGTTTCTTCTCACATATTTTGCTAATATAGGTTCTTTTCTTCTTTGTTCTTCAATACGTTCATCTTTAAAAATGATTTCAAGCTCATTATCTCTCTTTCTTTTTTAGGTTATGGTTCATGTTCTACATGTTGGACATTGCCTTTCTGATGTTTGACTTCCTATGTCTGTGACTCAACTTCATTTCCCTGTTGCTCTATACCCATATTCTATTGCTTGGCAACTTGCTATTGCAACTCGACATTTCCAATCTGCTAAGGACATGTAACTTTGTTTTCTTGTTCAAATGGAGTTCTTAGAGAATTATCATTCATATAAATGAATGAACTATAATCTTTAGGTTCTTTCTTGTATTCAACTTCATTCTTTTCTATATATTCATCAACTTTCACATTTTCACTTTCTCCAACTTTGTTAGTGTTAGAGTTCAAACACTTATAAGTTTTTCTCTTAGTGGAATATACCTTCATCAGTTTTAGCATCATTTTTTTCATTTTTATTGCCTTTAAGTATGTAACATTTTCTTCCAAAAACTTTGAAATACTTCACATTAGGTGCATATCCATACCACAATTCAAAAGGTGTAGCATTTGTACATTTCTTGACTTGCACTCTATTTAGGGTATAAATAACTATACTTACAACTTCTCTCCAATATTGTTGTGGCACATTTTTCTCCATCAACAATGTTTGAGCACAATCCATGATTGATCTATTTATTCTTTTAGCTATTCTATTTTGAGCAGGGGTCCTAGGTGCTAATATCTATCTTTTGATTCCTCTATCATTGTAGAATATGTCGAGTTCATTGGAAATGAATTCACCACCTCTGTCAAATCTCAAGCACTTCAAACTCTTCCTTGTCTCCTTTTCAATTCTGGCCGAATACCACTTGAATATCTAAAAAGCATCATATTTTTCTTTAAGAAACATCACAATCATCATTCTAGAGTAGTCATCAAGAAATAGAATGAAATATTTGTCTCCACAATGGCTTTGAACACCAATAGGTCTACATAAGTCAGTATGAACCAATTCCAAAATATCATCAGATGAATATGTTTTTCTCTTGAAACTAGACTTTGTCATTTTTCCTAATTGAGATTGTTTACACATAGCATTATCAAGTTTTTTTTAGTTTTGGAAAATCTCTTCCTCTTTTAATTTTACTAATGCTAACCAAATTATCAAATTTTACGTGACATAACCTCTTGTGCCATAACCAAATATCTTCATGTTGTGCAAAAAAATATGTCTCATTATCTAGATAGAACAAGTTACCTCTTGTTTAATCACCACTTCCAATTAGTTTTCCATCAACATCAAATATTTTGTCCTTTCTGTGATGGAATTCAACTTTGTAACTTAATTTTTTTAATTGTGTAACACTCAATAGATTATAGTTAAGTCCTTAAACCCAATAAACATTATCACATTTGATCTTATCAATAAGTTGAATTAATCCTTTACCTTTCACAAGACATGGAACATCATTACAAAATTTAACATAGCTACCACTGTATGGTCCAATGTTCTCAAATTTACTTCTATCACTAGTTGTGTGATTTGAACAACCATTATCAATTATCCATCTATCACTTTTATTCACATAAGAGATTAATGTAGTTTTCTCATTTTCATCAGAATCTTCTTTCACAAAAACATAGACTACTTATTAATTACTTTCAAATTCAATATTAATTTCTTCTTTAGCAATATAAACATGTTTCTTGCCTTTTTCTTTGTAGTCCTTGTTCTTCTTGTAGTCTCAATCATCTCTTCTTCCTTTGTACTTAATTTCCTTTTTCTCATCTTTATCTTCTCTATCAGGACATCTAGCAGCAATATGACCAACTTTGTCACATGAAAAGCATATTATAGGAAGTTTACCTTTGTATTTTCCTTTGCCTCTTCCAAATCCCCTATCTATCAGTGTATTAAGTTCATCATCAAAAGTATCAGTATCACTTTTCACATGTTTTCCTTTTCCTTTCTTGCTAAGTAACAATTGTGATTTAAAGGTAGATTTAATAGTATCAAGATTGTAATTATCAAAATTAGACATCTCAAAAGTATTAAGCCAACAAATTACATCTTCCAGAGTTAGGTCATTACAAAGTGTAATCTCAATTCTTGTATTGTAGAAACTCTAATAGAATATATAGGAATTAGAGTTCTCAATACCTTTATTATTATTCTCTCATTGCCAATCTTTTCATTGGCACCTTGAATGACATTGATAACCTCTTTGATTCTTGCATAGTATTGAACTATGTTCTCACCTTCTGTCTTCTCATTTCATCAAACTTACCTCTCAAGCTTTCTAATTTGGCTCTCAAGACATTATCATCTCCTCCATATACGGTCTTCAATTTATTCCACATTTATTTTGCATTCTTGCACTCTTTTATGTCATCAACTTCAATGTAGCTTAGAGCTGAAGCAATCTCCTACATTGTCTAATTGTGCTCTTGTTTTTCTTTTAGTTGTTGAGCAGTCAAAGGGACAGTTGTTATATTCACTTATGCATTATCTAGAAAATATCTTGCAACATCACCAATGCTAGCTATATGTAGCCTCATCAATATTTTCCATGCAAGAAAATTCTCTTTGTTCAACTTTAGTTACCTTCTTTTTGTACATCATGATCTTTAGCTTTGAGTACCTTCAAACTTCTCTCTACAAGCACGAAAGCTATGAAACCAATTTTTAGAGTATTTAGAATAACTAAAGCGGGGGTGGGGGGGGGGGGGGGGGGGGTGGGGGGTGAATCAGTTACCCAGGGTATAGATGTACCAATTGAACAAATAAACACTTAAACAACTTCAAATCTTATCATTCAATATGCTGACTTCTACTGTCAACTATTAGCAACATCATCTAGCTATCCACTTTCCTAAATATAATAGACTTGTAGAATGTAAAAATTAATCAATAAAACACCATAGATAATATCCACACAAGTTTGATACTGGGATTTAACTTGGAAACCTAATTTGGGGAAAACCATCAACAACATGTCACTAGCTTTAACTCTTCTGAAGTGAGCTCTGTTAGGAGCCAACCCTATTAAAGGTCACAAAACTCATTGTGAAATGTGACCTTGTTAAAGTATTTAATTACCCTATTAGGAGTGACCTTGTTAGAGGACTTTAGATCAGTCCCTTATAATGTCACCATTTTAGAGGATTTACATATGAATGTTAGGTCAACCTTGATAAAAGGATTTCAAATACTATTTACAATGGTTAGAAATGATTTTGATCTATTAATTACAACTCACTTTGATTGTATAGATAAATGTCTAGTTTATGAAATGATTTATTACTAGGCATCATTTTCATCTCTATCCTTAATTTTCTTGACAACCCTTCAAGCAATCACTCTTCACTTCTTCTCAACATGTCTTGATTTTTTGCTCAGATTTACCAATCAATAAAATTAGCATCAGCTCCAACCTTTAAAATTCTCTAGAACATTACTCTGGAACTCCCTTGAAAGTTTTCTATTGTTCCTCCTTAAATAATCAATTACAATCTTTTATTTCTTAACCATTATTGTAGATCTTAGGGTTTCCAATTAAATTCATCACATACAATGAATCTGATCACACTTTTACTTTTCTCTTCTTTTCTAGAAACTTCTCTTGGAATCCAATCCTTAGGTCATTTACCTAATCCTCTCTTGATATTAAATGATCCAATATGCTGGTCCTTATCTTTAACACACTTTTCATATTCCAAGAAATCAAATTAGAAGGCTAGAATTATGATTTCTCATAAATAGTTAAAATGTTGTTCATTAACCAACACTGTGTTTTAACACTCAATCATTACTGGGTTACTTAGTCGTTGTTAAATTTCTTGCTCAAAATGTGCATTGTGACTCAGTTGTTATTGATGCTCAGTCAACATTGATTTTACTCAGCACTTACTATGGCTCAATCGACACTAGCATCACTGGACATGTACTCCAAAATACTTTACTAGTTTGGGGTGAACCCACAATAGTAGGTTACACTTTTTCAAAGGAAGTGCATCCTCCAAAATCGTGTGACCAAACAAATTTTACTTCAAAGTTTTGATAGAAACTATCACCTCTTTTTAGTTTCGATCGAAACTATTATATAAGTTTCGATTGATACTATGTTATAAGTTTTGATTTAAACTTATAAGATAGTTTTGATCGAAACTAAAAACTCGACTGTGGTTTGGGGAGTATAGTTTCGATTGAAACTATTTAGTACAATTTTGATTGAAACTATTAAAAATGAAAAGCCCACTCGCTCGACCCCCCTCTGTCATTTTCATCCATTATAGTGAGTTTTGATCAAAAGAAAGTTCAGAGAAAGGGAATCCAAAATTCAATCTTCAAAAAAGGTATGGTTTTGGATTTATACCTTTTGTTTTTTCCTTTTTATAGTTTTAGTTACATTTTATATTTTTTGCTTCAATATATATATATATACGTACATATATATCATGTATGTATATATGCATATATATCTTGTACATATATAGCATACATATACATTCAATAAATATGCATATATGTACATGCATGCATGTATGTACCTATATATATACATGTAACATCATGTTGTACATACATGAACATATTGTGGATATGTACACATATCTATTTAAATTTTTAATGTACATAAGTTCAAATAATGTAATATTTAAAATTTAAGTTCATATACATGTACATGTGTGTGTGTGTTTGTGTTTTTAAATCTTCACCAAGTTACCTCCAATAATATAATTTCAATGAATTAACCCTTTAACATTAGTTAGACAATGGTTACATGTCATATATATATATATATATATATATATATATATATATATATATATATATATATATATATATGGGTGAACCCACTATAGTGGGTTACACTTTTTTGGAGGAAGAAATTCCTCCAAAAAAGTGTGGAGGCGAAAAATAATCCGAGAAGTTTTGATCAAAACTGATTTTAAAAGTTTCGATCAAAAGTTAGAGAGAGACTAGCATCCGCCTCATCAACCGTCCAGAAAAGGTATGAAACATTTGTTTTTTCCCTTCCTTTGTTGTTTTAGTTAAAATTTATATGTTTTTAGTATTTAAATATATGTTTCTTTGTATATTTTATTTTATTTTTGTATATTTTATTATTTTTTATATATGTTTCTTTGTATATTTTATTTTATTGTTCATGCTTAAGCCTCTAATGTCATTGTGAATATCTAAATACACAAATAAGATATTTTTTAAAGATAATTTTTCATCCATATTAGATCTAAATATATAATATTATCTTTTAATTTAAAGTTTATTTAAGTACACTCTAACTATTTTACCTAATCTAAACTCTAAAACTAGCCATAGTTCCATGACCTTTAAAAAAATCTCTAACATCAATTCTAACTTCAACTATAAGCTTTACTCCAATTTTAATCATAACTGAAATGCTAACCCTAATTTTTTAAAACCCCAATATAATTATTTCTCTAACCTAAGATGATGCTAAAATTAACTATATATGACTAATCCAAACCCTTATCATGTGATGTAGAAGCTCAACTATAAAGCCTAATGTTGACTCTAACCATAATCCAAACATAAAACCTAGGTATGTCATTTTAACCCAAAACCTATTCATGACTAGCCATGATGTAAACCCTAACCTTAACCTCAAATAATATTTTCAAACCGTATCTAAACCTCAACACAACCAAATTCTAATTCTCTCCCTAACTAAGAGATAATATAAACACTAATCGTAACCCTATCCCTAATCAAAGTCATAACTCTAACCCTACATGGTGCATTATATGAATCCTAACACTGGCCTTTATTATAGCCTTAACTACAATCTTAATCATAACCAAAGTTACGCTAACAATAATCCTAAGAAAAGTATTTCTCTAATCTAAGAATAATTCTAAACCTAACTATATCACTAATACAATTTAACCTAACCCAAACCTTAATCATGATATTAAAGTTGACCTTGACCCTAAAGCTTAATATTAGTAGTAACACTTATGCTATCCATCCCCAAACCTAACTATATTTTAATTCCAACTTTTAACTCTAATTTGCTAACCATGATTTAAACAATCACACCATTTAACCTCAATGCAAAACCCTAAACCTAAACTTTATCCTAGAGAGAGAGAGAGTGTGTGTGTGTATATAAATATATAGATCTATATATGCATATGTGTCATGATATGTATATTTTCACATATCATGTACACGTGTGTGTATATATATGCACACATATGCACAGATATACACACACATGATAGATATATGTGCAAATATGCATATCATGTACATATATGCATATATCTATATATACATATATATGCACATATTTACTTCATGGACCTAAATTACACTTGACAAGTTTATGTGCACACATATGTCTAAAACCTTTCAACATTCAATCTAACTTAGATAGAAATATAACTTGCACACATGTAGTTCTTAAAAGGTCCTTGAGTTACAAACATTATATATAACAACATGTTTGTTTTAAAATTTAGTTTTCTTAAGGTATATGTTCATTTATGTTTTAGGACTTCTATATATATGTACACATGTATGTGCATGTTAAATTTTATTAAAACAATTTAGATACAAGTTTTTTAATTTTGTCAAATTGTGCATACATATGTTAATATAAATTTCAAGTTTATTAAATGACATACATTTTAATTTAAATTTTCAGGTTTACACATTATACATGCACCTACATACATTGGCATGGCTGATCAACAACCTTCTATCCCCCTCGAGTAGCTTGTCCCCCTTGAGCAGCCTATACCCGAGCCCAAGCATCCTATCTTGGGCCCTGAGCAGTAGCCTATACCCGGGCCCGAGCAACCTATCTTAGGCCTTGAGCAGCAGCCTATCCCCCCTGAGCAGCATCATGTCCCCCGTGATTAGCTACCTATCCCACCTCAGGAGCTCTATGATTGCACTAACTAGGAGATTCATAGACTTTAGGAATCCTTGACTAGTGGCACATGCTCTAGTGTTTATAGTGGTACATGCTAGAGTATCTTATGCAGTCTGACATTTATTCGAGATGAGATTCATGGCACTGCCCCATATTCTACACATACTATACAGACTGTCCTTGACAGTAAGAGATGAGAGGTCTCCTCTGGTCTTTCACTCTAGGAGGTATAGGGCTTGGTGCCCAAAGATGTCCTGAAGAGGGAATGTTTCCCTCATTATCTTTCACAAAAGTATGTGAAGGGGTAATCTCCCCTTAAGTGTATAGATCCATAGATGGCTACATTGATATACCCAAGCTTCCTTGTTGCCCATGGTCATTATTTGGCACTCTATTTTGCCCAACAACTTTATGTAGAGGTTTGCTTACACAAGGCGGTGAACTACATAGATTTACCAGGACATTTAGGAAAGGGGTGTGGTAGATTGGTTGATAGGTAGCCAGGTCATCCCCCACTGGAACATAGATCGATTGTTGGAGAGAGGGCACCTATTATTTCCCCTGTGTTAGGTCCATTAGCTGATGAGGCCACTTAGTTACGTGGGGTCCTTCAGGGAGTTGGAGAGATTGTAGCAGCTATCAGATCTATTTTGAGTGATGAGGTTGGTCAGTATTTGATGTCTCATCAGCATTCTAGATCATCATCCTATGCTTCATCTTCATGAGACTTGTACAGTGTAGCAGGCCTCCCTTCAGTGGCTAGCTTAGAGGGTCTCACTAGAGTGTTGGCACGAGATGCTATGATTGGTCTGGCTGAGGATCTATTAGATACATATAGATTTGTATCAGAGCATCTTGGCATACCCATATCAGATGTTCGAGGTCGTTTCCATGGTAGTACTAGGACACATCCTCAGCCATATTCCTCTCATCGATCAGGTAGTGGTCATGGTGGTAGTGCACATGATGATCCATCTATTGACCACTCTTTTGCTCCAAAGAGACATATACATACCACATACCCTTTAGCCAGTGTTATAGTGCAGGCTCAGAGTTCAGATGCGGGCCTTGATGATGTTGATTTGAGCTTGTCGACCATAGGATGGATGGACTTTTTGACACGTGATGATTCTACTTCTATGCCATCTCATCTACATAGTCCACTTGGCTCATCATTATTAGGACATCTGCCAGTCACTAGTCATGGGGCTCGTGTAGATGCAAAGATTGACCTTGATGCGATGTAGTGAAATCTGGATGCATTAGTGGACACGATCGATGCTAGGCAATCTAAGTATTATCAGATGCCACCATCTACATAGGTAAAAAAATTTTGTTCATTAAAAAATTTCAATCATTTGAAACTAATTTAATTTAGACATGTGCATGTGTGCACATGTATGTATATCATGGACGTAGATTCAAATGTAATCATGTAGACAAATTTTAATTTGATGTGTTGCACGTGCACATGTACAACGTAGGGGGACATGCCTCTTTTTACTCCATCTTTGATGCTAGATCATGTATGTCGTCGAGACTCATTGGATGATGTCAATAGTGGACAGGTAATGTTTATTTATGTTTTGATTATGTGTACATGTATTTTAATATCACTTTCTCCTGATTAAATGTATGTATTTATTGATATCACTTTCTCTTGAATTTACATATAGGGGTCAACACATCCTAGTGAGCACCTTGATACTAGTCAGTCTTCAGACTGCGTTGTGAGGAGGCGTGGCAATGATAGTCCTGCACTTGATGATCTATAGTTTTTTTTATCTAGATGATTTGTTGTAGACTTTCATCCAGAGAGACATTCATATATTAGATAGACACTTTATATACACACATGATGCATGTTATATTTATATTTGATTTGATATAGATGTACCTAGATCTACATGTCTACATGTGTGCATGCTATTTATATTTGATATTATCTTCTAATAAATCTCTAGATAGATACATGTTTTTGTTATTTGTTCTCGAGATGATTGATACATGTTATATTATGTTGTGGAATCTAATGTACATTATAGATCTAGATTTAGTATATTATAAATTGTTTCTATCTAAGATATGTAAGCAATTTATTTAGATATGTACGTGCATGTTTAATATATTGATTGAATTTAGATATATATATATATATATATATATATATATATATATATATATATATATATATATATAAATAGTTCATATAATTTAAATGTCTGGTAATATATCATGTATTAAATGTTCAAGTATCAGGTAATTAGTTGTACATAATTCCTAACTCGAGTAAATCTATAGAACTCATCCCTTTTATTTGTACACATATCCTAGAATTTTATCCCCTTAAGTCCAATGTTCTAAAATTCAAGTCCAACTTAAAACATGTACATGTTCAAAATCTAGTTTAAACAAATTGTAATTTGAACTTGAAAGCTCACATGTCAAGTAATTAGTTAAATCGAAAGCTCACATGTCCTAAAATTGAAAGCACATGTCCTAATTAGTTAAATTGAAAGTGTACATGTGCTCTAAAATTGACAAGTTAAATGAAATAGAAAGTTCAATATAATAGAAAGTTAAATGAATTCAAGACATTGAGTTAAAAATGAAAGAGTAAAAGTTTAATTTAGAAAATTAGTTATTGGACACCAAATTTCAAATTGATCAAATAATTGTTCAACCAAATTTAAAATAGTTTGAACCAAATTTCAAATTGTTCTTGAGTTACATTTCAAATTTTAATCATAGTGAAATTTTAATTTGTACACATATAGAATTTTATTGGGCCCTTAAGCCCAATGTTCTAATTCAAGTCCAACTTAAAACATGTACGTGTTCAAAATTTAGTTAAACAAATCACAATTTGAACTTGAAAGCTCACATGTCCTAAAATTGAAAGCTCACATGTTAGGTAATTAGTTAAATTGAAAGCTCACATGTCCTAAAATTGAAAGCACATGTCCTAATTAGTTAAATTGAAAGCGTACATGTGTCCTAAAATTGACAAGTTAAGTGAAATAGAAAGTTCAATATAATAGAAAGTTAAATGAATTCAAGACATTGAGTTAAAAATGAAAGAGTAAAAGTTCAATTTAGAAAATTAGTTAGTGGACACTAAATTTCAAATTGATCAAATAATTGTTCAACCAAATTTGAAATAGTTTGAACCAAATTTCAAATTGTTCTTGAGTTACATTTCAAATTTTAATCATAGTGAAATTTTAATTTGTACACATGTATCCTAGAATTTTATCCCCTTAAGCCCAATGTTCTAATTCAAGTCCAACTTAAAACATGTACATGTTCAAAATTCAGTTAAACAAATCGCAATTTGAATTTGAAAGCTCACATGTCCTAAAATTGAAAGCTCACATGTTAGGTAATTAGTTAAATTGAAAGCTCACATGTCCTAAAATTGAAAGCACATGTCCTAATTAGTTAAATTGAAAGCGTACATGTGTCCTAAAATTGACAAGTTAAGTGAAATAGAAAGTTCAATATAATTAATTTTACAAACTCCTAATTTCATTGCCTTAAGACAAGTGGTGTTTGAATTTCTTTCCCTCAAGGTGCACATGTCAGGTAATTAGTGTACACACATACATATAAGTTCATTATTTCTATAATTAGTTACTTTATGACAATTTGAATTCAAGACATTGAGTTAAAAATGAAAGAGTAAAAGTTCAATTTAGAAAATTAGTTATTCCACCAAACTTCAAATTGATCAAATAATTGTTCAACCAAATTTCAAATAGTTTGAACCAAATTTCAAATTGTTCTTGAGTTACATTTCAAATTAGGAGTTGTTTCTATCTCATATCAAGTGGATCAGCTCATTCTTGGATAACATTTAATATTTTCTCATGATCATCAATATGGAGCCTCCACTTACGTATTCCAGGTCCTTTGACTGGATGAAGAGTTAGACTAGGGGCAATAACATGGTTACTATATTGATATACCATTGATAATTGGTGAAATGAGCCACATTTTTAAGTACTTTTATTTGTTTCAAATATGTTCCTTGTACAACAACATAACCTGCACATGTACACATTTAAAAAATACATCGATCTTGAATTTAAGTCAAAGAACTTGGATTCATAAAAAACATAGATACTTGACATACATATATACATAATTCAACTATATACTAACTTGCAGGAAAAATAATTTCATCACTTATTTCAGTCTTTGTTAGCTTCTCTCTTTCCATGGTGCAACGTAATAAATAATAGCTAGCACCTTCTACATTTTCTGATTCTTCCATGACTGCAAAAACATTTCCTACGCAAACTTATGTATGTCAAAATTTTGGATACACGTCATTTACATAAGTACATATATATAATAAAAATTAACCAAAATTATGAAAAATGTATACATGTACATGATCTAGGTATATATATAGTTCATACATACCAACTCTAATCAATCCTGAAATATGGTTATAATCACTAGAAATCAATGGAATATCATCATATTTTTTGTCCTCAAACTCATTTGTATTAATAACATCTAGTGGCACCAAAGTCCATTCACCCACATATCCACATTCTTGATTAATGCAACCACCATAGTCTTCATCAATACAATTAGGAAAAAAACATGAGTATTCTCTTGTGTACAATGACCACACATTACTATTTGTACTCATAACTAAATGCAAAGATCATGTCTTCTCTACCCTCTTGCATGCATGCATTGATCTTCTATCAATTCCTGAATGTACACAAGGTCCATAATTTAGTTAGAGATCATCTAAGGTAACATATTGAATATAAATTAAAGATTCAATTTAAAAATATGAACAAATTAATTTATATATACCTGATACCTCCCAAAACACTCTAAATGGTATGACTCGATCCACTTGTGATGATGTGTTATCTATATTTGTTGGCACCGAAAAATGTGTTTTGCACCACTCAACCACATCATGAGCATTATTAATGTGATATCCTTTATAGTCCATTTGATACTTTCTTAAAGCATGTTTGATATGAGCTCCTGGACCATCATGCTCACCCTTTCCATGTCCACTCTCAAAAAAACTCCAAATGTGTGGTATATTAAGGTATCGATGATATCTACATAATGCATAAAATGGTCTAGCTGATTTAAATTGTGCTGCACATCCATTTGACCATACAATTTTTTTTTCTATTTTAATGTTTTTTTTTCAAATATTCAAAAAATGTCTTAAAACAATGTTCCAAAAAATGTGTGTCATGTTCTTTGTCATCACTAATATAAAAGTGATACTCTTTTTTAATGACTCCTGCTTGATCTGTACTTTCCACACCATCTAGATCAATTTGTGCATGTCGATAAGACACTTGAACCATAATAGTAACTTGCTTTGTATAGTAGTATTCTACTTGAAGTTGTTTTTGAGATACGAAAGAGTAATTCTCTGCAAAGTCAACAACAGATAGAATTGTTCTGAGTGGAAAAGTTTCTCTTAGTGTTTGAAATTGTTTTGCTTGCCACTTAGCAAAAAATGCATGGCATATATATGGTTGAATCAATTTACGAAAATTTGACATTAATTCTCCAGCCGATATCTCATCCTCTACATATTCTAACCTTGTTGATTCTTTTCTAGCTTTTGTTTATGACTTTATGTACTTATATCTCTTACATTTTACCATCCTTGTCATATTAGTATCTTCTTCTCTCAAAGTAAATTTAGTCAAGTTACCACATGTTTCACAAGTTCCTCTTATGCAATCTATTTCACCTATTCCATAATCATTTGGTTTGTCACATAAGATTGATGTTATGAATTGACTCGGTCATTTAGGAAAAGTATTTTGAGAAGTTCCACCACTTTCTTCTATCATATTTCAAAACCCTTCATTGTACAGATCAAATTCAACATGATATCGACAACAACATGTTTCAAAAGATTTATTTATCTTCACAAAATAGGGCTTCAATCTTTCAAACATTGTTTGTCCAATCTTTATGTTAGGATTTAAATTACAAAATGAGAGATACAATTCATGTTGAGTGATATCCAACCAATGTTGAATATATTCCTTAGGCCCAATCCTCTGCTTGATGATATCTCTTCTATTTGGTGAAGGACAAGTATTATCAATCCAAAATTGAATAACTAAGTTCTTAATTGTTTCCCCAATCATGTCAGATCAAGGAGCTTTACACATTAGTGCCCAATTGCCTTCTAATGTACTATCATTCAAATTGTTTCTCCTTTTCAGATAATGTAGTACTGTCTTTTGACTATACCCGAAATGAGATGATAATGAAGAGATCTATCTATTTTGGGATGTTTTCTTATTTAAAATAGATGTCAGTATCACTCTTCGTGCAATGGATTTATCTATAGATCTAGTTTTTTCCCCAATGGAATGTAACCCTTCCTTAACACTTTCAACAGTATATTTTTCTAGTTTAGAAGTACTCCTCTTTTTTATACTTGTATCTATACCCAATAGTCTCAGTGGCTCTTTTAATTCATCTTTAAGAAGTTAAATTGATAATAGTTGAGTTTTCTCCATTGTTGATAGATTCTCAAATTGTGCAATTATGTCTTTAGACTTTTTATTCAATTTCCTCTTTGTAGTATGTGTAGGTTGATTAGCATATTCTCTCAAATTTTCCACATCCATTTCAATTAAATGATCTATGTTTCTATGATTAATTTTTCTCTTCAATCTTTGAGCTAAATTAACATTCTCATTTGTTGTTTGATCTCGGGCTGCACAAGAAAAAATGAAACAAAATCTTAAGATACAATCTCTTTAGGGGACATATATGTATACATATATACATGTTTAACTTTAGTGAAATATTATGTACTTGATTAAATTATCTAACCTTCAGATGGTCCTTCTTCAATATCCATTGCTTCATCTTCAATTTCCTCATGTCCAACATTTTCATCATCTACTAGAGTTTCACATGCACGATATAACAAATAAAATCAAGTAAGTTTATAAGGGGAAATATCGCTCACTAAATTTAAAAATTAAAGATATAAAGTTTGATAGAGACCTAGAAATCTAGAGAGATCTATATTATATACTTGCAAGAGATGCACATGTACCTATTTGAACATGGGATGAACCTTCTCCAATGTCGGTAGGTTGTCCTGGTTGACTACGTCCTAAATAAATTCATTTATTTAAATTTAATCATAATCTAATAAACCTTAATGGACTATAAATTATTAACATAATTGAATAAACAAGGTAATTCCCATGCTAAATAAATTCATAATTTAAATTTATTCATAATCTAATATTTACCCTAAGGACTAATATGGACATAATTGAATAAACCCTAATGGCCTAAATATGAACATAATTTCAAATAAACTCTTAGTATTAAGTTAATCTAGTAATGCTAATTTAAGATAAATATCATATTCCTAATTGGATTTAAACCCTAATCCTAACTAAATAAACTAATTAAATACATTGGAAAAAAGAATGTGCATGTGTACCTGATCTAAGATAGTATATTGCTAGCATTTTTTTGACAATTTTCATCTTCTTGTTCCTTAGTTCTTCTTTGTGCATATTTACTTGCTCTTTTATCTTTATTGCCGATGTCGTAAATTCTTCCTCGAAAATTCAAAAATAGGTTGAAGTTTGTCAAATATTTTTTTCTTCCCAATTCAAAAGCCAATAACTTGTTTCACATAAATGCAAATTGTAAAAAATGAAACTCATATTTATATACAATTTTTTTTTATAAAAAAAACCTCCTTATTAGTCGACTAGGGAAAAACCCTAAGGAGCTGACTAGAGAAACACCCCTATGGTCAGAGTAGGGATTATCCCTCTTTCATAGTTTCGATCGAAACTATGAAAGTGGTTTGCTAACCACTCATGTAAACTGTGAATAGTTTCGATAGAAACTAAGACATTTAGTTTCTATCGAAAGTTTGCAAAATAGTTTCAATAGAAACTAAGTTTCTATCGAAACTAGCTAGATAGAAGCCCACATGAATAGTTTGAAGTTTTTTCAATGATTTCCTTTCTTCGGAGCTGAATTACCAGGTTCAAATGGAGCACTAAAGACCTAAAATTGTACATGATTAAAGTATTCTGAACTAGCTTTCTAATGACTATGAATTTGGTGCTTTCCAAATTTTTTAGTTATATATTTTTTAACATGAATTAAATATAGGTTTATTATAAAAAATAAACTGAGATATTCGACGCTCATGGAAAAATAGTAAATATAAAAATTAAAATTTTGAAAAATAAGTACGGTCTCCATATTTGAGTCACCTTTTAATCAAATTTTTCTTTTTAAAAATTGGGTAAATATATAATAAGTTACATGTGTCAAAAGCCATGTATGTCTAAATTAGTATTATGCCAACTTTAAACTACAATAAAATATGAAATACTAACGATAAAGATATAAGACCAACTCTACGGTTTAGGTATGGATGTTAACAAACTAAATTTGAAAGAATCACATTGATATCTATTGTAGAAAAAAAAAGTTATGTGTGTCAAAAACAGTGTCACTCTTTAAAAATTAGGTTTTTGATATCATACCAATTTTCGTAGGAGAAAAAATAATTCAATAAATTCAATTTTTAAAAAAATAAAAAATATATATTTAGAATCTAGACACAAAATCCTAAAAGACTCTAGTTTACTTCATCTTCAAATTCCTAACCGTTATATAGGAATTTGCATTTGAAAGTGAACGTTTTCTTAAAAATTCAGAGTTCAGTGTTAGTTTAGGCAAAAAAGTGTAACCCATTATTGTGGGCTCACCCATAATTATATATATATATATATATATATATATATATATATATATATATATGAACCATAATTTATAAACTTCACCTTGACCTCCTCACCCTAATCTTGAAAGTCTAATTAAACCTTGACTAGATTTAACCTAATCTAATTTAAATAAATATAATCATGCAATCCTAACCCTAGAGATGTCATGTAACACAATGCTAACTCTTATGTAAATTTAATCCTAATCTTAATTCTAATTCAAACTCATGTTATATATTTACCCTAGAATGAAGACAGGTTGATAGAATAACCATGTAAGTTCCATAAAATATAAGTTACCCTAGAAACATAAACCTTTAAACATAAAGTTATATCATTTTAACCCAAAAGTTATCACTAAACCTAAGCATGAATATTAATTTTCTAACTTTAAATTTTTACAACACGATCCTCACTTCTTAACCCTAAAAAATAGGCTAATTTATGAATTTCCAAACTAAAAACTTTAATATAGAGATTTGTACACTAACCCTAAACATTGAATCCTAAAGATCCCTAAACATTATATATTAACTCTCTAGGTAAAATTTCAATCATGATTCTACATCAACATAAAACACTATTTTGAACACACACTCCTTTAATCCTAGGATCCAGGTAAATATTTACCTCAAGAATGTTGAAACCCTAATCAAATTAATTCAACCTAACCAGGTAAGGTTTTAACATTAAGCGTAACCCTAAAATTAACTCTAAGTTCTTAACACTAACTAGATGGAGTTCTAACAATTTTATAGTTCACTAACCCTAACTCTAACCTATCATAATAGCTTACTCTTGACATAGAACACTATTCTGAACACACATTTGGACTTTAACCCTACAACCCTAAATATTTTCCTATCCCTTTAAACTTAATGAAAATTTACCAAGAAACCCTAAGATTAACTTTTTAACCAAACATAATATAAGTTTCATAATCATGATAAAATATTAACCTCAAGAATGTGAACCCTAATCAAATTAATTTAACCTAACCAAGCAAAAATTTTAACTTTAAACATGTGTGAATTATTTAATTTATGTTCACATGTGGTGTTGTACATGTATATATGTTATGTTCGAACTTCATGTTTACACATATTGTATATTAGTTTCTTAAATGTCATTGTAATTGATAAATTTCAAGTTTATTAAAAATGTCATATTTTAATTTTATTTTTAGGTTTACACATTATATAGACATAGGCATAGTATATACATTGACCTTCACATGGTAGATCAGTAGCCTAATATCCCCTCGAGAAACAACAGTCTCCTACCCCCCTCGAGCAGTAGCCTGTCCCCCCCTAGTAGCATGCTATTCCCACAAATCAATAGCCTTTCCCACCCAACATGCTCTATGATCATACTAACCAAAAGATTCATAGACTTTATAAATCCTTAGCTAGTGGCACATGCTCTAGTGTGTATAGTAGTACATGTCAGAGCATCTTATAGAGTCTCACATATATTAGAGATGAGATTCATGGTGCTACTCCTTATTCTACATATACTATACACATTTTCCTTGATAGTAAGGGATAAGAGGTCTCTTTAGGGCTCTCACTATAATAGGTATAGGGCTTAGTGTCCAAAGAGACACTGAAGAGGGAATGTTTCCCTCATTATCTTCCACTAAAGTATGTGTAGGGATATTATTTCTTTAAGTGTATAGATCCATAGATGGCTTCACTTATATACCCATGCTTTCTTGCTGCTCATGGTCATTATCCAAATAATGACCAAATTCTACTCTATTTTGCTCGACAACTTTATGTTGAGGTTCACTTACACAGGGCAGTGAACTACATTGATTTACCATCACATTTAGGATAGGGGTGTGGTAGACTAGTTGATAGGTAGCTAGGTCATCCACCACTAACACATAGGTCAATTGTTGGAGAGAGGGCACCTACTTTTTCCCCTATATTAGGTCCATTAGCTAATGAGGTCATGCATAACACACAATTGCTAGGGGTGATTCAGGGAGTTGGAGACATTACCACAACTATTAGATCTATTTCCACTGATGAGGTTGGCTAGTATTTGATGTCACATCAACGTTCCAAATCATCACTTGGTGCTTATCTTCAAGAGACTTGTATAGTGCAGTAAGCATCCCTTCATTGACTAGCTTAGAGGGTCTCACTAGGGTGTTGGGATGAGATACTATGAGTAGTCTTGCTAAGAATCTATTATATTCATATAGATTTATATTAGAGCATCTTGGCATACCCATATCAAATGTTCAACATCGTGTCCATGGTGGTATTGGGTCACATCCTCAACCACATTCCTCTCATCAATCAGGTAGTGCTCATGGTGGTAGTACACATCATGATGCATGTACTGACCACTCTTTTGTTGCAGAGGGACATATACATAGTAGTACAAACCCTTCAACTAGTGTAGGGCATGGTTAGAGTTTAGTTGTGGGCCTTGATGATGTTGACTTCAGCTTGGTGACCACAAGATAGATGGACTTGTTGACACATGATGATTCTACTTCTATGCCATCTCATCTAGTTAGTCCACTTAGATCATCATTATTAGGATGTGTGCCAGCCACTAGTCATGCTAGCATAGATGCAACAATGGAGCTAGATGAGGCCTAGCAAAATCGATATAAATTGGTGGACACAATCGATGTTAGGCAGTCTAAGTATTATCAGATGTCAACATCTACATAGGTAAATCTATAGATTTTTTACATTCATGTTAAGATTTCAATTTCAAGAATTTGTTCAACTAATAATTTATGCACATGTATATATTTTAATATGATTTGTTTTACACATGTATGTATGTATTGTAGAGGGACATTCCTATTTTTACTCCATCTTTGATGCTCGATTGTGTACGTTGTCAAGACTCATTTGATGATGTCAGTAGTGGACAGGTGAGTTTTAATTTTTTTGAATTAGACACATGTGTGTTTTAAATGTAATATTTAAATTGCATGCAATTCAAGTAAATATAAAAGAGATTTAATTAAATATGAAATTATGTACATTGATTTCACTTTCTCTTTAATATGTATAGGGGTCAGGACATCCTAGTGAGCATCCAGGTGATAGTCAATCTTCAGACCACATTGTGAGGAGATGTCATGATGATAGTCCTACACTGATGATCTATATTTTTTTTTTAATATTATAGATTATTTTATCTAGACTTTTATCTAGAGATATTATTTGATCTAGACATTCATCTAGATTTTACATGTTTGATGATTGACATGTACATATATAGTTATGTTCTTATATGTTACATTATGTCGGATTTTGTTAGACTATGTTCTTTAACATGTTATTTTATGTTGGTTATTATGTTAGATTAAATACATTAGATTATGTTGGATAATGTTGGATAATGTTCTAGTTATGTTGGAAATTATGTTTTTGATTAGATAAACAGGTTTTATAGGGACCCTGAAACCCAAGAGTTAAAACATTAACAAGGTTGATAATAAGTGTGAAAAGCCCAGCCAAAAAAGTTCCAGTTCAAAGGTTGAAAATAAGCACAAGGCCCAGCCAACAGAAAAAAACCAAAGAAAAGGCCAGGAACAGAAACAACAAGAAACGACCAAGGCAAAAGCCCTTACAAAAAGCCAAAAAAAGGTACAGCAAGAAACAAAAGAATAGGTAGAGGATTAGTCCTCATTCTTTCTTTCCAGGTCTTGCATGACCTAAGTTGCCTCATAGGCCATCTTGTTCTCCTCAGCCTCTTGCTGGTGCGCCCTTTGATTCTCCTAGTCTTGACCATTTTTGATGTTGTCCTTTGCGATGTCGACCCCCATTTTGGCTTCTTCCCTGTCTTTACCATCCTCATCATCCGTCATAACTCTGCCTTTGATCCAACCTGTTAAAGATATGATGTTTCTATTAATGGAGCTTAGCATCGAAATCATCTGATTCGAGAGATTATGATTGTAGATTTTGAGGGTGTTAATCCTTCTCTCGGCCAGACTAAGCCTCTCACCATTTTCATCTCTTTTATCAAAGTCCACTCCATTCCTGTTATCCTCCATATGACCCACCTGCTCTTTGATCTCCTCTAGCTCATGGAAAAGCCACTTGATTGATATGAAGTTATCAATCATGCTATTGAGGACATTGTTCAAGAGATTCAACACGGTTTCCCTAGCTTTTTTCGAAATAGCCACAATCGCCAGTTCAATGAGTTCTTCAAGCCTTGTCTCTCCTTGGTTATCCACAAGGACCTGCGAAATCATGGCCTCTCTAAAAATGCCCATTTTTGAGGTCTTAAATTTAAAGTTTTTCCAAGCTTTCCTCCTATTATTTGCCTGCACCTCCCCACCCTCGGTCTTAGAAACCAAATGTTGTTCCTCAGGTTGTGCATGAATATGGATAGTTGAAAGAGGCAGTGAAGACAATGTTGGAAATTATGTTAGATTAGAAGGATTATGTTCTTTGACATGTTATATTATGTCAAGGATAATGTTGTGTTATCTTGGAAATTATGTTAGATTATTATATATTATGTTGTATTATGTTAGGGTTACGGTTAGGGAATTAACTTTACATAATTAATTGCATACAAGTACCTAATTGAGATATAATTAGTTACAAATCACAATTTAAACTGAACACAAGTTAAATGAAAGAGTAAAAGTAATATATAATTAGTTACAAGTCCTAATTTCATCCCCTTAAGACACAAGTTCTAATTTGATCCCCTTAAGACAATTGATTGAATTTCTTCCCCTCGAGGCACATGTCCTAATTAGTTGCATACAAGTACCTAATTGAACTATAATTAGTTACAAATCACAATTTAAACTGAACATAAGTTAAATGAAAGAGTAAAAGTAATAAATAATTAGTTACAAGTCCTAATTTCATCCCCTTAAGACACAAGTCCTAATTTGATCCCCTTAAGACAATTGTTCGAATTTCTTTCCCTCGAGG
Source organism: Cupressus sempervirens (assembly GCA_028749045.1). Taxonomy (NCBI): domain Eukaryota; kingdom Viridiplantae; phylum Streptophyta; class Pinopsida; order Cupressales; family Cupressaceae; genus Cupressus; species Cupressus sempervirens. Next base: position 366,478,153 of record CM053791.1, on the reverse strand, counting down.
TACATGTCCTAATTAGTTGCATAAAAGTACCTAATTAAACTATAATTATTTACAAATCAAAATTTAAACTAAACACAAGTTAAATGAAAGAGTAAAAGTAATATATAATTAGTTACAAGTCCTAATTTCATCCCCTTAAGACACAAGTCCTAATTTGATCCCCTTAAGAAAATTGTTCAAATTTCTTCCCCTCAAGGTACATGTCCTAATTAGTTACATACAAGTACCTAATTGAACTATAATTAGTTACAAATCACAATTTAAACTAAAAAAAAGTTAAATGAAAGAGTAACAATAATATATAAATACTTACAAGTCCTAATTTCATCCCCTTAAGACACAAGTCCTAATTTGATCCCCTTAAGACAATTGTTCAAATTTCTTCCCTTCGAAGCACATGTCCTAATTAGTTGCATACAAGTACTTGATTGAACTATAATTAGTTATGAATCACAATTTAAACTGAACACAAGTTAAATGAAAGAGTAAAAGTAATATATAATTAGTTACAAGTCCTAATTTCATCCCCTTAAGACACAAGTTCTAATTTTAAACAAATTTAAAATTGTTGAACCAAAGTTCAAATTTCAAATTTACTTCAGCTAAATTTCAAATTTCAAATAGTTCAACCAAATTTCAGATTTCAAATAGTTCAACAAGTTCTTTCTAGCTCATATCAAGTGGGTAAGCTCATTGTTGGATAACAATTAATATTTTCCCATGATCATCAATATCGAGTCTCCATTTATGTATTCCAGATCCTTTGATTGGATGAAGAGTTAGACCAGTGGCAATAACATGGTTACTATACTAATATACCTTATTGTTAGGTTGATAATTAGTGAAATGAATCCCATTCTTAAGTACTTTATTTTGCTTCAAATAGGTTCCCTGTACAACAACAGAACTTGCATATAGGTCAATCAAATAAGTTGATAAATTTGAATTCATAAAAAAAAATATTTAAATACACATGCATGATTCAACTATATGCTAATCTGTGAGAAACATAATTCCATCACTTATTTCAGTCTTTGTTAGCTTCTCTCTTTGTGTGGTGCAACGTAATAAATAATAGCTAACACCTTCTACATTTTCAAATTCTGCCATGATTGCAAAAACATTGCCTACACAAAGTATATGTATATAAATTTTATGTCATGTACATGAGTGTGTGTGTGTGTGTGTGTACATGTATAAACAAAAAATATGAAATACATACCAACTCTAATCAATCTTGAAATATGGTTATAATAAGTGGAAATCAATGGCATATCATCATAGTTTTCATCCTCAAACTCATTCATATTGATGACATCTAGTGGCACCAAAGTCCATTCACCCACATATCCACATTCTTGATTAATGCAACCATCATAGTTTTCATCAATGCAATCAAGACAAAAAAATGAGTATTCTTTTGTGTACAATGACCACACATTACTATCTATACTCATAATTGAATGCAACAATCACATCTTCTCTACCCTCTTGCATGCATGCATTGATCTTCTATCAACTCTTGAATGTAAGGTCCATGCATACATATAAAAAATCAGTTTTAAACATGTGTGTATGTACCATAATTTAGTTATGACATAACGTATTAAATATAAAATTGATTCAATTAAATAATATTTGAAAATTAATTTATACCTAATACCTCCCAAAACACTTTGAATGGTATGACTTGCTCCACTTGTGATGATGTGTTATCTGTATTTGTTGGCCAATAAAATGTTTTTTGCACCACTCGACCACATCATGAGCATTATTAATGCAATATCCTCTATAGTCCATTTGATACCTTCTTAAAGAACATTTGATACAAGCTCCTGCACCATCATGCTCACCCTTTCCATGTTCACTCTAGAAAAAACTCCAAATGTGTGGTACATTAAGGTATCGATGATATCTAGATAATGCGTAAAATGGTCTAGTTGATTTAAATTGTGCTACACATCCATCTGACCATACAATTTTTTTCTATTTTTATGCCTTTATTTTTCAAATAGTGAAAAATATCTTAAAAAAATGTTCCATAAAATGTGTGTCATGTTCTTTGTCATTACTAATGTAAAAGTGATACTCTTTTTTTATGACTCATGCTTGATCTGTACTTTCCACACCATCCAAATCAATTTGTGCATGTCAATAAGACACTTGAACCATAATAGTAACTTGCTCTGTATAGTAGTATTTCGCTTGAAGTTGTTTTTGAGAAATGAATGAGTAATTCTCTACAAAGTCAACAACAGATAAAAGTGTCATGAGTGGGAAAGTTTCTCTTAGTGTTTGAAACTATTCTGCTTGCCACTTAGCAAAAAAAGGATGATGTATATATGGTTGAATTAATTTACAAAAATTTGACATAAATTCTACAGTAGGTATGTCATCCTCTACATATTCTAACCTTGTCGATTCTTTTCCAACTTTTATTTCTAACTTTATGTACTTGTATCTCTTACATTTTACTATCCTCATCATATTAGTATCTTCATCTCTCAAAGGAAATTTGGTCAGGTTACCACATGTTTCACAAGTTCCTCTTATGCAATCTATTTCACATATTGCATGATCATTTAGTTTGTCACATAAGATCGTTGTTATGAATTGGCTTAGTTGTTTATGAAAAATATTTTAAGAACCACCACTTTCTTCTATCATATTTCTGAACCCTTGATAGTACAAATCAAATTCAACATGATATTGACAACAACATGTTTCAAAAGATCTATTTATCTTGACAAAATAGGAATTCAATCTTTCAAACATTGTTTTTCCAATCTTCACATCGAGATTTAAATTACAAAATGAGAGATACAATTCATGTTGTGTGACATCTAACCAATGTTTTGTGTGTTCAAGATACTCCTTAGGCCCAATCCTCTGCTTGATGATATCTCTTCCATTTGGTGAAGGATGAGTATTATCAAGCCAAAATTAAATGACTAAGTTCTTAATTATTTCCACAATCCTATCAGATCGAGGAACTCTACACATTAGCGCCCAATTTCCTCCTAATGTACTATCATCCAAATTGTTTCTCCTTTTCAAATAATGTAATATCATCTTTCGACTATACCCAATATGAGATGACAATGAAGAGATTTGTCTTTTTTTTCCATAATTTCTTATTTAAAACAGATGTTAGTATCACTTTTCATCTTTAAGAAGTGAAATTGATAATCATTGAGTTTTCTCCACTGTATCAAGATTCTCAAATTGTGCAATTATTTCTTTAGACTTTTTATTCAATTTCCTCTTCTAGTATGTGTAGGTTGACTAGCATATTCTCTAAATTTTTGCACATCCATTTCAATTAAATGATCTATGTTTCTATGATTATATATTCTCTTCAAACTTTGAGCTAGCTTAACATTCTCATTTTTTGTTTGATCTTTGGTTGTAAGAAAAATTGAAATAAATACTTAAGATAAAACTTTTCTTTAGTGTCAACATATGTGTATATATAACATAACAAATGAACTATTAAATACAATTTTATCTAACCTTTAGATGGTCCTTCGATATCCATTGCTTCATCTTCAATTTCTTCATGTCCAACATTTTCATCATCTACTACTACACATGCATGACATAACAAATAAAATCAAGTAAGTTTGTACTTGGGGATTTGTCTCTAAAATTAAGAATCAAAGATATAAAGTTTGCCTCTACACCTAGGTAGAAATCTAGAATTTCTAGATATTATACTTGTGAGAGATGTGTGCATACATACATGTTTGAACTTGAGATGAACCTTCTCCAATCTTAGTAGGTTGTCCTATTTCACTACATCCTAAATAAATTCATAATTTAAAACACCATAATTAAAATGTACCCAAATTCTAAATATATATTCATAATTTAAAAACCATAATGTAATAAACCCTAATTCTAAATATTCATAATGTAAAAACCATAATCTAATAAACCCTAATTGTAAATATTCATAATTTAAAAACTATTTAACCTAATAAACCCTAATTGTAAATATTCATAATTTAAAAATGATAATCTAATAAACCCTAATTGTAAATAGTCATAATTTAAAAACCATAATATAATAAACCCTAATTGTAAATATTCATAATTTAAAAACCATAATGTGATAAACCCTAAAATTGTAAATATTTATAATTTAAAAACCATAATCTAATAAACCCTAATAGGACTAAATATTCATAATTTAACAAAACCTAATGCTAAATATTCATAATTCAATAAACCCTTAATATTAAGTTAATAGTAATCCTAAGTTTATATTTACCATATTCCTAATTGGATAAATCCTAATTCTAATTGGATAAACCCTAATCCTAACTATATACATAAAAAAAGTCTATAATACGATTGCACACTATATGAACTAACTATGCATTGGAAAAAATATATTGCACGTGTATATGTCTTGCCTCCTATAATATCTTGCTAAATTTTTTTGATGATTTTCTTCTTGTTCGTTAGTTCTTCTTTGTGAATATTTACTCACCCTTTTACCTTTATTGACCATGTCACAAATTCCTTTTCCAAAACTCAAAAACTAAAGTTGCAAAATATTTCCTTCCTCCTAATTGAAGTGTGAATTATTTGAGGGGATTTGAATGTTAGAATTAAAAAATAAATATTATTTATAAGACAATTTATATATATTTTTTAAAAAGCCCTTAGGGTTGACTCTAGTTTTGATCGAAACTAGAGTTAGTAGTTTCAATCAAAACTAGAGCCGACCACCTTAACCCGCATGGTTAAGGTTTCTTGTTTTGAATTGAAACTAGAAACTTTAGTTTCTCTCGAAACCAATAATTTTTATTTCACTTGAAACTAAGAAGATTATGGTTTTTGTTGAAGTGGGAGAAGGTTTACTATGATTTCATGGCTTCCATGCTCCATTACCAGGTTCAAATGGAGCACTAAAGTCATGTCCTTTTGCATGATAGAAGTACTTTGAATGAACTTTCTAATGACTGAATTTGTTACATTTTGAACTTTTTAGATATATGTTTTTGCATGTGAATTTAACAGAGGTTCGTTATGAAAAATAAAACTATATATTGGATGCTCATGGAAAAATAGTAACTAAGAGATTTAAAAAGAATTGAAAAATAACTATGGTCTTTGTATTTGAGTCCTCTTTCAATAAAAATAAATTGAAATTGGGTAAATATATAATAAGTTACATGTGTCAAAAGCCATGTATGTCCAAATTCGTGTTAGGTCAACTTTGAACTCTGATAAAATATGAAATACTAAGGATAAATACATCAAATCACCTCCATGGTTTTGGTATAGATGTTAACAAACTAAATTTGAAAGAATCACATTGATATCTATTGTAGAAAAAAAAGTTATGTGTGTCAAAACTAATGTCACTTTTTCAAAATTAGGTTTTTGATAACATACCAATTTTCATGGGAGAAAAAATAATTCAATCAAATTAATCAAAAAAATTAAAATACATTAGGATTCTACATAGAAAATCTGAAAAGACTCTAATTTACTTCATCTTAAAATTCCTAACCGTTAAATGGCAATTTGCATCCAAAATTGAAAGTTTTCTTGAAAATTCATAGTTTAGTGTCAGTTTAGCCAAAAAATTCACATTTGATCTATCTTTTTTCACACTTTCAAGACTTGAGCATTACTATCTTCTCCACTTATAACATGATTTAAAAAATCAATTTATCTTGCCAAAGTCCAACTAATCAAATGTCCATTTGTAGTTTCCTCTTCATAACTCAACCTATCCTCTAGATTAGATTTTGTTATGAACAACCTCTCAAATCCTCTTCATCCAAGGATAACTTTAAGAAACTCCCCCTTTGGAAAAATATATAAAATTTTGGCAAATCAAACATTAATTTAGGGGAAAATAATTAATTTCTAGTGGCAAATTAATTTTTTTGAGTAGAAACAAATTTAATTTATTGGTGATATTTTTTCAACTGTATGAAAATCCTATAAAATCTTGACGAATCTTTAATTATTGATGAAAATCATGGATAAAAGTACAGATACCTAAAAACCATGATTTTATTATTATTATTATATGGATCCTAATTGATTTTACAAATTGAAGGTTAAAATTATCCCACTTTTATCATTATAGTTTCCCTCCTAATTATTGAATGGTGGTATGTAGGCAACATCCCTATTATTTATAATCCTTGGAGGATCCTAAATCAATGGCCTAAATCCTATTCTGGGCCAAACTTTTCAAAGGATACCAAGTTTTAAAGAAAGTCCCAAAAGTAAAGGCAGATGTTCCCAATCAAGTCTATTTTGGGCCAAAGTGGGAAAGGAAAAGAAGTTCCATTGAAAGTCTCGTGAATAGATACACATGTCAAATCTACATACTTAACATGTAACCTAACTTTAATTTTTACCAAATATTTGATAATATAACATTAATTAAGATAAGAATTCAAAATTTAAGGTGAGAATATATAATTTATTGTGTGGAAAAAATAGATTGCATTGGTGAATTCATCAGTAAAATAAAAATACTTCTATATTGTTATTGGCGATTAGCCTAAGAACGAGACCCACTTTTTGCAAAGTGTAGGTGACATGGCCACCCAAACAATACTAAAAAACTAGCCAAATTTGGGGTCCTTGATGAGTGAGATTAGCCAATTGGCAAATGTTAGCCACTAAAGTTATCCTGTGAAATGTCCCTTTACTGATTTTTTTATGATATTTCCAGCCTCAAATCAGAACTTTAAAATCAAACAACCAATATTACAAAGATCTGCCAATTTTCCAATAAAACCCAAATCGGGTATGTCCAAATTAGTGCCAAAAACTTCACAACTTCACAAATTATTAATAAATCTGAAAATGGACATTTTTACAGAGATTTCAGCAGCATAACAGCCTATAAAATGACATTTCCAGATTTGTATAGCCCTTACACAACAGATCACAAATGTAGGGCAAAACTATGCTCAATCGGGCTCCCGAAATTAACACAAAAATGCCCGGAAACACCACAAAACACTCATAAATTATCTCAGAAGTTTAATCATGACCCAATACATATATTCAGCTCTATTTTAACATCATAAAGTCTGAAATACAACAGCAAACCAAACTGATATGAAACACTCAACTGAAAACCCAAATTCAAACCAAAAACAACCCCGAAAACACCCAAATCGGCACTATTCAGCACAAGGGCAAACTTTGTATGAGCATGCACATGGAATGGCTTCAAAATCCTGTCCTTAGCCTTCTTGGAAACCTGCAAACTCCCGTTCTTGGGTCTCCTTCTCCACAGGTTTGGCAGCCTCTGAAGAACAACAAGAAAATTATCAAGAATCAAGATGTAGAATGAGCCCAAAATGCCTCCAAACCCCTTTTAAAGAGGGCATAACCCTAACTCACGTCTAAGAGGGGTTAATAAAATATAATTTAATAATAATTTTTATTTATTAGTCCATTGGTTTCCAAAGATTAACCCTTTTTTCCGAAATTTTACCTTTTTGGAGCCTGCCTGCCTTAACAAAGTTTATTTTTTTTAAATTATTTGAATAGGGGACATGACAAGTCCTCCCCTTCCAAATATTGCTTGTCCTCAAGAAATGAAGGTTGGAATTCTCAAGAATATGTTCTCCTTCCCAAGTTGCATCCTCTAGTGGTAATCCTTTCCATTTGACCAAATGCTCTGTGATGCTCCTATTTCTCAACCTTTTCTCTCTTGTATCCAAAATCTCTTCTGGTATCAAAACTAATTTCCCTTCATCATCAAGAGGTGGTAATTCTGTAGATACTATGGTTTGCTGGCCTAGAACCTTCTTTAAGTAAGATACATGAAAAATATTATGTATTTTGCTGTTTGGTGGGAGCTCCAATTCATAAGCTACCTCTCCTACCTTCTTGATGATTTTATAAGGCCCATAGAACCTTGGCTTGAGTTTCTCTGCCCCACTTCTCTTCAAGGTGCTTTGCTTATATGGCTGCAACCTAACAAATACCAAATCTCCCACCTCAAAAGATCTTTCAATCCTTTTCCTATCAGCATATATCTTTTGTTGGTTTTGTGCATGTTGTAGATTATCCTTGAGGGACCTTATTATGTCTTGGCTTTGCTTGATGAAATCACTTGCTGCGGGTACTCTGCTATCGGAAAGTATTAGATCAACAAAGGAAAGGGCATCATAACCATAAAGAGCACGAAAAGGAGGCATACCAATAGACATGTGATGAGATGTATTGTAACAATACTCCCCTAGGTGTAACCATTTCACCCAAGCATGTTGTTGATTTGAAACATAGTTCCTCAAATATCCTTCTATCCATTTATTAACTATCTCTGTTTGTCCATCTGTTTGAGGGTGATAGCTAGTACTGGGAGTGAGTTCAGTTCCTGCCAAATGAAAGAGCTCCTTCCAAAAAGAGCTGAGGAATCTACTGTCCCGGTCACTAACAATGTTTCTAGGCAAACCATGTAATCTAAAAATTTCCTTGAAGAACAATTCGGCCACTTGTGATGCCTTGAAATCAGATGTGATAGGAAATAAATGTGCATACTTAGTTAGTCTATCTACCACCACATATATGCAATCCTTACCTTGAACCTTGGGCAACCCAGTGATGAAATCCATGAAAATACTTTCCCATTTTTGTTCAGGAATAGGAAGTGGCTGCAACAACCCTGCAGGAAAATTTTGCTCACTCTTGCTTTGTTGGCATACCATACATTCCTTAATGTGTTTAAGGACATCCTCCTTCATACCCTTCCATAAAAACCGCTCTCGAATTTGCCTGTATGTCTTGAAGTATCCCTGGTGACCAGCCAAAGGTGTGTCATGAAAGGCCCTCAATATCCTCTCCTTAGTTTTTGACCCTGGCACTAAGAAGATCCTGTTCTTGTAATAAATCAATTCATCAACAACCTTGTACCTGTTATCATCCACTAACTTATCCAAAATCTTGGTGGCAAATGAATCTTTAGCATACTCTAAAATTATGGAGACTTTCCAATCAGCAGAGATAGATGATAAGGAACACAAAGTGGGCTTTCTTGAGAGAGCATCAACAACCACATTATTCTTTCCTTTCATGTATTCAATATCAAAATCATAAGCTTGTAATTTGCTTACCCATTTTTGTTGACGATCATTCAAATCCCTTTGGTTCAAGAAGAACCTGAGGCTATTATGGTCTTTCTTTACAATGAATCTCCCACATACCAAATATTGTCTAAACTTATGAAGTGCATGCATGATTGCCAACATTTCCTTATAATAGATGGAGTACCCTTTCTCTGATTGATTTAATTTTCGACTCTCAAATGCTATTGGATGTCCCCTTTGAGTTAGGACAGCCCCTATACCTTCTCCCAAAGCATCACATTCAACAACAAAAGGTAAAGAGAAATCTGGAATTGCAAGCACAGGGCATGAACTCATTACCTCCTTAAGCTTATCAAATGTTTTTTGTGCCTCTTCTGTCCAAACAAAAGCTCCTTTCTTTGTCAAATTAGTCAAGGGGGCAGCAAGCTGAGAAAATCCCTTGGCAAATCTCCTATAGTAGCTACACAACCCGAAGAAATCTCTCAACTGTGTAAGATTAGTGGGTGGAGGCCAATCCAAAATTGCCTGGATTTTTTGTTGATCAACCTGTACTCCTTTAGAGCTTATAATATGTCCCAAATATAGGATCTCTGTCAAACCAAACTCACATTTAGATAGCTTAGCATAGAAGGATTGCTGCTCCAAGATTTCCAAAACAGTGTCTATGTGCTTTAGATGCTCTTCCCATGTTTTACTGTATATCAAGATATCATCAAAAAATACCAAAACAAATTTTCAAAGATGCTGACTGAATACCTTATTCATACAAGATTGGAATGTTGCTGGTGCATTAGTGAGTCCAAATGGCATAACAAGAAATTCAAAGTGCCCATAGTGACATCTGAAAGCAGTCTTTTCCACATCTTCACTCCTCATTCGGATTTGATGGTAGCCTGATCTTAAGTCAATTTTTGAGAAGTATACAACACCATGTAACTCATCAATGAGTTCATCTATGCGTGGTATGGGATACCTATTTTTTATGGTCTTCTTGTTTAGAGCCTTGTAGTCTATACACATTCTCATTGTACCATCCTTTTTCTTGACAAGTACCACAGATGATGCAAATGGACTAGAGCTAGGCCTTATGAATCCCATGTCCAGGAGTTCTTTAATAGTTTTTTCAATTTCTTCCTTATAACCTCTTGGATGGCAGTATGGGGTTGTTATAACTGGTTTGGCACCCTGTTCTAACTCTATAACATGCTCAAAACCTTTATCTAGTGGTAATCCTGGAGGCAAGTCATTGAAAACTATACTATGCTTATCAAGAATATTTTGAATTTCAAAATGGAAATTACCTTGATTCTTGGGAGAGCTTTTTGGTTGGATTATGACTCCTGCTACCCATGTTACTTGTCCTCTTCGAAAAGTCCTCTCCATCCTCTTTGCAGAGACCGCCTTAGGTGCTCCATTCGATAACCCTCTCAATATGACTTCTTTCCCATTGGAATGAAATTTAAACTCCATAGTTTGATGGTTCATGTAATAGCCTCCGATAGAGTGCAACCATTGAACACCCAATACAAGATCTGTCTCCCCAATACCAACCACATAGAAGTCATCACATAACTCATAATCTCCTAAGGTCATCTTGAGTTGTTTCACCACCCGTGTGCAAGGCATAGTGAATCCATCAGCTACAGTAACATTGAATCCCTCAAAATCTTCTGCTTTAAGCCCTCTTTTCATGACAAATCCCTCATCAATAAAATTTTGAGTTGCCCCACTATCAAGAAGAACAGTCAACCTTTGCCCTGCTAGTACCCCTCGAATTCGGAAGGGATGGTATCTTGGGACTTCTGATAATGCTGCTAAAGTGCCATCCTTGCTGATTTCTTTTACTTTCTCTTCTTCTACCTCCTCCTTAGTATCATGAAATTCCTCATGCTCATCTGAATCAGATTCTGAAGCAACTTCAATAAAGTGCACTTGACCTTTCCCCAAACATCTGTGTCCTGGAGCCCATGGTTCTCTACAAGTAAAACAAAGCTTTTTCCTTCGTAATTCACTCCTAGTCTCTTCATCTACCTTCTTTTTTGCCACATTTGTCACATCTTTTGGTGGTAGTGTTGGGAAAATCTTTTTCTGAAAATTTCCCTTATGTTGCCAAAGATTTGGGGGTTTTTGATTAGTGATTGATTTCATAGGCACGCAAGTTTCAAGTTGCAAGCTTCTTTTGATAGCTTCCTGTAAGGTTGAGGGTGAGAAAGCCTTAACCAAACCCTTAACAGAATCTTCTAAACCATCAAGGAAAAGATAAATGATCCTCTTTTCACTCATATCAGGTACCATAACAACCACTTTTTGAAATTCTTCTATATACTCATTAACTGATTTGGTTTGCTTCAACTTTGACAATTCTTTAAAGTACTCTTCATCATCCTTGAGGTCAAATCTATCTATCACCCTTTGACTGAAATCTTCAAATGTAGTTACCTGATCGTGACCTTGAGTAGTCATTCCATGATACCACCAATCATAGGCTGCATCTTCCAAGTGTAGACTTGCAAATTGAATAGCATCACTCTCTTTCATGGGGTTAAGTGTGAAGAAAGTTTGTAATTTTTGTAGCCATGCTCTAGTTGAAATTTTATTTGTTCCATCAAAAGTAGGCACTGTAAACTTGCTTATTTTATTTTTGAGCTCTCTTCCACTTGTGTCATGCTCCCTCCTATTCTCTTTCTTGGGCATCAAAGCGTTCATCATATCCACATATTCTCTAAAAGGAACTGAACTACGAAAGTCATCATCTAAGCCATTGTAAGTAGCTCTTAATGTAATCAAATTACCTGTAACCTCTTCCACTGGATTAATGGCTGGATTTGGTACTGGTGGCTCATCTGCAGGCAAAAAAATGGATTTGGTTGATTTAGATGGTGTGGATCTCCCATTTCTCGGCTCCTCTGAAGTGCTCCCTTTCTCATTAATAGATGCAATTCCTTGTAATTTTTCTGTCAATATCCGCAAAGCCTCTCTAGTTTCCGCCAAACCATCCACTGTTTGCTTCTGAGTATTTTGGATGTCTTGGAAGAATTTCTTTGCCATCTCATCTGGATCAGCCATACTTTTTTCTTCCTTGGATTTTGTACTTTTGCTTTCAACTGGGGGTTTAATCAAAATTTCTTTATTCTTTTCTCGCTGCAAATATCTTTTTTCTCTTTCACTTAGTTGCATGCAATCATAAAATATGACATGCAAGATCTGGGTAGTTATCAAAACTTGACATGCAAGATCTGGGTAGTTGTTAAAACTGACATGCAACTTCTACAAACCCTCAGGCTGGCAAGATCACGGCTCTGATACCACTGGAATGTCCCTTTACTGATTTTTTTATGATATTTCCAGCCTCAAATCAGAACTTTAAAATCAAACAACCAATATTACAAAGATCTGCCAATTTTCCAATAAAACCCAAATCGGGTATGTCCAAATTAGTGCCAAAAACTTCACAACTTCACAAATTATTAATAAATCTGAAAATGGACATTTTTACAGAGATTTCAGCAGCATAACAGCCTACAAAATGACATTTTCAGATTTGTATAGCCCTTACACAACAGATCACAAATGTAGGGCAAAACTATGCTCAATCGGGCTCTCGAAATTAACACAAAAATGCCCGAAAACACCACAAAACACTCATAAATTATCTCAGAAGTTTAATCACGACCCAATACATATATTTAGCTCTATTTTAACATCATAAAGTCTGAAATACAACAGCAAACCAAACTGATATGAAACACTCAACTGAAAACCCAAATTCAAACCAAAAACAACCCCGAAAACACCCAAATCGGCACTATTCAGCACAAGGGCAAACTCTGTATGAGCATGCACATGGAATGGCTTCAAACTCCCATCCTTAGCCTTCCTGGAAACCTGCAAACTCCCATTCTTGGGTCTCCTTCTCCACAGGTTTGGCAGCCTCTGAAGAACAATAAGAAAATTATCAAGAATCAAGATGTAGAATGAGCCCAAAATGCCTCCAAACCCCTTTTAAAGAGGGCATAACCCTAACTCACGTCCAAGAGGGGTTAATAAAATATAATTTAATAATAATTTTTATTTATTAGTCCATTGGTTTTCAAAGATTAACCCTTTTTTCTGAAATTTCACCTTTTTGGAGCCTGCCTGCCTTAACAAAGTTTATTTTTTTTTAATTATTTGAATAGGGGACATGACATCCTGATCTTCATCAGTCAAATAGATATGACATTTAGATCAGATAGAAAACTATCTCATCAATAGGTTTGACATCAATGACAACATAATAGTTGTTTTAATTGTAGTTTCCAATAGTTGGGAAGGAATACCCCCAGATCTCTCTAGTTACCTATGTGAACTAAGATTCTATCTCCTAGGATGGGGAGTGGGCCTTTATGGACCTATATGGTTGGTGAATATAGTCAAGGTCTTTTTTTGTGTTTTGCTATCTGGAATCCTGAAAAGGTTTTTTAAGGATAATCTTTGTTCTATACTCTTACAACATGAAAAGAATTTGTGAAGACACTTGCATATTTATGTATGCCCAAAAGGGATTTTTATGTAAAAATATATTGTTGTATAGCCATATAATTTGGGAAAGCATATCTCTAGGAAAATAAAATGGGAAGATGATTCCCAAGATATAATATTACTTGAATTCAGTTATGATTGTGTCAAATGATAACATATTATTTATTATTTTGAAAAGAAGATGTATTAAAAAGAAATATTACAAATTTAAATATGAAAGGAAAAATATTGTTCAGCTTTCTTATTTTCCTTCCCTTTCCCTCTATCTCATATCTTTCATTTTGATTAAATAAATTCAATACTTGTCAAGAAAAATTACCTTTAGTTTTCATGAAAGTTGTTGAGATATAAAATGCACTTGAAAGGACAAAGGAAAAGTTAATCCTATAGGGAACCTAAAAGGACTTAATTAATTTGTTAAACTTAAGTAAATAAAATAAAAATTATACACTTATCTAGTAACTTTTGTCTTGTCCTTCCGAGTTCCATGATAGTTCTCAAGTAGCTCATTGATTGCCTTTTCAATTGCATCTTTATACTTCTGCATATTCCTATAAGGAGTAATAATCACTAGTTTATCTCCTTCCTCAAGCTTTATCACATGCTATATACCACTATTTGGTGTCTTCCTTGATGGCATATCTTCAAATACTTTAGAGTGTTTGGTCAAAATTTCTTGAATTTGTGGGGGATAATCATGTTTTTGTTGCACATTATCCTTTAGCGTCAACACAATTCATGTTGTCCACTATACCTTGTTATGTTGTATCAACCTCTCCATCCATCTAAGTGATACCACCTTAAGACCTCCATCTAATAGTGCTCTAATTACCACCTTCTTACCTTAATGTTCAAATTTCCAGTCCATTCTATCAAGGTTGAAAGTGAACTCATGCATTGACTTCATCCAAGTCATGCCAAGAATACAATTGTAATCCTCCATGTCCACAACAAAAAATCTCCCAACCATGTCATACTCCCCTTATGTAAATGTGTGTTATTAATAACATGAATTCTATGCATTCTATGACTATGAGCTATTATCACCATAAAAACCTTATGTTCCTCTATATGAATTCATGTCCTCTTAATCAACTTCTCTGATGCAAAATTATGTGTAGCACCTATACCAACCAACTAGGGGAATCACTTAGTGCCCTTATATTACACTTCTCACTCTTAATCTTATTTCTTGGTCATTATTTTTTTCCCATCACCTATTTCATCTTTTCAAGGTTTTAACTCTTTTTATGTCCTTTGAATCAGATTGTGTATCCTTGTGGTCTGAAATTGATTAATTTGCTAAAATGAATTGTATTTGGGTTGTCTTAGCCTTCAGAAGAGAGTTATGAGATAAGTCCCAAGGATATGTACATTGGAAGCATAATTAATTTCTCCTTAAGTCATTAAGATGATCATTTATCCACCTTTTGTTTCATTCTTAAGTGGAAAATCCTATCCTTGTCTATTTTTGTAGTAGATTTCTTAGTCTAGGATTTATCTCTAGAAGATGCAGGCTTCATGTCTCTAACCTTTTTATAAGCTTCATGTAAGGTGGATGGATTTAATCTCTTAATTAATCCCTTAAGAGGCTCAACAAGACCATCCAAAAATAATACCAAAAAATTTCTTTAGGAAATATTTGAAACAAAAACCAAGAGCCTATGAAGTTCTGCAATGTAAGTGTCTATTGAATGCCATTGTTTAAGTTGAGCTAATTCCTTAAAGTATAATTCATGTTCTTTTTTGTTAAAATGCTCAGTCAACACCTTGATGAGGTCAACATAAGAGGTAATTTGGTCATGACCCAAAGTAAGCATACCATGGTGCTACCATTCATGTCTAGACCATCCAAATATAAAACAACAAACTTTATGGCCTCGCCTTCAGGCATTTGATTAAGCTGAAAAAAATCTACTTTTCACTCTTTCTCTAGTGGTCATCTTTCAAAACCATCAAAATATGGTAAATAAATTTTACTTTCTTTTGCAAATCAAAATGCCACACACTACCACTTGTCTGAGGCATTTGTTTTAGCCTCACGTCCATGTACTCTTTGAAGGTAATCGCTTCTATAAATTCTTCTCCCCCGCTTTCCCAATCTCTCCTAAACTAATTATGTAACTCAATAATCTATTGCTCATGTCCCTACTGTACTAGAGTTCTAAGTGGAAAAGTAGGTACAATAAGTCTCAAATATGTAGTTCTTGTTAGTCTAGGTACTTGCTCAAAATTATCCCCAACCCATGCTCCTCCACCATCCTATCCATGTGTATTATGTTATTTCCCATTATGACTTGCATTATTCCCACTATTATTTCCACCTCTATTTCTAATGTTGTTTCCACCTGGATTCACATTAATAGCCATCTATCTAACTGCCACTTGTATTACAATATTCATTTGTGTTGAAAAATAGAGGCAATGCTCTGACACCAATTTAAAGGCAAAGAGAGGCAAATACACAAGAAAGAAACTAATTTTACTGTCTTGTTGCCTTATTGAATACATAACAATAAGCATCTATTTATAGAGGGATGAGAATAAAAACCAAATTATATATTAAAATATAATATTAAATGCATTATTAAATGCTTAGCGGCTAGAATGGTTGGAGTGGTTGCTTGTCTATTGATGTTGACTATGGATGACTGTGTACGATAGTTTGTCTATAGTTGTGGGCGACGGGGTAGGTGGGAGAAATTAATTTGCCAACACTCCCCTTAATTTCTTCCATTAATGCCACTGCATTTATATTATTTTCTCTGGTCATTATAACTTTGAGTTTTACGACTTACCCCTAACAAATGTAATATAAATGTTTTCTAGCTAACCCAAAACTTTGCATTTGAATGGTTTCAACTAACCACGAACCTCACATAATAGTGGTTACAATAGAACACCAAACATCACAAATGGTTTCACATTACAACAAACTAACATGATGTGGAAACATCACTAATGGTTTTAGATTACCATAAACTCACATGATGTGAAAACATTGTAAATGGTTTCAGATTACCAAAAAACTCATGATGGGAAAACTATCATCACTTTGGATTTTCTCCTTCTTGACCTACATCAAACTGATTATTGAGTCCATATAAAAAGAAATCCATCTACTAAGACACATGGGTGCCCAACAACTATACTCACTAGTTCTATATGAATCCTTTTCTAGTACATGGTTCATCAATATGTAAAAATAAACTCTAGTGTGTCAGATACAACTGATAATGCACCCCTTAGAAAAAATTTGCTACAATACAATTTCTAAATTTTTCTTTTAAAAAAGCAACTCACACTCAACAAATTGTCCAAAATACGTAGTCCTTGAGGATAGAAAACTATCACAATTTCAATCTATAACCAATTATGATCTTCCTCATACACATCTTCTTACATCTATACAATACACTTTTTTTGGGACCAAATACACCAACACAACTAGCATTATGTTGTCCTGCATTTTGTCACCACAAAATGTTGGTAACAACACAAAAAAATTTCAAGCTAGTTTCACATTTCTCTAAGTTTGAATTTGATATCCAATTGTTTAATGTTGATTGATCAATCGACTTCAATTCATATATCAAATTGTGTTAATAAAGGCTTTTGTCAAATCTTTTTGTTTTGCTTTCTATCGAGTCTTCGCTTGATTTTTGAGGCATTTATTATAATTTTCTCTTCTTTTGAGTTTGAGTTTGTTGGCTTTTAGTCCTTTGATTTTGTTCATGTCATGGCTTTTGGTTTTCCCTTTGATTTGGTCTAACCTAAAGCATAATCAAAGTTTTTAGTCAAAAGTTATGGTCGTTTTATTGCCTCAAGAGTGGACCTTTTTGATGCAATAGTACGAATTAAAAATATCATGTTATATTTTTAATTTGACATTCACTTTTTGAAAAATATAACTTAAGTTCACTTTATGTTATCTTCTTAAGTTACTTTATCATTTAAATTTTCACTTAAAGTAACTATAGTGCACTTTATGTTATAATTTTAAGTTGAGTTACTTTTTGATTTTTCATTTAAAGTCACTATATAAACTATATAGTTTTAGTTTAATTTTTGATATTTAAATCAAATGCTCATTTAAATGTTACTTTTTAAATGATATTTATGTATTATATTTTTAATATGCTATATAAATATGGTTTGTAACCAATTAAAGTAACATTTTAATAAAATTAAATTGATACATAACTTTAAGTTACCAAAAGTGGACATTTTATATGTAATTACATGTAAAATCCATCAAAAGTGGAGATTTTACATGTCACTGCATATAAAGTTCAACTTAAAAATATAAGACTATCAAAGGTGGACCTTTTTGGTGTCATTACACCAAAAGTGTGCACTTTTACTTAAAATATGTAATTGCATCAAAAAAGTGAGATACAACTTAAAATATGCATTGCACTGCAAAAGGTACGATTTTGACCATATGCATGTTTTAAAATGTGTTATGCACTCCAAAAGGTCCAATTTTCTTTGTTGAGAGTTTTTAAAATATGCATGTCACTCCAAAAGGTCTAATTTTAACCAAAAACATATTTTAAAACATGTTGTGCCCTCGAAAAGGTCTAATTTTGAAAAAACACGTGCATTTACAAGAACCCAATTTTTCTCATTGTGATAGATTTACTTGGTGGATTTGCAAGAGATCTTTCCCATTAGGGTTATTTTTGCTTGGCAATGGTTTTTCTAACATCAAGAATGGATTTATCATGCTGAAAATCATTTTTGGAAGCCCTATCCTAGGGCACATTTTTGGAAATAACTCAAAATAGATCCATTTTTGACCCATGTTTTTGCACAATGATGAATCAATTTGGTTTTATGGTGATTGCATTGTATATTGATTCACAATTTGATCTTTAATGATCAAAATACTTTGATGATGCTTCTTGGTGAATGACGTTTTTCACCAAAAATGTCCCACAAGCATAAGCATCCAAAAATGTTGGATCATGGAGCATGAATAGGGCACATTTTTGCATCTTTCAACAAGAAATCCTTGTTTTCCACCTTCTCCCATTCAAATTTGCAAAGTTGGAAATAGTCTAAGTGTTTTTGAAGACATTTTCAACATTTGAGCATCTTTTTCCTTCATTTTTGACACTTAATCTTCATGTAAGTGGACTTATTCTTTCTTGCTATTTAATTTGTGCTTATCTTACTAATTTTATGGATATCATTGCTTGATGATTGCCTTTTGTTGAAATCAATGACACCGAATGTGCATTTTTCCTTTAAAAATGAAGAGATTGTTCATTTTCTTGTTTTTGTTTTTTCTCCAATTTCCAAATTGCAATTTGTTTGTTGAAGTGCATTGCATCTTGACATGTTTGAGTCACTTTTGAAAGATATGTTTTTCTTTTGAGTTTTGTATTTTGTTTTTGTTTGCTGATTTTCTCCACTTCGGAGAATTTATAAGTTATTTACAAAGAACTTGTTGATTCACTTCATGCAAAAGCATCATCATGTTCCATTTCCATCTTTCATGTTGCAACACTTTGCATTTCATCCAATAATTGCAATTACATGTTTTCCATCTCATTCATCATCGACACATGCATATAATCTCATTTTTCATTTCCATTTCTTCTTATCTCACTTTTCGCATCCACTTGCATGACACAAATGCATGAAAAGCCTGATGTGTAATAGCATCCAAAAGGTCTGATTTTGACTAAAAGTCACTTTTTGAAAAGTCAAAAAGATTTCATTTTTATCTTCCATGTACTTTGACTTCACCTTTTCATCAAAGATGACTATAAAGGTCATTATCCTTCTTCCATTTTCTATTTCCATCTCTCGATATGCATTCGTGCCTTCATGAGAAAATGCATGTTTCCACATCTTTCCATGCTTCAAACCTCTTCCTCCATTTGCACTTACATATAAAGTGCATCCTCCATCCACATTCACATCTCATCTCACTTTCATCTCCCGTTACATGTTGCACTTACATGTATTCAATTTTTATGCAATAACACCTTGAAACCTTAAGTCATGTTTAAAAATTAGCAATCTTCAATTGCATGCATTCCCATGCATTCCAATTTCATATATTTTCATTTCATTCCATCTTCCATTTTCCACCTTCATAATACTTCAATCCATATTCCATTCATTTCATCTTCATTCACTACATATGCATGATGATTTCTTTTTGAGATCATTTTATCAAATCTACAAAGTCTCCAATCCATTTCTGAATCTTTGTTGCTGATCGCAAATCAACTTGTATGGTGATTCCTTCTGATAATGTGTTTATGTTTTGAAACTTTTGTGTTGCAGTGCAAACACAAGAGATGCCCTCATCATCAAAATCCAAAGGAAAGATGAAATACCAATACGATAAAGAGTTGGCTCATGCAACTCCATCTTCAATTGCATATGTTCTTGATAATGTAACATGGACACAATGATTGATCATGTGAACATGGTTGATTTTATATGGAGAGTTGAAAATCATGTTGGTCATGAGATGAAGTGCATCAAAAGAAGTAACATTCACTTGGTTTTTGCATTTCCTATGGCAATCATGGAGCCTGATTTTATTCTTGGATGTGCACAATGTTTTACTCCAAAATAAAAGACTATCAAGGACACTGATGACAAGGTTGTCATTAGCCTTGATCCAAAGGTTATTGAGTAGATCTTTAAAGTAGATCTAACCAAAGAATCATCTTTGGAATGTTGGAATGAGAAGAAAGGTGATTATCAGAAATATGTCAACCATTACTAGTTAGACAATAAAAGAAACAACTTCTGTAGGATGGTCAAAGACTGTTCATTAGTCTAACTTCAAACAAGAGTACAAGGAATTCATCATCCTTCTCAGTAGATTTTATGGTCTCAAAGATTCTACTAATTTCGAGTCATGGATGTACAAGTTCATTTTTCAAATCATGGAAAAAAAAAACACATTTTTGGGGGAGAGCTGATTAGCACTGCACTTTGCTAGAAAATGCTCAATGTGGGAACTTTAGTTCCCTTCTATATGAACTCTTATCTTGTCTACATTGCTGCTACCATGGGATCTTTCTTTGGTCTCTCAACTAAGGGAGACCATCTTCAAGTTCCTATTTGGGATTACAATGACCATGTAATTCTCTACTTAGAGATCCTTGGAACAAGGATAAATTTAAGCCAAGAAATTTTTTTTTACAAGTATGAAAGTACATGACAACATCATATGGGGACTATGAAGATCATGATAGAAGACTAACTAATTATCCAAGCCCAACGGATCTCCAAATGCCAGTACTAAAATGACATGACCAATTGAAGAACAAGGAAAACCAAAGAAACAACAACACCTAAAATCTCCAAACTACAAGACCAAGGAAATACTAGCAAACCCAAAGGGTACTATAAACACCAAATTGTGTCTCCAAAAAACTAGTGCAAACACCCCCTATTTTTCACATGAGGACCATAGACTAACAAATTCTCATGTGAGGAAGTGCATACTACTTGTGAGAATCTGCCCTCCACATGAAGAAATGCATCAAAGGGCTCAAGGAAGTACTTGTCCCAGCAACCAAAGTATGCCAACACTCATGTGGGTTTTTGCACGAGAAAGTGTCAAAAGCCACACAAGAAAACTCAACACACCACATGAGATCTTGCATTCTCGCATGAGAATGTTCAATTTTGCGTGAGGATAACAAAAAGAGTAAAAAACTAAGGGTTATATTTCCTCCACATCGGGGAGTACCAAATCCACATCTTGAGGAAAAGACACTTGAACAAATAACTAAAAGATGGAAACCAAATCTAACCATCTAACAATGCAATGAAGGGAAATAACTGTAAACAACATCGCTATGAATAGAAGCAACATTGCAATGTACTAAAACAATGAACTAAGTCTGTGGTTCCTCTGAACCCTAATAGCATCATGAGACTTCAAAGGTCCTAACCATCCCTCATGCCTAACCTCCCAAACTACCAACTAGATGGTAGGAGCTGTCTTATAAGCATGTCACTACTAAAATGCAATAACATCATAAGAACTAAAAATATAACATGCTAAAACCACAGGCAATAGATACTCTAACTAATCAACTAACCTCATCTAATCATATGCTAAACATCACTATAAGGGAATGCGTCAAATAACTAACATGATATACAATCATTCTAATGAAAGCATAAATCACAAGAAAGCATACTCTGAAATCCGAAGTACCAAGTGATAACATCCAATAATAGTCATGCTAGGAAAAAAGACCATCTCTATACACTGGTCCCTAGCAATGGTATAGGTAACTATGCCTCCCAACTATTTGAAATCCATAGGTCCACTCCCACTATGCTGATGGAGGTAATGATCCAACCACAAACACACATAAAGCACAACGTCCATGGCTAACACTCATGCTAAACAATAATGATGACTGAAACTAAGATCATGAAATAATGCAAGTATAACAGGTCCTGGTCAGACACTCAATGAGCTACTAAGTAGGGGCTAACATCATGGAGAGTTCCTCGGCATCCAAAAGCCCAAGCTAGTATTGGTAGCTACTCTTCTCAACAAAAGGCACACAACCCAGGTAGCAACTCTTCTCAATGGAAGGCTCTATTATCTTATATCTATTACCACCTAGTATTTTAATTTAGTTATCACTTATATAAAACTTCCTTTGCTAACCAATGGGAAATAGTCACCAGCTTGTGAGATAGAAGCCCCTCCATGTGTTACCCTACCCTATGCATGCTCATCCAAGAATGAGTGCCTGTAAGCATGCATATTCCCAACCCAACCCCAATGATCATAACTTTTAGAAGTACCGCAGAAGATTAGGCCTCACAAGTCACCCAATTATTGTATGCACACATACTCGTGTGTGGCGTACCCCCATCATGAATATCATAACACAAGGACTAGATGAGAACACAATGTAGAAATCACTCAACCAAGAAAAGACTCAAGAGGAGAAATGTGACATGCATCCCAATGCAACATAAAAGTGCAACAATGGTTTGATTGACATCCAAATGGATGATCCACGTCCACGACCAACATCATACCAAGAAAACCTAAGAAAATTAGGTGGCACACAAAATGAGGTAAAAACTCCAAAACTAGAGAGTGTAGTACCTTGAATAGGATATTTGCTGGTTTTCCCTTAACAATACACTTAAAAATTAAACATGGCAAATAATTTTACAACACATTCAAGACAACCAGTAGAATCTCCAATTAAATCACCTTCCTCTGATACATCATTCAGACGCGGGTGTACACAAAAATGAGACACAATGCTAATAAGACCAGAAGATTCTTCAGATAAATATAACTTGTTATTTTTACAATAACACCCACGAGGTTGAACATAAAACCACGAATTAAAAACTAAAGGGATGAAATCAGCAGACTCTTATGATTCCTTAAACAACGTTATTACCTTATAACCAACGACTAAAATGATATTGTATTATACATCAGCAATACAATAATCAACAACTTATAGATAACTCATAAATGTTATTGTATTATACAACAACAATACAATAACCAACAAATATAAATCCAATCTTAAACATAGTTCTATAGTCAGATTAGAAACTTAAGAGAAGAACCTGTAAGCACAACTAAGACACCTGAATTGATATCTCCATTGGCAATGGATTTGCATCCACTGCTTGCTTGCATGAGGGGCTATGTCCTCACACGGGCTGAAAGCTGAAGCTTCCTGAATGGCTCTTACAAGAGAGAAATGAAAATCTAAACTGAATAATAAAATCAAACATACTCCTCAACGAGTCTTTCCCCTTTTTAACACAAAATTGAGACCCTTCTACTTCCCTCTGGCCATCACTTTATACCTCCTTGTCCTCATGTGACCACATGGAATATTAATTTGTCCTTTAATAATAAAACTCCAGCATATTTAATATTGAAGATTTGGTTCTTCTTAATAATTCCCTAAAGAAGGGACATTACAAATCTCCCCTCCTTGAGGTTGCTTGCCCCCAAGCAATCAGTATTAGGATCCCATACAAGTCTACAGGCAGCCCTAAATTCCAAACTAAAAACAATTTCAGTCATACTGTGAAGCCAAATGTCTCTCTATAATAAGACTTTCAACTAGATCCTTGGGTCCCATATAACTCTCTGAAAGAACCCAACATCTGCACCTGTAAACTGTTCAATACTGGCCAACACTTAGACCACAATAAAATCCTCATCCAACAATAGATGTAATCTGCCAACACCTGGGTCCCAATGTAGTGCCTGCCCTCGTTCACATTTTTCTGGACACATTGTTGCTATTATTGTCGGACTATGTTAAACTAGTTTTATGTTGATGGTTAGTAGCATTGTTTTGAGACTATCAGATATTGTGCTATGGATTCAGTTGATATGTGATGAGATTACTTAAACTCTACATTTCATATATGCATCATGATTATTAAATTATTTCCAATTATTGATGATGATTAGTTAGATGGTTTATTATCACAAGTGTTTTCTTATGAATACTTACCTCATACTTGCATGTGTATGATGTGCGTGTTTGTTCTTTATTGTATGGCATTTTTGATGTGGTTAAGGAAGTGAGTCATAGTTACCTGCTAGTCAAGATCTACACGATGCACCACTTTCTACCATTGCCTATTTAGCTTAGCATATATATATATATATTGTATGTACATGCATGGTTTTTATGCAGGTTGTAGGTACCGAGTATCGACTTCCCTGAATTGCCAGGATGAGCGTACCCTATCGCACTGTCTCAATGGTAAGAGAGGGGAGATAAATTCTCAAGTCCAAATCCTAAACCGTTAAACCATTTGTCCTAGAGAGGTAGGACAAGTATCTGGATATTTTACCTTTCGAATGTGTCAGATGACATAATTCGTGATTTTTAACCCTTTAGATTGATTTTGTATGGATTGTTCTATGATGGGTTTTCATATTTTATCTTGGAGGTCTATGGTGAATTTTCTATTAATTAAGTCTAAAATTAAAAGATTTAATTAATAAAATTATTTGGAAAAAATTAATATAATATCATGATCTTTTGATATTTTAATTTTTAATTAATTAAATGAGAATTAATTGGAAAAAAGATTTAAATAAAAGAAATTAAAATTAATAATAATAAATAAATAATAATAATAGAAATAATAAAAGAGTTAAAATAAAAGTTATAAGTCTACCTAGGAGTAAACACACCTCTTGATTGCACATATGTCAACAACACAGGAGTTAGCGCACGAATTAAACACAAGATGTCTACAACCTTGTGACTCATCTAGAAGGTTGGAAAAGACTCATGCTTAGTTGTCAACACCTTCTAGTTGTTTCTAGAGACATTCTAGGTGCTTCCTGAGAGTTCTTTATATTCAAGCACTCCTAGAAGCTTAGGGAGCGTGTTTGGAGAACCCAAGAATGTTGGAGAAGGAAGGAGCTTGCTCTACAGTTTTTAAGGAGAAGTGATTTAGCATTAGTGTCCAGGTAGACACTTGTGATTTTGGCTTATGATATTTCGCTTCTTGCACATCCTGTCTTCTTCGTGTTTTCTAAATGCTTTTTGAAGATTTTTATATCTTGGTGGTATGCATTTTGTCATGGATATTTAGATTTTTGTATGAGGAAACCCATAGGCATATATCTGAGGAATTTATAAAAACTAGGGTTAAAATGTTTTATGGGCAAAACTATTAGAAGAGTTAGATAAGGAGATGTTGCATACATACCTCAGAATTGGTTTTGATCTCGATGTATATTTATACATATGATTAAAGAGTTAATTATTATTTGTTGAATGAAAATTCCATTTACTATAGACACACACACACACACACACACACACACACACACACACACACACACACATATTTGATTGAAAATAAAATAGAAATTG
Source organism: Cupressus sempervirens (assembly GCA_028749045.1). Taxonomy (NCBI): domain Eukaryota; kingdom Viridiplantae; phylum Streptophyta; class Pinopsida; order Cupressales; family Cupressaceae; genus Cupressus; species Cupressus sempervirens. The sequence goes on along the minus strand of CM053791.1, from coordinate 366,452,661 downwards.
GAAAGTTATATATACAAAGAATCATTTCTGTATAAACAGAAATTTATAAGAAAATAATTTTTAATATGTATTGGAGGAGGGATGAATCGTACCCTCCCCATGACCCATACTTTGGTGTTATTACAAGTGCATGGTATCGCAGGTACCTACACATCGCAGAGTACTGCGAATGGGGCGGCTCACTTTAAACTAGCCGTACACCCATTATACCGCGCGGGCAATGAATTGGCGCCAATCTACAGTTTTGATAATGGCAAATGGGGTCGAGCATTATATATTTATCCCCCACTGACTTTGACATCAGTCTGCCAACATGGGTCGCAGGGTACTTGTGTAAGCATTGTACCTACGACAGTATTGATATTGAATTTTTACATTTCAATTTTATAATGTTATTAATGTTGTTAAAAAATTAATAATTATATATATATATGTATATAAATATAAATATAAATATAAATATAAATATATATCTATATATATATATATGTATATATGTATATATATATGTATATATATATGTATATGTATATATATATATGTATGTATATATGTGTATATATATATATTATGTATGTATATATGTGTATATATATGTGTATATATATACACATATATACATACATACATATATATATATACACATATATATATATACATATACACATATATATATATACATATACACATATATATATATATATACATATACATATATATATATATACATATACATATATATATATATATACATATATATATATATATATATATATATATATACACATATACATATCTATATATATATATATATATACACATATAAATATATATATATATATATATATATATATATATATATATATATATATATATATATATATATGTAAATATGTATATATGTTATTAATAATTAATAGATTATTATATTTGATAAAAGATTTGTATTAATAGATCATTTCTTTTAATAATAAATTATTTTGTAATATTATAGTCTAACAATATAGGTTTATTTTAATTATTTAATTGACTTGAATTATGAAGGGAAGATGATAATGAAAAAAAATTGGTAACTTCTTATGTTAAAATCTACAATGCGAAATTCTATAGGGGTCATTTTCAAATAATGTTTATATAAACAATATATCATTGGAACAATTGAAAATTTGATTCTAGAGTTATGGAAAATTTTAAACTATTACATGGGTTAGAAGAAAATGCACAGATTTCTCCACTTGATGTCTAAAATTGAAAATGAAAATTGAGACCTCCACATTTTATTCAACTATGTAATTTTAGCAAACCAAAACATGTGCTTGCATTGTGTTTTCTCTATGCTTCTTGTTTTGGGGTTTTTGGGTTGGCTAGTTTGTTGACCAATTATAGGACGTCTACCAGAGGCTTGGGGGTTATGATTGTGATGTCATGATGATGTCTTTTGGTCTCGATCTTTTTAAAACTCAACCATAGTTATGTGGTGACATGCTGATTGATATTGTCTTCAGACTTCTTGTGTAAGCTGTGTTATATGTAACCTTCTTATGAGACATCGATAAGTTGAAATTGGTTTACTTTTTAGTCATTTTAATGAAATTGAATTGTTAATCTGATCTTGATGATGATGTCATATTGTGACATGTTTTGACTCAACCATTTCGGAGTCTTCGATCAGTATTACTTTGAGATACTTTTTAGTTTCTTGTTAAGAACCAATGATTATTGTGATTATCAGTGATACCTTCAGTTGCCAATAGAGAACTGTTGTGGTCATGATTATCTATGGATGCTTTTCAGTTGACTCATGGAGATTTGATGTTTATATTGTGGATTATCTTTTGGTATTTTGTGATTTATGATTCCATGAGTCTAGAGTAGGTTATCTACTTGTAGTGTCGGGAAGTGGCTTGCAATGGGGGCCAGGGCCCTAAGAGGCTGATAGGGCAACTCATTGTAAGTTTTTTCAATAAGTGAAAATATCACACCTAATACTAACTTAAATGAACCTAAAAAGATAATTGTTTGTTCTCACCCATGCCTCGAGTGCTAGTATAGACTAGGATGGGAGTAAAGAGAATGCTTGGTTGTGACCTTGCATTTTGTAGTATGCCTCGTCTGATGAGATGATACTAGTGGCCGCATAGGGATCACTAGGGGGCTGAGGTCTATTAGAAGACTACCAAGATAACTCTAGCATGATCCGTGCAATGACACTTTTCCGCTTGCATAGTAGGTTTCCTACATGTCTATGTTGTGCCTCTGGAATTAGATGTCAATTTATGTTGGAACCTTTGAGTTAGTATACTTTTAGATTCCTGGACTTAGAGAGTATTTGTGTTATGTGATTTGATAACCTGTTTGGGACTTGAGATTATCTCCTCAGCGCGGTGGGAGTGGACCATTTAGATTCCACGTGGTCGGGTGGTAGTGCTTTTTCACTCTTACCATATGAGATCCATCTGAGACATCGTGGCTGATGTAACACTCTTTGATTATGATGGTGGAAACGTATCCTTATATTGATGATTAGCATATGATAGATGATGTTGTTTACTTATCTTATGCTTTATTTTGCATGATTAGATTTCTTATGTATATGTTGTAGCATGTTAGATTGCTTTCTGCATGTGATGTGGTATGATTTAGGAGTGACATTCCTACTATGTTAATAACTGATGATCTCTTCAGTGATTTGGAATGTTATGCTCGGAGGGATGGCTAGGGCCCACGATGGTCTAATGATGCTATTTACGGTTGGGAGGAACCGTGCACTTAGTTAATTATGTTTGTGATAAATGGTTATCTTTATGATGGATGTTTATATCTTTTATATTCTTTTAAGCCTTTCATAGCCTGTGGCATGTACAGTGGATGATCGAGCAATCGAAAATGTAATTTAAGAACATTGGACTTTTCATTATTATTTCACGTGGATGTAGTATTAGATGGAATCATTAATAGTTAATTTAGATGTGATTCAATGTTAAGGGATCCTTAAAGAATGTAACCTGTTATGTATGTTTATGTTCACTTTTAGTTGATTGATGTTATTGCTTTCGCTACTATGTTATGAATGGTTTTACTTTCAAGTTTTAAAAAAAAAAAATGCTACCAAACTTAGTGAAATTTTAAGTTAATTCTTTGGATCCATTGGCGGGGCATTACACCCAAACTCTATTATGTCATCCTGTTGCTATGATGAAGTAGAAGCATATCAAAGGTCCGTGTGTAACCCAATAGAGTGTGAAGACCTTCCCTAAATGGGTGATGCAGGAAATGAACTGCTCATAAGCTAAAACCACTATCTCAAGGACATCAAAACCAACACCATCGTCATCAACCTGGAGAACTCCCAAGAACGTAGGTGCTATGAATATGGAAGGTGTTGGAAATATAACCACATTCCTCACATAGCTACTCCACCAAGAATTACTTAGTAGCTAATGTAGGAAAATCACCCAACTCCTGAGAGGGTTGAAAAAAGAAAATATGTTGGGGTTGAGCAATTGATAAGCAATAGAAGTTGATTCATCATTCCCAAGTTGAGTCCCCGAATCACTATTAGGATCTAAATTGGTATTCCAGGGTCTGAAATCAATTTCGTCTTCCTCAAGGCAAACAAGAGAGACTCTCTCATCTATCATAAAAAAGTGGGTTATCGGACGTCCAATTAGTAGTCACTTCAAACAAGGGGTTATCTATCAGCTGAAAGTGATATGAAGTTTTGCTACTTAATCATTTGGGGCAGCTATTCAATTCATAAGTTTTCTAAATGCTCTCAAGTTCATCGATAACTTCTAATAAAAATTCCTGTCTCATTCTATCCTCATTTTTCCAAGATTGATTCATGACCTTGAGCTAATTTTCTGCTCCTTGAAGAGAAAATTGAGCCTCATCCAATGCATCATGAACATGCTTTAGCTCTCTATTAAGTTCGTCAATCTCATCCTTCCCTCTATTTGATTGATCAACATATATCTTAGCAATCTTAAGGATATAATCCCTATCAGTTAGCAAATACAAGTAATCTGATTTCATAGTTTTGAGGGCTATCTTGACCTCCTGCAAGTCATCAACATTCCAATCTCTTCCCACTTCTCTTGGAATCCTCCTGTAGAGCTCATCAACCAATTCATGGGTCCTGTCATAATGTACTAAAGTGGCCACAACCATATCTTCACTAACCCTTAGTTGATTCCTTAAGGTATGCATTTCGTTACTACTCTGTTGGAACTGTTTATTATCTTGTAGTGTTATCTTAGGGGGTTCTTCCCATTTCAAGCCATGCGTTTTAGGAATATAAGGTTCATCATAAAAATTCTCCAAACTACTATTACCTTGTGGGAAATCCATCTCCTCAACCTTCCTATCAAGGTTCACTTCTAAATCACCAATGAAGAAACTTGCACCTCGTGTAAAATCTTCTATGTAATTGCAAGTAGGTTGCTCATCTACCATAGTCGTTTGTTCTTCTTTTTCAAGATCATCCAAAAGATAATTCTGGTCTATCTGAACTTCTTTGTACACCCCTATGTGCTCTTCATTTGCAAAAAGATCCTAGGCCAACTCCAAATACTTTCATTTTTCCATATCAATCATATTTAGCTACTCGAAATAAAATTCCAAGTAGTCACTAAATGATAAGTCATTTTGAATTTAGATAGGAAATTCTTTATACTCTCCATAAATGTCGAGTATTTCTGTCCTTACCTCATCTTCAAAATTATGAGCTAACTATTCTTATGGCTTCATAGTAGCTTCTTGAAATTATCCAAATCCCTTCTTGATTTTGTAGTCCAGTCAATCTAGCAGCACTAAAACATTTAACCTTCCTCAAAGAGCTAGAAACCTAATTAAGAAATCTGTTGTGTTCTTATCGATATTGAATGTCTTAGAAGCTCTAATTTTTAGTACTCACATTATCCAAGCTTACGAAAGTGCCAAAAAAATTTCTTGTAATTTTGTACGTACTTAAAACCCAATATGTCGCTGAAGAATCACTAGATAAATTGAAGATTTCAGGAACATAAATAACCATAGTCATACATTCTGACTATTCAGGAGCAAATTTCTAGATTACAGTAGTTTCACTACTTTAATACTCCAATCTCCAACATTTTCCAAGGCTTTTTGAAGGAATCTTGACTCGTTAAGTGTGATTTTAAGATTGACAAATGGTGTCTGTTTTTCTTGCCACTTGATATTTCTACTCTTTCAACTTGGGCAACAATGCCTCCTATACTTTTGCATGGTCCTCCAAATCTCTCACTTAAAAACTCAGTCATCACTCTATGTTAGCCATATTTTGTGTTATTAGATATCAAAAAAGTACATGCATGTTTGCAAGGTCATCATTGAGGATTTGATTCTACAATTTCTTCTCTAAAAATTTTCACCTATTTCTGAGTTGTTGTACCTCAAGTAGAGAAGAAGCATCAAAATCTTTTTCTTCTAACAATTTTGTTTCTTGTGGCACTCTATATCAGAAGGAGAAACACTGCGTTGAACTTTGTTGAGTGATAGGGTCTTTTGCGATGTCCTTCTTTGACATATTTTTTATTTCATCAAGAGTCTTTCCTGCAAGCTTCCGCCTCATCCCATGCATGGATGCATCTCAACAAACATTGGTCAAATCATCTCCATTGAACCATCTGTATGTCATGCAACTTCATCAATGTTGACATCCTATAAGCTCTTGCTGTGATAACGTTCTGCTACAGAATACTATATTTGTGGTTAACTCCTTTCTATGGTTTGCTTTAGACGTCTAGGATCATCATGGTTGTTCCTTAAGATGGACAGGCATAAAATTAATGTGAAGGCCAAAATTCCAAATTACACTAGAACGGAAAAGTATCTATTTAGACATTTAAGTAACTTCCCTCTCAGACTTGATGACTGGTAAAACCAGTTATGGTTCCAGCTCAGATGGCATTTTTGACATTCACTGTGTGTTCGCATACCCTTACATTGACGATACTATTCCTCTGCCTGTGTGATGGATCTTCTCCTGCATTTGTAAGCACATAATTTTTTTTTATGTGATTGCAAAAATGTATCAAACGAATCATTTTAAAGAGACTTATGTGCAATAGAAATGGGGAGCAATCCAGATCCCATTGGTTTGAGGCTGTGCGTAGCCCAGAAATTTAGCGCCTCCTTTTACCTCTTTCTTTCTCCGTTGTAGAGAGGTTTATTGTAGGTTACGTATTATTTCAACAATTTTTCCTCCTTTTGTATCCTCGACAGCTGTCAATCCAATTCGAATTGGAAATCAGGATTGATGAGTAACGTCTTTTGACTGGTATTAGGCATGTAATACACCGAAAGATGAATGTGATCAACACTCTGTCGTGACCCCTCCAATTATTGAAAAACTATCGCAACTTTCTTAGATGTGTCATCTTGGTAGTTTCCCTTCTACAAATACATAGGAAATAAGAAACGTCTACCCAAAATTTTATTCTATTGAAGTTGTTGGAAGAATCTAGTTGTAGCTGTCACGCGTTCTACAAATGTTCAGACATATAGGCAACTGGCAAATGGCATGCAACATAAACCTAATTCAAACCTGATGGGTAACATTTCTTGAGCATGTTATCGGTTCAAATAATGCTTCATGATAGGTGCTCGCATATCTAGCTTTGCAAAGGATATTTTTGGCAAACTCTCGATATGCCCAAAAACTCCGGCTTCTCACAAACTTCCACCGCCTGCAACTCCAATTCAAGGAATAACTATGGTTGTCGAGAATGTTAGACGCCTACTCCAAATAGCTCAAGTGAAAATGGCTCTGACTATTGGATTTTTTTTTTTGCAATCTTTAACATAACTTGCAGCCTTAAGAGCTCCTTCGTGTAACTGTTGTGCAATGCAAATTATCTGTCGATGTATCTGTTGTAGATGTAATCTTTATTAGTAATATTGTTTTAATCAAGCTCGTGTTGTCTTAAATCTTTACAAAATCTATTACATTAGAACTTCAATTTCCCTATCTTGGTGAGTATTGGTGTCACTAGTTGTCACTTTAGTTTTCTTATCTATATTCAGAGAACTCGAGGCTTCAAGGCTTTGAAAAATAGACTCCACAGAAGTATTTGCAAAAAGTTGTTTTGCTGCTAGATTCTTTACAAGAACTAGAATATTTGCTAATTGATCCCACACGTGGAGTAGGAAAGGCCTATAAATCCAACAAATACAATGAATCTGGTTAACATTGTTGTCGCAGTATGGTGTTAGTGTTGTTTGATTAGTATCATACGAGCTTCTATAGTCCTCTTCCATAGGGCAGCCATAGTTCTTGCAACCTTTACAAATAAAACCTTTTGCAATGCTATTGTCCGTCAACCCCTGGAAAGTCTTACTAATAAATAGTCAATCATCTACCAATAAGATTGTATCTAACTTCCTTGTGTTGTGTGGTAAACAAATCTCTCCAATCTTTCCAAGTAATCTCACAAGTGACAATTCTTTGAGCAAAAACAACTTCTCCAATAGGTGGGCAATGTATGAACTCTTTTTTCCCACTGCATAACTAGTTTTTGTACGATATTTGATTTGCATCTCCATTATGCAGTTTACTCTGACAATGGATACACCACAGAAATAAGTTCAACAATGTTACACATGCAAATGCTCAACACATCGTCAAGCCTTATTTGCAAATCTCTTTATAGATGAATCACTGCTAAGAGAGCCTGGAAGATTTTTTTTTCTCTGTTCCTGCCCTGATACAAGAATTTCTTGCATTTTTTCTGGCCAGTTTGAGTTTAAACTTCTCATAATAGATTACTTCAGAACCAACCTTTAAGGAAACCCCATTTGCACTGCCTGAGATGACATCTTTTGCCAATCTCCCTGATAGAAATAACAATACTTTCTCAAGCACTACACATAGATAAAATCAGATTTAATTTCACCTGTATGGTAAATTATTCAATACTTGTAGCTTGAAGCCCAATTTCAAAGTCTCAATGTGATTGTTTGAATAACCTTCATAGGATGGCAAGATCATAGGCTCTAATACCACTGTAGTATCTTGAATAGGATATTTGTTGGTTTTCCCTTAACAATGCACTTAAAAATTAAACTTGGCAAATAATTTTACAGCACATTTGAGACAACTAGTAGAATCTCCAATTAAGTCACCTTCCTCTAATACATCATTCAGACTCGGGTGTACACAAAAATGAGACACAGTGCTAATAGGACCAGAAGATTCTTTAGATAAATATAACTCATTATTTTCACAATAACACCCAAGGGGTCAAACACAAAACCATGAATAACAAACTAAAGGGATGAAATTAGCAGACTCTTATAATTCCTTAAACAATGTTATTGCCTTATAACTAGCGACTAAAACGATATTGTATTATACATCAACAATACAATAATCAACAACTTATAGATAACTCATAAATGTTATTGTATTATAAAACAACAATACAATAACCAACAACTATAGATCCAATCTTAAACACAGTTCTACAGTTAGATTGGAAACTTAAGAGAAGAACCTGCAAGCACAACTGAGACACTTGAATTGATATCTCCATTGGCAATGGGTTTGTGTCCATTGCTTGCCTGGATGAGGGGCTACGTCCTCACACGGGCTGAAAGCCGAAGCTTCCTGAATGGCTCTCACAAGAGAGAAATGAAAATCTGAACTGAATAATAAAATCAAGCATACTCCTCAATGAGTCTTTCCCCTTTTAAACACAAAACTGAGACCCTTCAACTTCCCTCTGGCCATCGCCTATACCTCCTTGTCCTCATGTGACCACATGGAATATTAATTTTTCCTTTAATAATAAAACTCCAGCATATTTAATATTGCAAATTTGGTTCTTCTTAATAATTCTAATGTCCCTAAAGAAGAGACATTATAGAAAGCTTCAAAATTAAAACCCATTGGTCTTGTGTACAAAATACTTGAAAATCCAATACAATTTGGGTTCGGCCACCGTATGCAAAAATGGCCAGCATAACAATGTGAAACCCCAAACCCCCATCCCAAAAAATAGAGAAAATGTTCATAGCTGACTAACCAGGCAGAACCAACAAACAGAAATCGAGGTGAGCACTACTTCTCAACTTCCTAACAAATAACTACCAGAAACAAAAGCTAAAGTGAAGCATAAACAAGAAAATAGGAGAGCCCTACCTGACATCAAAATGGGTAGAAACTAAAATCAGCTTGATAAAATAAATTGCTTGCTGAAACTGCTAGAAATTTCGACAAAGAAAGGTCTACCCAAGCCAGATCCAACGAGACTAACCTCGCAAAGATCCCATGCTCACAGCCCCCACAACAAATAGAAACATGATCCTGCAAAAGAGGATTCTCAAAAAAGCTCTCAAATTTGTATTTTGCAAGAGTGAGAAGTGAGAAAACAATTACTTTTTTCAATACTTATTCACTTTTTGAGTGAATATTCGATTAGGGAAAATAGCCAATTAGACTAATAGACTCTGAATCAATCCAAAAAAAAAGGTTATTCCTCATAATAAGGATTCACCTAAGGCAAAGCTGCTAGAAATTAAAAATCCATTAAATAAAGCAAGGAAACCCAGAGGCCAAGAAGGTCTTAACAACTTCGCGACAATATAAAACTCTAAATGCATAGATAATCTCACTAGCCTAATCACATAATGCAAATGAGTCCAGATTTAACAATTCACCAAAAGGTTTAATTCAACATTTAATAAGAAACGTCAACCATACAGGGATGACATTGGTAATTATGAATAGCTAAATCACTAACTCCATGTCCCAGGGGTACAAATCTTGCACACTAGAACACATTGTCAAGTGCAACTGCATATAATATCATAGTTGAAGCAATAAATGCATTAAATGACTAATTTAACCATTTATTAAATTTATACCTAACTAATCCATTTACATCACCCACATTCACACAAAGCATAATGAAACAAGAATGAAGTAAATCGCCATAGCATAAAATTTATTACATAACAAAATCAAATATATGTCCAAATACCAAGTAACTATATATCATCATAGACTTACTGTCATCTCAAAATGGCATCAACTTGCAAACATGATAAATTGAACAACATAGTAGTATAGAATCTATAAAACTAAAATCAAAGTATAACATTCGACCCTCAGGTCATCTCAAAGTACAAATAATAAGAGTATCAAGTATCTCTCGAATCAAAATAAACAAGGTACATACACTACAAACCAAATCACTTTGACAAACAATAAATTTTATCACAAAAGAGTTCAAGATGCCTTCTTTGGGCATTTTTGATGTTTGTTCAATAAATAATTATCTATCAAGAGGGTATTTGATGCAGCATGGGAAAAGGTGAGTCAATGCGACTGTATTTTCATATAGTTTCCAACTTCTACATACTTAAGAGTTAGGTATGTCAAAGGTGAGCTATATACCTTACCTAGGCATGCTATAAATCGAATCATTTGTAGCTAGATAGCTCATGGATGTGCAAGGTGATCAACATGCTATGCATAGTCCTAATTTTGACATTGCTTCAGCCAAACCTTTGACGATTGGCAACTATTCAATCAATTCTGTGCCCAAAGAAAAGAATATGGAAACCTAATTGCAGTTGATCACCTTGAAGAAGTTCAAAGCCATATTTGACTTTGATTACCAAGAGATGAATTCTCAAATAAAAAGAGCTTGCACATGTTCATCGTATCAAGGACATTTGGATTGATACAAGAATAGAGTTTAACATCATGAAGATGGACTACTGCAGATTAACTTTGCAACAGATTATCAATCTCAACATGTTGGAGATTCCTTCAAATTTCCATTTTGAAGATGACGACAACATTCTTGATCCTGAGTTTCATCAAGCTGACTTTGACTAGAAGTGCCCTTTTCCTATTTAGTGGCAACAGAAGGAAGGTACTTCTATCATGGATAGATTTGAATCCATCTTGGTAAACACTAACAAATGGTTAAAAAATAAAGGCCTAAAAAAAGTAAATCCTAAGATGTGCTTGGATTGTGGAAGCTTTGGCCCTCCTGGTAGGAAGTCATGGCTAGAGATTACAGGGAAAGATGCTCAGTGTTCTCTCAAGTTCAAATTAAAAAGTGAAAAAGGTTCTACTTCACCTCATATCTCTGAACTAGTTCAAGAATTAGAGGAAGAATTAGAAGAGGAACTAGAGACATAATCAGATAAAGAAGATACATATGAAGAAGGGGATGTCATGATCATATCACTGCCAAGATTTGTACAAACTTGTGCACCATCTATACATGAAGCGCCTTTTTTGGATGAAGTAGATGACGATGTGGATTCATTCTCCACGATTTTCACTCCTATTCCAGTCTCAAAAGTTCATACTATGGCCCTTCTAATTCTTCTGTTGCTCCTCTCATTCTCGCAAATGAACAATATGAGCATTTGGAAAATGTGTTTAAGGATTTTTCAACTCTCATAAGTGGTCAAGTTTCCCAACTTGATACCTCTTTGACATGTTTTGAGCCTTTCATGATAGAATCTTCTCAGCATATTCCTATTCCTTTAGCTGTGTAGATTGAATCTTGCTCTATTATAATGGAAATACAATCTAGATCAATGTCAATGGTCTCCATTGTTCTTTCTTCTACAAATGAAGGTTTCAACTTGCCTACATGGTTGAGTAGAATAACAACAAAGAGAAAAAGTGGTTGTACCTCCAAATAATATCCCTGTAAAGAAGACAAAATCCAAATATTTCAAAGATAAGATTGTTTCAAGGATTTTGGTTGATTCAGATAAGACTAAATTTGTTGAAGTTGCTAAGCCCTTGGTGGATAAACCTGTGGAAGAACTTACCCATTCTGATTACAAGTTTACTAAGGTTGAAATTAGAAAGCAATCACATTTGAGTTGTTTACAAGATGCTCAAGATACATTGGCCAATGTATCAAAAAGTAATCATGAACTATGGGAGAAGAATAACCAACTAAAATAGGGGGTTTCTCTCTTGAATGAGGTTATTCAACTAAAATCTTCTCGAAGTGTTGTTGCTATGTCCTAGACATCTAAGGAAAGAGAACTTATTGAAGCCGCCAAGTCTTGGATAGGAAAAATCATCTCTAAAGGAGTTTGAGCAATCATAGAGACATTTGCAATTCTTAGGTGTGTCAAAGAGATAAATGGAATAGAGAGAAACTAGATCTCTTCTTTGACTCGAGATCCGGAACTTGAAGAAAATCCTTAATGATTGGGATGAAACGACAAGATTTGATCTAGATGCTTTGGTTTCATGTGACATTCTTTTATCATGTGAAATGTTCTTTAGATTCGAAGGACTTATTGGTTACAAAGAAGAAACATTGAGGATGTTTATCACAAAGTTGCAAGCAACACTTGGAGGTTGTCAAGGAGTTGAAACAAGTGTTACTTGTTATTTGGAATAGATGAAATGCCATGTTACAGATGAATCCGCTAATCTCATTGCAGTTTAAAGGGTAAGATCAAAATATACAATTAGGACCAGTGCTGACGTAGATTATAAAGACTTTGGTTCACACACAATGAACAAGTTTGTCTTGTATAAATCCTCAACAAAACACTTGTTAGATCCTATGGCAAAAAATTTCAAAGTTGTGCAATCAATGTATGTAGACACAGTGAGGATTGAAGCCATATCAAAGACAATGGAAATTGTTGATCTTCCTATAGTGCGTGATATCATCGTCAAATTCAAGGCACTGAGAAACAATCTTTAAGATTGTTGTTTTTGTTTTTATTTCATGTTTGTAGGTTTAAAAGGATGCATTATATGAAAAAGTGTAATTACATGTAATACAAGTTGCATGTATGTAAAATGATGTAATTCAAGTTGCATGTGCAATTGCATGTGACCTTATTTTTTCTTTTTTAGTTAGACTAGGTCAAAGTTGGTTGAGTTGCTCCCACTTTTTCTTTCACCTTTTTCTCAACTCTTGTGCCTATATAAAGGAGTGCTCCCTCATTGTAAAAATCATCTTTATCTTTATGCAAGAGAGCTTTGGAGAAATTGTGTCAGTAGAACTTTGTTTGTGTAGCACTGATTTGAGAGAGAAGTAAATATAAAGGAGCATTTGAGACTTAACTTTGATTAAGTGAGATTGTTATTTGTATGAATTGTAAATTTTGTCTATAATTCATCTAAGTTATCTTTGATTCATGCTATCTTGTGTTCATGGTAATTGTATCGTGAATTGAATATAAAATAGTTAAGAAGCAATTGGAGCCAGAGCTTTGACTAGGAGCAATTGTTGAAGTGTATAGCTAGAAGCTTTGTCTTTAGGTTATACTTCTTTCTTAATTCACTAAATAGTTAAGTTATTCTTACTTTTAGGAGTCTTTGTGTCCTAATTGTAAAACTTTTCATATAGAAATATGACTAGACTTAGAGCCAAACCGGTACATTTTTAGCTAGCATTTGAGTTAGTAAAGGTTTATCGGTATCACTGTTTCCAGCTCTTGATAGAAGTGTAGTTAGAGATTCACCCTACTCATTACTTGCTCCATGAGTAAGTGGATTCTTTCTTGAAAGATAAGAAGAAATGATATTGGTAATACTCATTTTATAAAATCTCTTGACTTCTTGCTTATCTTGAGTTGATCCAAGAAACGATGAGAAGAGGGAGCCTTCCCTTTAAGGTAGCGGAGACTCTATGTCACACATTGTGACTGATCATCCTATTTTGTGACTGATTTTTTACCAAAAAGTGTCGGTATCCACCCAACATGTTATACATCTTCCAAACAAACTTCAACCTCAACTTCATTCTCTATTTACAATTACACTCTTTTGAAAAAATCAATTAACAACAAACAATACTAGTAACTGCCACACATTTCATTAACACACAAAATAGAAACTTCAATATTCATGAAACACTTCTAACACACACACACACACACACCCCACTTCTAATATCAATAAAATAAACTTCCATCTTTAACTTTCTCCTCCTACTTTTTATGGCTTCTCCTTTTTCTACATTGGCAACGATCTATCTTCACATACTTGAGATCCTCCATGCAATGACTAGCATGAATCTCTTTTGTGTTTTCTCTCTTTCTAGCTTCTATCGCAAATCTAATGACACAAAGGGTAGCTTCAAATTTCATTTCTTGCTGGGCTACGTTGCCTCAGCCTTAGCAACAAAATACTTAATGGGTGACAGTTTTCATTTCATACAATCTAGTCAAAAACCTTCAAGATCTTTTTACAATAAACTTCCATCTTTAACTTTCTCCTCCTAATTTTTATGGCTTCTCCTTTTTCTACGTTGATAATGATCTATCTTCACATACTTGAGATGCTCCATGCAATGACTAGCATGAATCTCTTTTGTGCTTTCTCTCTTTTTAGCTTCTATCGCAGATCTAATGACACAAAGGGTAGCTTCAAATTTCATTTCTTGCTGGGCTACATTGCCTCAGCCTTAGCAACAAAATACTTAATGGGTGACAGTTTTCATTTCACACAATCTAGTCAAAAACTTTCAAGATCGTTTTACCATTGGCTCTGATACCATGTTGAAAAATGGAGGCAATGTTTGAAGGGAAAGAGAGATAAATGCACAAGAAAGAAATTAATTTATTGTCTTGCTGCCTTATTGAATACATTACAATAAGCCTCAATTTATAGAAGGATGAGAATACAAACCAAATTATATATTAAAATATAATATTAAATGCATTATTAAATGCTTAGTGGCTAGAATAGCTGAAGTGGCTCTTGTCTATTGATGTTGACTATGGACGACTGTGTGCAACGGTTTGTCTACGGCTGTGGGTGGAGCGGTAGATGGGAGAAATTACTCCGCCAGCAATTTGTTGATTCTGAATTTATGTGCTTTCTATTTAGCGAATCATTGTCCTTGTGCTATTGTATCTAATTAGCGAATCATTGTCCTTGTGCTATTGTATCTAATAATTATAGAAATCTTTCTCTTGGATCTCTAGCATGTTGTCACCTATATTATCAACAATTTGTTAAGCTGCAATAAACTGCTCTTTGTGATTTCCCTTTTCTTGACGTGTTTATACGGGCTCTAGTTCTCCTCGGATTATAATGATGCGTCAAAGGTTGAATGCTCCAATCAGACACATCATTTCCTAGTTTTTTACATTAATTTCCCACAAGGGTGGAAAGATATACTGGTCTCATACCACTGTAATGACACGCTACTGCTTAATGTAATGTTTCTTATGTCCAGATTTACTGACGCTTGGGATTTCTGAGATATGAGTTTGGTAAAATTAATTCTTTATTGATTTTTTTGTTAAATTATTTGCAACAATGTGTGGTTCAATGCTACAGTTTAAAATACAATTTTTCATAGTAATATAATTAGCAAAAAGTTCGAGTACACACAATTGAATTACCACAAATTCCAAAATTCAATCTCCGAGTTCAACTTAATTTGTAACGCAAGAATGAACAAGAAGTAGATAGTTAAACATGTACATTGAACTGATCTGTTACAGACGTGTATGGGTGTGATTCTCTGAAGGCTCAGGAAATGATATCCACTTATGAAAATGCTAATCGAGTGTCTATGGAAACTCCAGTCTACTATTTGAGTATGGTTTTTCTGTATGCTTGACCAATAAAGAAGTCTCGTAATTCTTCTCTTACAACAAAGGAGTGCACCTCTCTTACATTCAACTCAATCTTTTCTCCCTTTTCTTGTTCGACTTGTTGTGGAAAATATCTCCTACTTATAGATTGATGAGCTTAAGGAACTTTCTAATGCACGGTTCATAAGGCACAATACTTGGTCAAGATTTTGCAAATGGGGTTGCAAGCACAGTGGGTTTAACCATGGAGAAAACTTTGTAGTTAAATGCGCTTGAGCTAGAGTAGTGCTAGGATGGGTGACCTCCCAGGAAGTCCCAATGCTTCACCTCTGTGAGCATCACCTAGATCCAATGAGTGTTATGTGCTCCATTCATTCTCTTGAGAGATGGGTTATATGAACCACTACTCATGAAAATGAGTCAATGAGTTTGACCCAAAAACTACAAAGTTAAATCTGAAAGCAATATCATAATAATATTGTCTTTTACTCATGAGTATTATGATTTTTGCCCAAAGTCAAAAGACACCATTATTACCATAAATCACCCCATAATGGTGGCCTAGTGGTGGAGAACTTGTACTCTTGAAAGAGAGGTCACAAGTTCAAATCCCACTGGGGGGTAGGGTATGTACGCCTCGTTTGTAGCATTAAGCGCCTCTCGAAAAAGAGTACGAGGTAGTCCCATATCACTGTCACCATATGTAAACCCAAAAACTATGGCATAGTGTCGTGGACTATAAAACCCACTTACTTTTTTTTTTTTAATGTCTCTAGTGTATACCATGATTACTTTGCAACATGATCACTTATGATTATCACCTTATCATTTAATAAGTATAAACCTTATATGTAATAGATTATTAATACTTTATTCATCTTGTATGTAAAAAGATGTTAAAAGCCTATAAATGAAATATTGCTAAGATATTAATTCCTTACTAATGACAAATATGTGTAAGGCATTCATATTTATTGTACAATAAGATATACAATCTATCAAATAACAAGAATGAATATCAAGCTTGTATATAACAAGTATATATGTACATAATATTGTATGATAAGTAAAATATTCAAATTAGATAGTCCATTATGTATGCCTACCCACATCATATATACATTGCCACTAAAAAGAGTATGTATCATTATGTAGTAATGTCAAACAATGCTACTAACTCTATAAATGTATATCTTGTGAATATCATCATTGATCAATGCTTATTATTGTAAAGTATACCATGCATCCAATTGAAATGCAAAGATACAAAAATGATACATGAGCAACAATGTTAGTACAATTTTGTATCACCAAAAAAAATGACTAGTGATAATTTTTGTTTGATGTTTTTGTATTTTTGGACACCTATTTGAGCAAATTAGAGATTCCGACTTTCAAATTTCCACTTCTACTTTTTTGGGTCAATTTCCAAGCACATGTGAAAATTTTATGCACATGTGAAAATGTGGGAAAATGAGTTATTTTGTAGGAGAGTCATAATTATAAAGACTTGAAGGGCATGAGTTCAAATAAAGGTGGTAATTTGAATTTTAAGCACTCTAGAAAAGGAATCAAGTCAAAATGTTTCACCCTTTGAAAGTTGTTGCATTTTTTACTTTTATGAATGCCTCCTAAAAAAAATTGGGGTCAAATTTGAGGTACCAAATGGCCTTGTATGGCCTTGAAAAATGGGGGATAACTGTAGGTGGTCAATAGAATTATAGAGCACTCAAAGATATTTCTATTAGTGTAAAATGCTCATTAATTGGAGTCCTAGATGAATAGTTATGCTTCTTGAAAGTTGGACCATTTTTTTGGAACTTTCTATTTTTTTTTTTGCACCATCTTCTAATTTGAATTTGATCCTCTATTTTGATTCTTGATCACCAAATTTCAAAATGTAACTTTTGTTCTTAGCCCTAAACCTAAAATAGGCTATTTAACGCTCATTGTGGTGGTGAAAAGGTGGTTTTTGGGGGAGTTTTGGGAGAAGGTAAAGTGAGAAATATTTTTTCTCTAGATAATACTATAGCCCATAGGGAATATGGTTGGATTTGTTTAGATTGTAATGAATCTAATATCTTCTCATTTCAAATAATAGAAATTTCCTTTACAATTGTAGCATTTATGTCTCGAGTTGTGCCCTCATTAAAAGATGAAAGATATTAAATTTGGAAGTACTAACTAATGTATCAATCACATAGTTTAATGAAAAGTGGTTTTTTTGAGTTTAAAAACATGCATTTTTAAGATGGAAAAAATTATTTTTAATATCTTAAAGGGAAAAGTGGTTTTTTTGAGTAAAAGAGAATGTTTTTTTAACATGGGAAATCTAGTTTTCAATGCTTTCTCAATGGAGGGCTAATGAAAAAGGTTTTAAGGAGGCGAATTCTGATAGAGACAATATGGAAAGGGATGAGGATTACTTGGCTCATAACAAGGACTATGAGGAACAAGGGTATTGAAAGGGTATGATTGGTAATCCAGGATTGATGAAAAGGGATAACAGTAGGATGCAGGAGCAGATGTAGGACATTAGGAGAGAGTTTGATCAGTTAAGCAAGGCCGACAGATGTGAGAGAACTCTCGGTCAACATATTGATAGGCTTTTTGAGGTGATTGGTAATGCATAAGAGGTTAAGAATCTAATGAAGAGAGTTCCACCCTTGGAAGCCAATAATAGAGCTATAGAATAGAAGATGCAAGATTTGCAAAAAAGGTTGGAATGACATGGATAACAAAGTGGTCGACACTAAGAAGGAGGTTGAGAAGCTTTTTGATTAGAGTTGCTCCATCTTGATGAATGTGGTAGACTAAATTAACACTCTGTTGGAAAAAATGGAATAGGGGAGAATCCAAGGTTTAAAGGACTTGAAAGAGAAACAGGGCCCCAACAAACGTACTAGGGCTAATTCTAAGAAAACGTAAGTCATGGAAGCCAAAGAAATGGATAATCTAAAGGCCTCGATAGTTAACATGAATATCCTTGTAGATCAGGCTACTAATGTACTAAAGACCTTGTAGCTGTCTTTTTGGTGGCTTTTGGTTGGCTTTTTGCTTTCTTTTTGCTATCTTTTCTTGTTGTTTCTATTATGACTTATGGTCTTAGTTCTATTTTTTGGTATTGATGCACAATAATTCTGTGCTTCTTTGCTCTTGTCGTTAGCTACTTTGTAAAAGGTTTCAAGCCCTTTAAAACCTGTTTTTACTTAATCAAAACAAGCATGTGTTTTTTATTTCTAAAAAACCCCATTGTTATGTATTTTGACTTGTTTTTTCACTTAAACAGTCTAAAGTGGTAATTTTAAGGCCAAAATCACATTCTTTCTGCCTCTCAAAAGCACGTTATTATGCATCTAAGGGAGAAAGTGATGATTTGGATGCCGAAAGGATATGCTTTTTTTATTGAAAAAAACCCATCATTACTTCTTATTTTGCTGTATTTTGGCATTATATAGTTGGGCGGTTATTTTAGAAGGAAAGACATGATTTTTTCTCTTGAGAACTTATTTTTGTTCTTCTTCCTTGTGAATTTGAATTAGGTAATCATTTAGGAGATCAAATGAACATGTTTTAATATTCTAAAAAATTTTTTTTTACATTCTTGCATGTGTTTGGGCTTTCCTTCCTTGATTGAAAATTTTCCAAGAAAAAACATGTAGTTTTACACATGTTTTTCATCAAACCCCCCCCCCCGGGGGTAAATTTTGGAAAAAATGACCCATTGAGAGAAGATTTTTGCTTGTAGTCTCAACGTTGGGTGGCAAGGAGGTCTTCAAATGAAAAAACATTTTATTCTAGCTTGTTTGAATCTATTGAACTTGCATTTTGATGCCAAGACATCATTTTTGGTTGTATATACACATTGCAATATCTTCAAGCATTTTCCGAATTTTAATGCTTCAAAATGGTTGCTATTTTAATGCATTTTAATTCTCTATCATTCAACACTTACAAAACAATAAATCTTCACTTCAAAATGCATTCATTTCTTGAGGATTGAGTTAAGATTCAAAGTCTATATAATCCTCTTTGTTGCAATCTTTTCTACATCCAAAAAATCTCTTTGTTGCTTTAGATTTTGCTCAAGGATTTGTAAAGACATCTCTTTGTTTTTGGTAAAGAAAGGTAACATTTCTTGTGTTTACCTTAGGATTTTTTTTTGTCTATACTTTGTTCATATTAATGGTTGTAGATCATTCATTTGATTTTCATATTTGCACATGTTTTAATTTATGCGATATCTCTTCTATCTCCCATCTTCTTTTCAAAGATTCATATGCAAGTACTTCATCCCTCTCGCAAATGCAGTTGTAATTAGAAAACACAATCTATAATTGGAGTATACAAAGAGAAAAGAAAACTCATTATCACATTATGCAAATACATTTCAAAAACCCACTTTCATGCATTCGATATTCTCTATCCATACTTATTTCATCGCTACTACATGACTTAAACTACATGTCATTAATTTCTTATTGGTTCACTTGTGATGGAAATTCAAAAATCCATTATAAATACATGTCATTCCATACATCATTCATTCACTTTTCCTCAAATAAAACTTGTTTTTTATTAAGTTACAGAGGTTTTAATGGGTGCCTGGAACCCATCAGTTTACAAAAGATATAGACATTAAGTCCTGAACCAAAACAAACAACAAAGAAACAATAGGCCAAAGAAGGCCAAGAGAGCCATACAAAAAGGGACAACCTCTAAAAGAGCAGGTAAGCAATATCTTTTGAAAGGACCCAAAGCCTTATATAATAACGACCATCAAGATTTACATTTTGGTCCCGTCTTTTGAGAATGTAAAGACATATCAAACGAAGGTTTGGAGGACTTGAATTTTTTTCATTTTACTGATGTCCATCCATCCTCCACCTTCCTAACAACCTTCTGCCAATAAGGGCATTCAACCCTATGACCAAACTTGTTGTCTGCATATGCAAATCCCTTTCGAAAAAGCCATTTTTAGTTTTTTCTCACCATACGAGTGACCATTTTGAGCTCAACATTATTCACCTTTTCATTGTACCAAAGTTTTACATCTACACTTCTTGTTCATGACACCTTGAAACTCGTACTTGTACATCAAAAAATTGCAATAAACCCATCCATGATTTACGTTCTCACCTAAAACTTGTTGCCCATTCATAGGCAATGCTCCTAGGAAGCCCCATTTTTAGGTTTTTCTTCCATTTAAAGAGTTAGTTTTACCTTAATTCCTTCATCCTTCATTGTTTAAAAATCCTCCAATCATGCATGCAAATAAGAAAGAGAGATAGGTAGAAGGAATGGTCACATGATAGAACCTACAAAAGAATGATTCCAAACATAGAATACTTTCAAGACAAAAATGATCAATGAATACTCAACAAAACAATCAAAGATGCATATTCATATTCTAATTCAAAATATTTTTGCCAAACATATATACTTCACATCGAGCATCCTATAGTAGCATGAAGACTAATAAAGGATGATGCAATATAAGTTGTGTCTTGCCAAGCACTTAATATATTTTCATTATGCATTTGTAATTTACAAATTACATGTAATGGAAAACAAGATGTAATTTCTCGTGAAAGTATCATGTCCAAAGTTGTAACATGTAATCGTGTAGCTTTGAATAAGTCAAAGTTAGTAAGTAGTTTTTTAGCGAATAAGTCAAGGTGGTAAGGGTTTTCCCCTTCTTTTTCCACCTTTATGTCCACTATTTTTGTATATAAAGTAGGGAGCTCATTGTAACCTTTTGGAAATGATGGAAAACTCTTCCATTTTGTATATGCACACTCACACTTTGAGCTTAAATGTAAATATGAATTGCTTTCAATAAAAGGGACAACTTTATTTCAAACTTTTTGTTGATTCCAGGTGTTATATGATGACATTTTCTGGATATTAATTGTGAATTTTGAATCTTTTCTCAAGCATGATTTGAATTCAATTGTGTCATCTTTAAGTTGCCTATTTTATTCAGAGCCAATTTGACCTTTTGAAGGCTTTGTGCTGCAATAAGAAAAAATGTTATAGTTGGAAGTGGATGTCATTACTTAGAACTAAAGACTTATGGCTTCATTTCTAAGTTTTTAAATTATATTTGCAAATATCAAATAAGAGGCTTTGTGCCTTATTGATTATTCCACTTGAATCCTCATTTGAGACAAAAACATGATACTTTGGGTTCTTCTATTTGTTTCACAAAATATAAAAGTAAACTACTACCCATAGTATTATTCTTATATCAATTTCAGGGTCACTGACATTATTGTAGTAATATTATGCTTTTTGTTTATTTGAAAAGTTGTAGTTGTATGAAATCAAACCTGAAAAAAGAGAATTCAATTAAGAGAACTACCCTTTTTAAAAAAATAAATTGGTTAAGCTCTTGTTGGAGCCACCTATGGTGAGAAGAGAGCCTCCCACCTATGGTGAGAAGAGAGCCTCCCCTATTGCGAAAAGGCGAGAGAAATTGCCTGAGACATTTCCTAAAGTCACAATATTTTAAGTTATTGTATAAGTGACCTACAAAAAATTTAGCCAATAGTTTTTTGGCAGCTCTACTAAGAACACGACATACATTTGAAAGCCTCATGATTTTTTTGTAGTATACCCATGTTCTAATTATTTTAATTTTATTTCTTGTAGTTGTTTGAAGCTTTTACAAAGGACATGTAAATGACCCACAATCTTTTGGGAAATGTTTTTGGTCCATTGAATCTAGCTCTACCTCTATATTTTCTTCCTTATGTCTTATGGAAGAGTTTTCTAAATTTCTTTGGTGATGTATAACAACATCTTGATGAACATATTACTACTTTTTACATTACATGCAGTGTTCATGGTGTTGAACATGAGGACGTGTCCATAAAGATTGTTTGTGGAAACTCTTCAAGGCATGGTTGATTGTTTTTACCATCTTGCACCACATACTATTACAATTTGGGCCACTCTCATAGCCAAGTTCAAAGAAAGGTTCAAGCTTCTTGAAGATGCTCATGCACTATTGGCCCAACTTACTCAATTGAAGAAGGCATTTCATGTGCTTATTGTAATCACATAAAAATAGCCACCTAGACTATTAGCCCCCTTCTCAACATTTTGGCTAAATTAATTTAATCATTTACCTAGACCAAATTGCTAATAATCAATTTATTTGATTACAACCTATAGTTTGACTATGCTATCCTAAGTTCATTATTTGATTAAAAGAACATGTCCCCTTTTAATTAAATAAAAGACCCCATTCTTCTAACCCACTTAAAGTGCACACATAAAGTCATTTTTCTATTTTACAATTAAAAGAAAAGGCTTGTGAGACTTTTGTCTTATGTGACAAGTCAACTTATATTCTATTGGTTGACTTGTGTGTGCACATGGATCACTCCCCTTTTCGAATTCCACCGTTGATCATCCACCATCTTCATCTTGATCTCTACCATCCGTATGACTTTAAAAGGGAGAGATCTTTCCCCCTCAAAGCATCCACCCTCATTTGAATATTGTTATGTTGCAAGTTTTCTAACAGGTTTCTTTGGAGCTTTGTGGAGAACTTCTCTTTCTTGTCTACATTCTCTCATCCATGGCATTCTAGCTTAGCTTAGCTTTCTTTTTTTACATTTAGCTTAAATCACATAGTCTAATACATGGATTGTAACTCTCTCATACATGCTTAGCATAGCTATACTTTGCATCTCATTCTAGCTTAATCTTCATTTGCATTGCATCCTTGAGGGACTCATTGTAGACACTTGCATTCTTGCTCTTGTCTCAAAGAACCTCTCGTTGCATGGTTTACTAGCAAGAAGCGTATCTCTAAGGCTCGGTTGAGAGACTTCAAACTTGAAACATACCTTATTGCACTCTATGGATAGGGAGCTCTAAGCCGGCATTCGAACATTCTGAACTCATGGAATCATTTGGATAGAAGGGTTTAGAGTGTGACACAATTCGAGTGTACATTTTTGGTGCCCACCGTGGGGTAGAACATTTAAGTTTTGCTCTTCTTTTCACTACATTTTCACATTTTAACATTCTGTCCGTAAGTTTATTTATTTATTTTTTATAGTCACAGTTTCCAGGCAACATTTTTACATTGTCGTATAACAAATCACATAACTGTTGTGCGATACTTTTTGAAAATAGTGTCACACAGATATACTATACTCTGTCACCCTGGTATAGTAAAATCTATCACCTAGATAAAGAAGAAATATTGCGTGAGAGAAAATTGTTGCACGTGTATTCTGAGAAGTATCATGTGACAGTCTTCCAACATAAACTATCGCCTGGCTAGAATTTGCTGTTTGTTTGGGTGATTTTGTTAGTTTTCAATTTTTTTTTTGCTAGTTTTTAGTTTTTATAGGTCTGTGACTATCTAATAGAGGTTCATTTAACAAGTTTCCCTTTTGTTTTAGAGCTAACTTGTGGCGCTAATGAGTTGTGGTTGCAGGTTGCCATTTTGAAAATTGAAATGTTACCTAAAAAAATGCATGTCAAAGCTTCAAATGCAAAAGGGCTACTAATGGTTGTTTGCAGGGCTGCCCAACGCATAAAAACCCAAATTGTTTGTTAATTTTATTCAATGTGTGGCTTATACTAGTTGTTTATCTGTCATAGGCACATTAAAAATTGCAATTGGAGAGCTTTAGCAATAGGGGAGTATGCTCTTCACCCTTGTGGTGAATCAAAAATTTGGACTTGTCTTTGGATTTTTGAAAACAAGGGGTAATTGAGACTTCTTGGCATGCTTGGAGGAAACAATCGAGATAGGAGAGTATGCTCTTCACCCTTGTGGTGAATAAGAAATTCAGACTCTTGAGAGTATATCCATTTTGTGATAGTTAGGATCCTTTAGCAGGCCTGCTCTTGAACAACCTAAAAGGAACGACCCAAGTGGGGACAAGCCAATTACCTGGCTCTTCCAACCCACTATAAACTCAAGGCTACCAAGGACACAAAACTTTGGTGGACGTAGTGTTTGGCTTTGCCTAGTGTGATCGCTTATGGGATTTTAACCATAGGGAGATCACTAGGCAATAATGCTTAAGGTACTCTTGTGGTCGTGAGATCGGTTACTCATCGCAAGGTGAGGTGTCCCATAACTAGGAGCAAGAGGAACACTATGAACATAAGCCTGATCTAAACACCCTAAGTTAGTAACTACCCTTTTTTAGCCGCTCAACTTCTTGGTGCAAGGATCGATCCTAGTGGACTACCTGGATCACCCCAAGATTTTACACTCACCATATGTGTTCCCTTAGTTGTGCTTATGACACTTCTATACAAAGCCAATATCTCTTGTGGGTAACCACTTGGTGTGAGGCGAAGGAGCATCAAGCGTGGGCCAAGTTGTTAAGTAATGAACCATGACCTTAAGGTAGATTGCTTGGCTACTATTTTTGAATGTGTTGACCCGTGTTAACATTCTAGCAACATAAACATTTTGGTAATATTGGTAGGAAGGCTGTTCTGATATCACAAGTGTGTGTTGACAAGGTTGTTATTACCCTTGATCAACTGTTTGAAGACATGTC
The DNA here is from genome assembly GCA_028749045.1 of Cupressus sempervirens. NCBI lineage: Eukaryota > Viridiplantae > Streptophyta > Pinopsida > Cupressales > Cupressaceae > Cupressus > Cupressus sempervirens. Next base: position 366,427,546 of record CM053791.1, on the reverse strand, counting down.
AAAACACTTACTATTTGCAAACCTTGCTAATAATTGACACGAGCTGAAATGTACACTGTCTAATTTAAAAAACAACCTGACTGTCAAGACTAAAACACAAAATTTGGAGTCAAAATTGGTCTTTGTACACACAAACTGATATTTTATCACTTGGTCTTTGAAGAAATGTCGTACGATATAATTTTTCCAAAATTGTATCGCCCTGAAGTTTTGAGTTATATCACCTTTGTATATTGCGTTCTATCACACCAGCTTGTGCGAACTGTCACCTTCAAGAAAAGTGTCACCCTTATGTTTCAAACTGTATCGAATGACATTTTATGCTGTCCAACTATCACATGATCTCTAAGAAAGTGTCGCCTGGAACTATTTGATGCCAAAACAGGGTCTGTGTTTTGATTTTCTGATCTAGGGTCTCGTCACTTCCATCTCCTTAGTCCTGGTCATACATCTGTATGTTAGGAAGCTATCCTAAGTCGAAAAGATGAGTTTAGTTTGTTGAATGTAAGTCTTAAAACATCCCTAATGAATCACTTGTCAAATCCAGTTACCTCTCTTCTAGCTATTCGCTATTGAGCTTCTTGCTCACCTGCTCGGCTCAAGTCACCAGTGCTGTAAATTCTTGAGCGTTGTTTGACAAGCCATCTGATACACTTTGACAAGTGACTAATCTTTGTTGTGATAGCTTCAAATCTGACATACTTCTCTTATCCTATTAAGCAAAGAAAAATCCTTACATGCTAGTCACAACCAGACATCAAGGTGGTGACGGTAATCATACCCCTTTCATTTTCAGGCAATTGGAGACACCACCTAAGCGTCCTCGCAAACAACTTTGTGCGAAAGATCCCTAGTCTACCCAAACACAAATAGCTAACGTTAGGCATAATCCGCTTTATATTTTTGAAAATCCATTTGGTACACCCTCTGAGACACCCAAGGATACAAGTGGTATAGTCACTATGGTACACCCTAATGAAATTAAGCGTCGCCTAGAAGAACAAGCACATGAAACCCAAAAGACTTTGAAGGCTATATACGCTATGGAAAGAGAAAACCAACAAGTCAACACTGATAATCAGGCATGCTATGAACGATATAAAGGAACTTGTCCTCGAAATCATTTTGAGAACAATGATGATGATCACACGCCTCTAAGGGCTCCTAGGGCTGCCACTGGTGCATGTCCTTCACCACCTAAACCATCCCATCATGATAGTGATGAAGAAGTAACTAGTGAAGATGTTATCAAATTTCAACAAGATGGCTTCGCCCAAAAATGAATGCTTAGAGCTTTAGAGGAAAATGGAGACTAATACTTCCGATACATGGTAGCTAGGGGATGGAAACTCCCTCAAGGTTTTGATTTTGAGCATATAATTCCAAAACGAGAGTTCACTAAGGCTGAAATCTTAAGGGAAGAAATACAGGAACTAAGGAAACAATTTGCACAACTGCAAACTTCAAAAGAGCCACCTAAGACATCATTTGTTGAATCAATTTGCGCTCTTCCATTTGATAGGAGTCTTTACATGCTACCATTTCCTAAAGATATAGAGGTTCCTAAGTATGAAAAATACAATGGAAATGGTGATCCTCATGATCATGTGAGACATTTCTATGCTCTTAGCATGGATTTTATGCATGAAGACACCTTTCTTATGAGGTTATTTCCTAGGAGTCTAAGAGGACAAGCTATGGAATGGTTTACAAAATTGAGTCCTCCTCTTAAAACATTTGACAAACTTGCACAATGCTTTGTCCAGCAATATTCATACAACATTCAACATCATGTGACTATGCTAGACTTATGCAACATCAAACAAAAATTAGGAGAATCTTTTGCAATATACCTTCAACGATGGAGATGTTTATACTCTCGGTATCCTCGGCAAGGGCCTGAGGCTGAAAAAATTGACATTTTTGTCAATACACTTGTACCCAAGTTATACTTTGATCTAAGAAAACAATTATTCACATCCTTCAATGCCATGGCGGAGAGTGCATATCGCATTGAGGATGTTGCTATCAAAAGAGGTGACATTGTTATAAAGAAAGACAAAAGTAACAATGGGAATAGTAAAGACAAAGGAAAACCTTGGAATAAGAACAAGTATGTTGTCAACGATGGAGCAGTGGACACTCCTAAGACCAAGGAACTTGCGTTTAACCTTTCTAGCACCATCTATGCTGCGAAACAACAAGAAAGTTCGAAACCACAAACATTTGACAAGAGCTCTAAGTTTACCAAGAAACGACGTGTTTACGTGCGCCTATGGTTGAGCCTTATGAGGTGGTTCTGAAAACTTTGAATGTGAAAAAATTGGTTACTTTACTGGACAACTCTCATCCTTATGATCCACCTGTCAGACCTCCATGGTGGAGAGAAGACCATACTTGCAGTTATCACCGAAGCAAGGGTCATAACACTGAAAATTGTTTTAAGCTCAAAGACATAATTCAAGATCTCATTGAGGAAGGAAAAGTTGTCACAGATGGCCTCATTAAAAATGCTGACCACAAAGCTTTTAAACAACCCTTGCCAGAATATGAGAAGGGTGAAACCTCTAAAGCTGCCAAAAAGAATCATGATGCCAAAATCAGTTATGCTTATGCTAACACTGATAATGTTATAAGCATGCTTGAGCCCGTTGAATACATATGTATGGCAAGCTCCAACAATGACAACTGGCCAAATTATGATGCTGAAGATGAACGACCAAAAGTGGTCTTAAGGACATGATCCACTCCTCAAGATCATATCGATACTAGACCCAAGGTGGTACTCTGAGTGGCCGAGTCTTCATCTTCTCAGGGTGAACCACTTAACACTGTCACTAGGGGGCAATCTAAGGTTGTCCTAATAGTTGCTTATGACCCTAAAAATGCTTCATCATCTAAGAAACCAATTACTTCCAAGATCTCCAACTATGATCTTGTTAGCCAACTACAATGCACACAAGCACGAATCTCCATTTTCAAATTGCTAGAGTTATCTCCTTTGCATAGGGATATCCTTGAGAAAGCTTTATGTTCTGCCAACATTCCCACAGATATTGATGCGAAATGATTCCAAGCTATGGTGAACCACATCTCCTCGCCTCACTATCTCACCTTTTTTGAAGAAGATGACTGAGCTCTAAGTCATCCCCATAACCTTGCTCTTCATATCGAAGTTCAAATCTTTCGTACCCGCATCCGTTGAGTCCTGATAGACAATGGTGCAGGTTTAAATATCATTTCATTCAATGTAATCCAACAGTTGGGCATGTCTAAATTTTCCATCGATCCTAAGCGCAAGATCACTATAAAGGCCTATGATGAGGTCAAAAGGCCTTCTAAAGGTCTAATTGTACTTCCAATCAGAGTTGGTCTAGTTGAGAAGAATGTCATTTTCCAAGTCTTAGACATACCACTTGCATACAACTTGTTGTTGGGATGACCATGGATCCATGACATGCAAGTAGTGTCCTCTACGTACCATCAGTGCATTAAGTTCCCTTTTAATGGTATGAAGTAGTTGTCCTCGACGACAACTCCATGTCTATCAACACATTATCTGCTACTGAAACACTAGTTCCACATAATCGCTCATCTCATGAGCTAACACCATCTTTCACAGAGTGTTAACAAAAACTAAAAATGATGAGCCTTGGTATGGGCGAGTACACTTTGGACTCTATTGCTGCCTTACCAGTTTCCCCTTGGTCCTATGGGAAACCAACCACTGCAAAGAAGCCTTCCGCTTCTGCTATGACACTTTTTGGCACTTTTGTGCAATCATCAATACATCTAGAAGCAGAAAAGGAAGAACAGGCCATTAAGGACTGGATCTACAGAGAAGAGGAAGATAAGGAAGTTACACTGACTACTCTTGCTTCCCCTAAAAGATATGGAAAAGGCTATAAATTTCTTTAAAAAATGGGCTATTAGGGCCATGGGTCCTTAATAGGTCATAAAAATGCTCTAGTTGAACCTTTAAATCACACTCAAGGTCGTGTTACTCGAGACACTACTGGTCTAGGCTTTGGGCTAGACAATGATATACCAACATGTGATTGAAGATTGCTCACGTCTAGCGAATCAGAGAGTGATGACCCTCCCATAATTGTGACCACTACACAAGATGAAGATTTTGTCCCTCTCACTTCCCTCCTTTGGGGAGAAGAAATATTGACTACCAATAATAATGAGGAAGCTTCTACCTCCCAACAACAGGAACAAGAAGAATCTACTCCTCAAGACATGAATAGAGGACGAATCAGACAGAATATTGTTCGTCTCAAGGCTAGAGTTCAGAGTACAGATTCTCATGAGTATGAGTGGGAAAGTCTCTCGGATGCATCTTGCGAGCTAGGGGTGGATGTAATTCATGCCTATACAACCCAACCAAATGTAGTCGAATGGTCTAGTATAGGGTCGGATGAGTTTGACTCACAACATGTCTCAATGGATCATGCTAGTTCCTCTAGGTCTATTCCTGAGCTGGACTCCTTTGCGACATTCTCTATAGGCTCGCCTTCACAAGTCACCAGAGATGAATCCTTCCATATCAATCACATAGAAATTTCTGCCTCACTCTTGCTAATTCATCCGGATCTCATAGATTGGTCTCTCCAAAATCAAAAACCTGAAATACAGTCATTCCAAAATGACTATGAGATCGCTTGTTACCTGAATGCCATCGAACCCATCACTTCTTCCTCCAGCGAACCCGCAGTTAACATGACAGAATCAGATATCAAGTACATCAGTCAAAAAATTAAAAGGAAAAATAAGCGGTCAGATGGCGAAAACCACATTGTGGCGGTGTCTGATCCTCAAAAAAGTAAAAATAAAGGCATATCTAATCGTGAAAAGCTCCTTGAGGAACCTACGGATGAGGTACTTGGTAGTCTGCCAAGCTATTTCTAGGATAGATCTTTAATTCTCATTGAACCTAAGCAGCTTATTAACTTGGGTATAGAAGAATGTCCTAAGATTATTCATGTAGCTCAGTCCTTGTCAAACAAAGAAAAGACACAGTTTGCTCAATTCTTTCAAGACAAGAAGGTCAACTTTGCATGGACATACTCTGATATGTCAGGGCTTGATACAGATCTCATCATGCATCACTTATCAATCTCACCAGATGTCAAGCCTGTCAAACAAAAGTTGAGAAAAATGCATCCACATATGGCCCTACTGGTCAAGGCAGAGTTGGAAAAACTCTTAAGTGCAAACTTCATTAGGGCCATTGATTATGTGGAGTAGATTTCCAACATTTTACCTGTCTCTAAGCATGACAAATCCATACGAGTTTGTACTGCTTTTAGAGATCTCAACAAAGCATGCCCCAAGGATGACTTTCCACTACCAAACATCGATATGATAGTGGACATGACTGCGGGTTATGAGATGTACTTGCTCATGGATGGTTTTTTTGGGTATAACCAAATCAAGATAGCTCCAGCAGACCAAGAAAAGACAGCTTTTACATGTACATGGGGTACCTTTTGCTAGAATGTCATGCCTTTTGGGCTTAAAAATGCTAGCACTACATATTAAAGAGCAATGAAAACCATCTTTCATGATATGATGCATAAAAACATGGAAGACTATGTTGATGACACACTGGCTAAATCTAAAAAATGAGACACACATCTCAGAGACCTTAGTCTGATATTGGACCGTATGGAACAATTTCAACTTAGGTTAAATCCAAAAAAATGTGCCTTTGGTGTCACTTTTGGCAAATTGCTAGGGTATATCATTTCAGCAAAAGGCATTGAGGTTGATCCTGAGAAAGTCCAAGCTATCATGGATATGCCTCCACCAAAGAATATCAGTCAGCTTAGAAGTTTGCAAGGATGTCTACAATCCATAAGAAGATTTATCTCTCAATTGGTTGATAAGGCTCAAGCTTTCAATAAAAATCTACATAAAGGGTCTACCCATATTTGGAACAGTGATTGTCAATAGAGTTTAGATCAAATCAAAGGCTACTTGGAAAAACCTCTAGTTTTGATGCCACCCGTTCTGGGAAAACCTTTGATTTTGTATATTTCAGCTACAAATTCTTCTCTAGGAGCACTCTTAGCCCAAAGTGATGAGATGGGTAAAGAAAGAGCCATATACTATATCAGTCAAACTTTGGTAACTTATGAAATAAACTATACAAGTATAGAGAAGGCATGCCTTGCTATAGTATTTGCCTCTCAAAAGCTTTGACATTATATGTTGGCGCATACAGTCCACTTGATTGCTAAGATAGATCCTTTGAAATATTTGTTAAGAAAAGCCGCACTTACTAGTCATCTTGATAAATGGATGATGATTCTTTCTGAATTTGACATTTAGTATGTCGAACATAAGGCAATCAAAGGACATGCCATAGTTGACTAGTTGGTTGACTTTCCACTCGAAGATACAATGCCTATGCAAATTGAGTTTCCAGATGCCTCAATCATGTATATTACTAAGAGGACATGGAAGATGTTTTTTGATGGGTCTCATACTCATAATGGAGCCAGAGTAGGTGTTTTGTTTGTTTCCCCTCATGGTTATACAATCCCAAAGTCCTACAAACTCCTGTTCCCATGTACAAACAACATTGCAGAATATGAGGCACTCACAAGTGGAATCAAAATGGCTCTTGAATGGAGAATAACTGAATTGCATATCTTTGGAGACTCTCAACTTGTTATAAACCAAGTGAACAATAACTATCAAACAAAAGATGACAAGTTGATCCCTTATAAGAAGTTGATAGATGCTCTAAGGAACTATTTCACTTTTGTGACATTCCAGCAAATTCCTAGAGCAAAAAACAAGGCTGCCGATGCTATGGCTAACTTAGCATCTATCCTCCAACTACAAGAACATGAATCACATTTTGAGTTCTTGGTGGAAGAACTACATCATCCAACCTATGATTCTTCAGACAACCAAGTGATCTGCACTATGGTGGGTCATGATTCCTCTCGCTACGCGGCTATCTTCTCCTACCTGCGTGATCAGGTTATTATTGAAACCCTCACGCACAACCAAAAATGCCAACTCCTCTGCAACGCTTCACATTACACCTTGGTCTCTGGTGACTTGTATAGGAAAGGTCTAGACGAAACGTTGCTTAGGTGTTTAGAGCTAGAAGAGTCTGAGAAGGCACTTGCCAAAGTCCACGATGGCATTTGGGCACATTCTAATGGCCTTGCACTTGCCCAAAAATTGCTTAGGATGGGTTATTACTGGCCCACCATGCAAGCTGATGCTGTGCGCTATACGAAGTCCTATCAAAAATGTCAGCTCCATGGCAACTTGATACATGCTCCCAGGTGAGAGTTAATCCCTTCTGTAACATATTGGCCATTTCAGCAATGGGCCTTTGACTTGGTAGGAAAGATTCATCCAAGCTCATCTAGAGGTCATAAATTCATTATCACAGCAATGAAGAATTTCACTAAATGGGTTGAAGTTGTACCATTATCTGCTGCTACAAGCAAACATGTTTCCCTGTTTATATTGAATCACATCATTTGCCAATATGGTATCCCATCCTCTATTATTACGGATAATGGAGGGTAGTTTAAGAATAAGGACTTAAAGCAACTGTGCAAAAAGTTTTGAATTAAGCAACACTGGTCCTCTATTTACTATCCCCAAGGGAATGGCCAAGCTAAGGCCTCTAATAAAACATTGCTGAAAATCCTACACCGCACAGTTCACAAATCTGGGAAAGATTGGCACTTGCAAATAAATCTGGCACTTTGGGCCTATAGAACCTTTATTCGTACTCCTATAGGGGCTACGCCTTTTTCTCTAGTCTATGGCTCTGAGGCTGTTCTCCCATTAGAAGTTGAGATCCCCTCTTTGTGAGTCTCCTTACATGGGTTGATAACTGATGAGGACCATAGAGCTATGCGAGTACAAGAATTAGAGACTCTTGATGAACGTCATAAGGCTGCTTTTGATCACATGAGGGCTTATCAGAAGCACATGTCTACTCAATATAACAAGAAAGTTCACCCTCGTGAGTTTCAAGTAGGTGAACTTGTGCTTAGAGCGAATCCAAAAAATCAGCAACATCGAGAGAAGAAAGGGAAATTTGAACCTAACTAGTTGGGTCCTTACATTATCACAGCAACATTCGGGTTTAGTGCTTATCAATTGTCTACTCCTGAAGGGGAAGAGCTTGCAGAGCCTATCAACATCCTACATTTGAAGAAGTTCTATGCTTAGAGGCTTGCTGCTTAGTTATCTTGTATATATCTATGATCCTGAAAAAATCCTAAAAATAAGAAAATGCCATGAAAAAATGATCATCTTAATGAAAACCTAGCAATAGGCACTTTGATGTATCACCAAAAAAATTGAAAAAAGTCTTGAAAAAAATCTGTAAAGTGGTGAAAACCTAGAAACAGGTGCTACTTGAAACCCTTGCACCTATGTCTATCAATCTCAATCACCTACTTCGCTACACATTTCCTAGCTTGAAATTGTTTCTTGTTCTCATCCTAGGGGCATAGCTACTTAGCCTATTGAGGTATTCTTGTGCATTAGGGTTTCTTTGACAACTCACAAAACAATGTTTCTCAACACTTCCCCCACCTTGACATCTAGTGTTTTTCAACACTTTTCAGATAGTTTACCTACAGTCTTTGATGTCACGATATTTCTCACTATCAGAATCAAGTCTTGAAGAAATGGCCAAGTGACTTACACACACGCACTTTAACACTTAAACGATTGAGCTATGCTGATCTTTATCTACTTTTTGTGTTGTCTATGATGATTTCTTTATCACGTATTCCCTCCCTAATAGTCTTTCAAGGATGTCATTGACTAGAAGACTAGGGGCATGGGACATATTTTCTTGATTTTTGCTTGTGGGTATACTTTGTTTGTCTATAGTGTTGTAAGCATTTATGCTTGTCCTATTCAACATTTTGACTTACAAATGTATCATCCTTGACTATTTTGCAAGACCACACTTAGGGTTTATCTTGGCGCTTATGCCTTGATACAGGTGTAATCTTGCTAAATTAAACTTAGGGAATCTAATCGCGTAGTTATCTTGACTTACATGTCTTTGATGCTTAGATTGGATTTCCACATACCTATCTGATATCAATCATATTCATATCCTCATAAGTTATACTAGTGATGGTTGTATGATCTCATGATGTCCCTAATAAATGCTCAATGATGAAACTAAGAGTCTAAATGTTATGTGCTTCTTGCTGGTAAACCACTTTGTATATTAACTTGCATTTTAGGTCATTTTTTAAGTCTAGTCTTGCATTCCTGTGTGTGGGAAGAGCTCTCTCTTCATCCTTTTGCGGACATTTTGGCTAACTATTTCTCCTTTGCTTTCTTTATCTTTCATCTTCTTGAGCTTTCATTTCATCTCTATCTTGCTATCCTGTCATCATAAGGGGTTAATCTAAACATCAAATTCAATTTATCCAAGTGTCACATATTTTTAGAAACATATAGTCTACATCATACACGTAAGAGCTAAAAACATCGCACATAAGAGAGATACATGAGCATAGCTATCCAAGCAAACACATACATGGGCAAGAAATAGAAATTGAAACATCACATGAAAACCAAAATGCTAAAACATCCATTAGAGATAAGTACACAAAAATGCCAAATCAAAATCCAGTATCTCATATATATATATATATATATATATATATATATATATCTCAATGTGTCACAGTACATATACAAAATGAGATCCAACATCTGGATATCTGTCTCAAAAATACAAGCTATACACTCAAAATGTCAAAACTATTAGCCTATGACTGACTTGCACCCTCTGCAGTAGAAGGAGGTGGTGGCCCTGGTGGTGGAGCTTATCTCCTATCTGGTAGCTGTACCGCACCCTCTGATCTACCCGCTCACTCTAAGTAATCAGGAAGTCCCTGCCCTAGTGGCACTACACTCCTATAGGTGGCATAATAATAAGCAACACACGCACCGTGATGTGCTGCCTCTCACTTGGCAGTATCTCACTCCCTTCAGAGCTCATCCACCCGTGCTCGCTCATTTATCAACTACTGGTCTCGCACTGCAATGGCTACCCAAGTTGTCTGCAGCTCTGCCTCTAGAGCACAGATCCTCATATCTTGGTCATCACCTCCCCGTGCTAGTTGCTCTACTCGCACCTGCTCTGCCCTCGCTAGTGGCTTTGCCTGTGACTGCTCTACCTACACATCCTCTGCCCATGCTGCCCACCGTCACCTCAGTGGCACCTCCTCCTCCTCCTCCTCTCTCTCCTCCTCCATCTCCCTCACGACCTATGCCTACGTCTTCCTCATCCCTACTCGGGATCCCTCTCCAACCTCCATCCATCTCCCACCTCCGCCCCCTCCATGTCCACCTCCCACAGGTAGTACATCAAGCTCTGTAAACCATGGGAATAGGTGCCTCTGCCTCTCATAAAGGTATGCCGGATCTGCCTCCGCATCTACCACATGTAGGCGGTAATCCTAGGGAGTCACCACTAGAGCTGTTGTATCATGTACTATCGTCTGATAGTCCAGCATTGGTAACCATCCTAGGGCCTCATCAGCGCACATCCGAGCATAGGTGGTCATCTCCATCGATATCCCCTGTCACTCCCAAACTGACGCCATACTTGGTTGATCACGAATTTCTCTACGATATCTGTGCTCCGACCCACCAATGGCCTACTATACCGCATGTAGTCTGGCTCCCATGAATCTGACCATTGCTAGCACTCCCGATACGGTCACCATGTGAACGTTGTCAGCTCATTAAATACTCGTCGATAATAGGTCACATCCCCAATATGTCTCTGTGGGATAAAACCTCTATAACAAAAAATGTAAGGTTGGCTCCGCTCTCGTGGCTGCACTCGTGGTTGGATCATCGCAATGTGCTCCCAAGCCCAAATCTTTACCATCACTGCTCCACATGCCCAAGAACCACCACCATGGTACACTATCTCATGGAGCTCATGATACATATCGGCTAGGATCGTCAGCCCCCATGCCATCCTGCGTGATCGAGCAATCAAATCTGCCATCAGTCTGTCCCATCCTAGTTGGAAGCCCTTCTAGCTCTTTTCGTTCACCAAGCCCTGAGCAACCAATGAACATAACAAACTCGACAGAGGGTAGCCAGCACCATAATCATCAATTAGTTGCTCCCAACTCAGATGACGGTCTAGGATGGTCATGTCCTAGAACAACTGCTGCATAAATGCTTGCCCCTCTGTCGGGGTCTGATCATAGTACACCTGTGACATATCACCAAACTTGACATTAGTATCGCTGGCATCAACATCAACTTGCTAAAAACATGATTGATCAATCAGACAAACTTACTGACTCGTCATGACATGGCACTTGCAAGATGCGATACACATCCTCCAATGTAATAGACGCCTCTCTAGTCAGTAAGTGAAAGGTGTTATGCTCACTGTGCCACTGCTCGGCCAACGCAGTCAGAAAACCATGGTTTGCTCGTATACAGGGCATCCATATGACCCATCGCAAACTCATAGCAGATATGGTGGCTTGCTCAGCATCACTCAAAAGGTATACAACACATAGCCCCACGACCTTGGGGGCTCTGATATGTAATGCCAAAAATGCCTCCTATCAACACAAAACATGCAAACATTAGTAACATATTGAACACCCGATCATAATGCACAAAACTCATAAAAACATGCCAAAATGCATCTGTGCGACATTTTTTTTCCACTGAGGGCAATACAATTTGTTGAAACAGTATCATAAAATACTTCTAGTAAAGGCATGTGACACATTTATGTCATGTGACATTTCGCATTGGCTCATGCGACATATGGGTATGTCCCATACAATGGAACCTAAAACAGTCGTGCGACACTTTATTTGAAAAATTCTGTTGCGCTATATTGTACAAAGTATCCGTGCGATACTTTTTAAGTATCACACGATATTTTGCGAAAAAACCCTTCCTATGTGCGAAAAACACCCAAAAAGGTCAAAAACATGACAAAAAAGTGGTTACTTACTAGTGCCCCATACTGCTCTGGTTGGTTATGCAACCGGCTGCGCTTGAAATAGTGTCGGTGAAGCGAAATGTTCGCTAAAGCCATCATCGCCTCTCAACCACTCAAAAGCTCTCCACAAGGCACAAAAGACAAATGATTTTTGAAAATGACACTTGGGCCCCTTTTATAGCTTCTGACCTCATTTTGACCTAATCTTCAAACATCTCAGAATTGCACAAAAATTACACCCCTGGCTAATTTTGACGTCTTGGATCTATTTTCGAGATCAAAATCAAAATTTGAGTTCATCTTGATGGTCAAAATTGCATTTTAAAATTCCACCTTCTTCTCAGCAGTTAGCTGACCCTTTGAGGTCTAATCTTCAAATCATCGTTGGGGCACTTTCATTTCTTCATGTCTTCATCATTTCTATGCTTCATATCTACTTCTATTCACCTTTTCACATCTAAATCCTCTTTCTACTCGATTTGACCTAATTGTTATGATTTATCTTTCGCAATCAACTTTGGTCAAACTGGGGCATTCTATCAATTTCTTATAGTCACTCTTTGGTTCTAATCATTCATCTATCATCTCGAACATTGCTATATCTCAATTTATTCATATCTAGCTCATTTTTGCATTCCCCTTATTTCATTTCGATTTCGATCCTGAGGGGGCAAAAATAGTCTATCAATACTTGCTACAACTATTTACTTCTTAGGAGCATTTCTTTGATCTTTTCACTTGCTCTTGATCTATCTACTTTGCTAGGTGTTAGTATTCTTCTAGAATTCTGACATCATCTCTATCCTGGTGTTTAGTACTACCACTATCAGACCATACATTCAGGATTTGCTATCTCTTTCTGCATTTCATTTTTTGGAATCAGATATCTATTTCTATTGCTACCTACTTGGCTTCTATTTTCTTTGACGTAATGTGTTCCTAGATCGATCGATCACACATTAGTCAAAGAGGGGAAAATGTAATCACATAAAAATGGTCACCTAGACTATTAGCCCCCTTCTCAACATTTTGGCTAAATTAATTTAATCATTTACCTAGACCAAATTGCTAATAATCAATTTATTTGATTATAACCTATAATTTGACTATGCTATCCTAAGTTCATTATTCGATTAAAAGAACATGTCCCCTTTTAATTAAATAAAAGACCCCATTCTTCTAACCCACTTAAAGTGCACAGATAAAGTCCTTCTCTATTTTACAATTAAAAGAAAAGGCTTGTGAGACTTTTGTCTTATGTGACAAGTCAACTTATATTCTATTGGTTTACTTGTGTGTGCACATGGATCACTCCTCTTTTCGAACTCCACTATTGATCATCCACCATTTTCATCTTGATCTCTACCGTTCGTATGAATTTAAAAGGGAGAGAGCTTTCCCCCTCAAAGAATCTACCCTCATTTGAATATTTTTATGTTGCAGGTTTTCTAACAGGTTTCTTTGGAGCTTTGTGGAGAACTTCTCTTTCTTGTCTACATTCTCTCATCCATGGCATTCTAGCTTAGCTTAGCTTTCTTTTTTAACATTTAGCTTAAATCACATAGTCTAATAGTTGGATTGTAACACTCTCATACATGCTTTGCATAGCTATACTTTGCATCTCATTCTAGCTTAATCTTCATTTGCATTGCATCCTTGAGGGACTCATTGTAGACACTTGCATTCTTGCTCTTGTCTCAAAGAACCTCTCATTGCATGGTTTACTAGAAAGAAGCATATCTCTAAGGCTCGAGTGAGAGCCTTCAAACTTGAAACATAACTTCTTGCACTTTGTGGATAGGGAGCTCTAAGCCAGCATTTGAACATTCTGAACTCATGGAATCGTTTGGATAGAAGGGTTTAGAGCGTGACACAATTTGAGTGTACACTTATGTGTGAATTTATTGTTCATTCAACAAATTAACTTGAAGAATTCTAGTTGTTTCTCAACATACAGATGCAAATTTGGATTGTTTCTTTGTCAATGCTCAAATTCTTGAAGTCAATTCTAGTTCAAGAAAATCAACACTAGTTCCTCTTGCAGTTCCACAAACATTGACAATTAAAATTTAAGATGAGCTTATTCTTGCCGAGAAGATATGTATCAAAGCAAGAAGGTTCAAGAAAGTTATTTTCTTCTAATTTATTTTATTTCATCACAAGGATGGATCATGTGACATAGAGGGTAGCAAATGAGTTGCTTGCCTCAAGAAATAAATAGCTTAAGGCATGTTCTCCATTCCTCGCAAACATGTTTAAAGGAGGCCTCTCCCAAATGTTGGTCATAGTTCTATTGTTAGGAATCAACAAAAAATAGTTTCATCGTCAAAGAAGATTTCTATTGAGGCACCATTAGCGAAGACAATAGTAAATCATCATGTATTTAAAGCTAGTGATCTTGCTATTTTCTTCTACAAAAAGGAAGAAGACATGGTGACTCTCATATCTGGTCTATATAATCTCAAAAATCAAGTGATGAAAAGACGAGGAAGGAAAAATGTTCTTCCAAAGTTCAAGATAATCATGTTATCAAAGTGGACATATCAAGTCTTATCAAGCTGAAAATGATGTATTTGTGTCTCAAGATAATGCACTTGGATACACTTTGCATGAACATCGTACCCACATCTTGAAAAGAAATTTCTCATAAACAATAAAGACTTTCCTAAGTTAGACATTTGTGAGAAGCATGCTGAGGTATGCAATGCAATCATGTCATTATTGGAATCACATGAGCAAGGTTTTCTTGATGAGCGTGATGGTGACTGATGAACCAACTAAGCAAGTTGTAGCTAGCAATACAATCTTAGTCTTTGTTTGATCAATTGATGTCCAATTTGACATCTTTCTCGGTTGGAGGAAAAAATAAAGGTAGACATACCACATGTACTTGAACATAGAGATATACTAGAAGAAGAAGCCAAATAAGCATCTTCGGTCAAGCATAAGCAATTTGAATTAATAGACCTATCCTGGAGCAACAATACATGTGATTCATCATAAAAAGGTGAACTTTTTGATTAAGGAAAATAGGTTTTGAAGGGTGTCTGAAACCCTTTACATATCAAAATATATTCAATGAAGCCCAAAAAAAAATACTATAGCCCAAAGGTGAAACAATTCACCAACCAATACAAGGTGACCGAGGTGGCCTCATAGATAACACCATACATTTCCAACACCAAGACAGGTTTAGGACGTGAAGGTGAAAACCCAATGGTTACAAAAGAAAAGAACAATTATTCCTGAACCATGACAAACTAGAAAGATTAACATGCCAAAAGTGCTAGGAGATCCATCAAGGACAACCTCTAACAATCGAGGCCTCAAGATTTACCTTTTGGTCCTATCTTTTGAGACCATAAAGACATATCAAATGATGGAGTGGAGGACTTGACCTTTTTTTCCTTTTACTAGTGTCCATCCATCGTCCACCATCCCAACAACTTTCTACCACTCAAAGTTAGCAACACCGCAACTAGTCCCCAAAATCCTCATGGTAGGAAAAGGAACTCCACTACCACTTGATTTTTGGACCCCAGTAGTAGAAGGGACAACAACCCCAACTTGAGACAGAACCGTAAGAGGGGCCACAACTGAATCACTAGTTACAACATCCGTAGGAGGTGCAACTAAATTTTTCACCACCATTGGGGCAACATTTGAATCAGAGACAACAAAAAAATCCTCCCTCAAAGAATCCCCTCCAACCCCAATAGAGGAAGCTTTTAATTTGAACCGTATAGTGATCATTTGAAAACCCCATCCACCAAGAAGGCGACTTCTTCAATCTAACCCTTTCAGAGGAGCAACACGCAGTGAGGTGACAAGTCTTATGGCATTTCCTACATCTGAAGGGGATTCCCTCATAATCAAGAAGCTGAATCCAAGAGCCATTAGGAGTGGTCAACTTAATCTTTTCAAGGAGCCCCTTGGAGATGTCAATCTCCACAAGAATGCGAGCATGCATCATCTGAAACACAT
The DNA here is from genome assembly GCA_028749045.1 of Cupressus sempervirens. Lineage (NCBI taxonomy): Eukaryota > Viridiplantae > Streptophyta > Pinopsida > Cupressales > Cupressaceae > Cupressus > Cupressus sempervirens. The sequence goes on along the minus strand of CM053791.1, from coordinate 366,411,555 downwards.
TGGAAGATGCAAAATCAACCAACAAAAATTCTCCAAGGGCCTCCCCCATAGCCTCTAGGACAAAATCCAACCATAAGTTAAGGGGAAGATTCGACAACCTTACCCACAAAGGAATCTTATCAAAGGATTCTGTCAACGAGTCAAAATTCTCATACCAAGGTTTAGCCATCAAGGAGAACTTCTCCTCCCAAGAGAAACCACACTATAGGATGACATTTCTATCATCAGTAGATGTAAATTTCACAATAAACCCCTTGCCACAGGGTAAATCTAAACTAGATCCAAGATGAAGTTGAAGTTGTTCATCTCTTCCAAGAGGTGTTACATCAAACATTAACTCATTGCTCCATTTGTTCATACATCATTTATACATGCAATGTGTTGCAAGCTATTGAAAAAAGGTAGCTATTTTGTTAGGCTGATATATGGTTTCATCTAAATTGTAAAATTGTCGCCTAGTTTTAATTATATAGATTTTTCTTTATTTTTTATAAGAGTTTCACAAGTTTGTTTTTTTTAATAAGAGTGTTTGCACAAAATTGTTTTGTTTTAACTATTTTCACTTTGTGTTGATTGCGATACCCTTTTTAAATCCTTTTATTTTTGGTCAACTGACTTTATAGCCCAATGGAGTAGATGAAGGCATTTAGAGGCTAGACTCTCAATTTCTCATTGTTTCTAAGGAAAAACAAGTTATGCTGCCGTTTTAGAGTCAATTGTTGTCCTTAATTTTGACATTACAATTAGGCCAACCCTACACAATTTTCTCATGGATTTGTGCATGTATCCTTTATGTTTTTAATGCATTGATAAGGTGTCATAAAGATAATTCATCATCCTTGAATTGTGCTTTACGTAACTTATCTTTCCATTCTTTTTGAAGGTTTATGTCAAGTTAATCATCTAAATTCTTATTAGAACAAGTTTTTCATCTTTCACTAAAAGTATTTAAGTTTTTGTAATCTTTAAGTCTTTTCTTCATTTTTCTTATTTTTTATATTTAGTTTTAAACCTTGTTTTGCCCCTAAGATTATAGTGCTTAGAATTCTACTCATTTTGAGGTATCTTAGATCTCAAATGGTGTAGTCTTGCTCACGTTATTAAGGTTTTCAGCAAGTTGTGGGTAGGATTTTTCAACTTGACTGCACTTTTTATTATTAAAAATCATTTAAAAGTGAACTTTTTAATTTGCGATTGCACAAAATAAAAATGTTATTTATATGTGAGGTGGATTTAGAAACCCATTTTAAAATTTCATATCATTCAAAGAGTTTTGAATATAGTTCTTGATGTTTCAAATGAAAAGGTGAGTTTTTCCAATTCAATTACATAATATTTTTCTAAAAACTATAGTTACATATAAATATAGTTACATGAGACACTTTAAATGCAATTAAGTGGGGTTTTTAATATTGCATTGCATATCATCATCATGCAAACCTTTTTTTTAAATTCCACTATCAATATAGTCCAAGTCCTAAATGCATAAAGGTGGGCTTTTAAAATGCAAATACATATGTTAAGTTAAAAATATATACAAAAACATATAACTCAACACATGTAAGTGTGTTTTTTAGATGTGTTTGCATATAAGAAGCACATTATTATAATCATTTTTTATTTGAAGAGCAATGTGGCCTTTTTGAGTTAGAAAGCATGTCTTTTAACATGAAAAGGCTAATTTTTAATAACTTAAATGACAAAGTGGCTTTTTTGAGTTTAAAAAATGTGTTTTGGCATGAAAGAGTTTGTTTTAATGTTTTCATTCAAACAAAAGCACAAGGGTGGATTTTTTGTGTTAAAAGCACATATTCTAACTTTTAAAAAACTTGTTATTATGCATTTTGACTTGTGTTTTCACTTAAATGGTCAAAAGTGGTGGTTTTAAGCCCAAGAGCACATGATTTTGCATCTGAAAAGCACATTATTGTGCATATAAAGGCAAAGTGGTGATTTGGAAGCCAAAAACACATGCTTCACTATTGAAAAACCCATCATTACTTCTTGTTTACTTGTGTTTTGGCATATGTATTTTTTATTTGAGAAACCTATTTTTCTTCTTCTTCCTTGTGAGTTTGAGTTGGGCAGTCATTTGGGAGATCAAATGCATGTGTTTGTATTCTAAAAACATGCTTTAAAGCATTCTTGCATGGATTTGGGCTTTTCTCCCTTGGGCAATGATTTTCCAATCAAAAGCATGTACACATGCTTTTCATAAAAAACAACTCGTCCTAAGCCACATTTTTGAAAAAAAAACCCTTGAGAGAATATCTTTGCTTGTTGTCTCAACATTGGGTGTCAAGGAGGTCACCAAATGCAAAAATACATTATTCTAGTTCATTTGCATCCATCAAACTTGCATTTAATGTCCTAGATGTTGTTTTAGGTTGTTTATACACATTGCAATCTCATCAAACATTTTTCAGGTTTGAATGCTTTAAAACCGTTACTATTTTTATGCACTTTATTCCTCTATCATCCAACACTTGGAAAAAAATAAATCTTGGCTTCAAAATATATTCATTTTTTGAGGATTGAGTCAAGATTTGAAGTCTATATAATCCTCTTTGTTGCAATCTTTTCTAAATCCAAAGATCTCTTGGATTTTCTTTGGATTTCTTAAGGATTTGCGAAGACTTCTTCTCTTCCTATTGATAAAGAAAGGTAAGTTTCTTTATGTTTATCTTGGGGTGTTTTGTAAATAATTTGTTTTGGTAATGATTGCAAATCCTCCATTTCATTTTCAAATTTGCACATGTTTTAGTTTATGGGATGTGTCTTCTATCTCCCATCTTCTTCTCAAAGTTGCGTATGCAAGTACTTCATCTTCCTTGCATATGTAGTCAAGATTAGAAACCCCTTTCTATGATTGGAGTATACAAAGAGAAAATAAACTCAATATTAGATTATGCAAATGCATTTGAAAAACCCACTTCCATGCATTCCACATTCCCTATATGCAATCCCCTTAGAAAATACCAATTTTGTTTTTTCTTACCATATAAGTGAATTTGAGTCCAAACTCATTCAACTCTTTCATTGTCGTAGAGTTTTTTAGTTATTTATTTTGTTCATAACATCCTAAAACTCATACTTGTACATCAAAAAATGCACAATAGGTTGATCCACACTTCATTTTCTTACCCAACTTCTTGTGCATTTATATGCAATGCTCATAGAATTTCTTGTTTAAGTTTTCTCCCTATTTAAAGAGCTAGTTTTACCTTAATTTCTTCATGTTTCATTGTTTAAAAGTCCTCCAATCATGCATGCAAAGAAGAAAGAGGGGCACGAGGCAAGAATGATCAAATAATGAAGCCTACAAAAGAATGATAACAAACATAGAACACTTTGAAGATAAAAATGGTCAATAAACACTCAATGAAACAATCAAAGATGCATATTCATAGTCCAATTCAAGATGCTTTCACTGAAGCTAGACACTTCACATCAAGCATCATGTAGCAACATGAGGACCAATAAACGATGATGTAACATAAGTCGTGTCATGTCGAACACTAGAATATTTTCATCATGCACTTGTAGTTTATAGATTACATGTAATGGAAAAAAAAAGATGTAATTGCATGTGAAAGTATCATTTACAATGTTGTAACATGTAATCAAGAAGCAAGTGCATTAGACATGCAACTTTGAATAAGTCAAAGTTTGTTAGGAAATAAGTCAAGGTGGTAAGGGTTTTCCCCTTCTTTCTCTACCTTTTCCCTCCATTCTTTTCCTATATAATGAAAGGAGCTCATTGTAAAATAATAATCTTTTGGGAAGGCAAGAAAACTCTACCTATTTGTATATGCACTCTAACACTTTGAGCTTAAAGGTAAATATGAATTGCTTCAAATAAAAGGCGCAACTTGCTTTCAAACTTTGAATTGATTCAAAGTGACAACATTTTTTGGACATTGATTGTGAATTTTGGAGCTTTTCTCAAGAGGGAGTTAAATTCTGCAAATTTTGAGCTACCTATTTCATTCAGAGCCAATTTTAACTTTTGAAGACTTTGTGTTGCAAGAGAACAAATTGTTATAGTTGGTAGTGGTTGTAATTACTTAGAACCAAAGACTTTGTGTTTCAGTTGTAAGTGTTTTTATTAAATTTGAGAACATTTAATAAGACACTTTGTGCCTCATTGGTTATTCTTCTTGAATCCTCATTTGAGATAAGAAAAAGAGACTTTATATTCTTGTATTTGTTTCACAATTAAAAAAGAAGAAGAATTATTGTCATTAGTATTGTTGTTACATCGATTCCAAGGTCACTAGTATTATCATAGCAATTAGGCACTTTTTTAGGTTGAAAAGTTGTATGTTTTATACAAATTATTTCCAAAAAAAAGAGGAATTGATTAAAAGAACCTCCCTTTTTGTAATTTCAATTAAGTTCTTGTTGAAGCCACTTATATAAGAAGGTAGACTCCCTTGTTGCTGAAAGGTGAGAAATCTTGTGAGACGTTGCCTAAAGTTGCGATTTTGTAAGTTATGGTATTAGTGACCTAAAAAAAATTAGTCGTTTCAAACAATTGTCCTATGATCACATAATTGAAGTCTCAAGGCGAAAGCCACCTCATGAATTTGCTTTGAGCTTAAGTATGAAATTGACTTTGGAGCATCTTTACATTATTTATATATATTAGATATATATATATATATATATATATATATATATATATATATATATATATATATATATAGGTAAAGAAAGATAAGTTTCTTTATGTTTATCTTGGGGTGTTTTGCAAATAATTTGTTTTCGTAATGATTGCAAATCCTCCATTTCATTTTCAGATTTGCACATGTTTTAGTTTATGTGATGTGTCTTCTATCTCCCATCTTCTTCTCAAAGTTGCGTATGCAAGTACTTCATCTTCCTTGCATATGTGGTCAAGATTAGAAACCCCTTTCTATGATTGGAGTATACAAAGAGAAAATAAACTCAATATTAGATTATGCAAATGCATTTGAAAAACCCATTTCCATGCATTCCATTTTCCCTATATGCAATCCCCTTAGAAAATACCAATTTTGGTTTTTCTTACCATATAAGTGAATTTGAGTACAAACTCATTCAACTTTTTCATTGTCGTAGAGTTTTTTAGTTATTTATTTTGTTCATAACATACTAAAACTCATACTTGTACATCAAAAAATGCACGATAGGTTGATCCACACTTCATTTTCTTACCCAACTTGTTGTGCATTCATATGCAATGCTCATAGAATTTCTTGTTTTAAGTTTTCTCCTTGTTTAAAGAGCTAGTTTTACCTTAATTTCTTCATGTTTCATTGTTTAAAAGTCCTCCAATTATGCATGCAAAGAAGAAAGAGGGGCACAAGGCAAGAATGATCAAATAATAAAGCCTACAAAAGAATGATAACAAACATAGAACACTTTTAAGATAAAAATGGTCAATGAACACTCAATGAAACAATCAAAGATGCATATTCATAGTCCAATTCAAGATGCTTTCACTAAAGCAAGACACTTCACATCAAGCATCATGTAGCAACATGAGGACCAATAAAAGATGATGCAATAGAAGTCGTGTCTTGTTGAACACTAGAATATTTTCATCATGCACTTGTAGTTTATAGATTACATGTAATGGAAAAAATAAGATGTAATTGCATGTGAAAGTATCATTTACAATGTTGTAACATGTAATCAAGAAGCAAGTGCATTAGACATGCAACTTTGAATAAGTCAAAGTTTGTTAGAAGTTTGTTAGAAAATAAGTCAAGGTGGTAAGGGTTTTCCCCTTCTTTCTCTACCTTTTACCTCCATTCTTTTCCTATATAATGAAAGGAGCTCATTGTAAAATAATAATCTTTTGGGAAGGCAAGAAAAGTCTACCTGTTTATATATGCACTCGAAGACTTTGAGCTTAAAGGTAAATATGAATTGCTTCAAATAAAGGGGGCAACTTACTTTCAAACTTTGAATTGATTCAAAGTGACAATATTTTCTGGACATTGATTGTGAATTTTGGAGCTTTTCTCAAGAGGGAGTTAAATTGTACAAATTTTGAGCTGCCTATTTCATTCAGAGCCAATTTTAACTTTTGAAGACTTTGTGTTGCAGGAGAACAAATTGTTATATTTGGTACTGGTTGTAATTACTTAGAACCAAAGACTTTGTGTTTTAGTTGCAAGTGTTTTTATTAAATTTGACAACATTTAATAAGACACTTTGTGCCTTATTGGTTGTTCTGCTTGAATCCTCATTCGAGATAAGCAAAAGAGACTTTAGATTCTTGTATTTGTTTCACAAAATTAAAAAAAAAAAAAAGAATTATTGTCATTGGTATTGTTGTTACATCGATTCCAAGGTCACTAGTATTATCATAGCAATAAAGCACTTTTTTAGGTTGAAAAGTTGAAGGTTTTATACAAATTGTTTCTAAAAAAGAGAGGAATTGATTAAAAGAACCTCCCTTTTTGTAATTTCAGTTAAGTTCTTGTTGAAGCCACTTATATAAGAAGGTATACTCCCTTATTGCTAAAAGGTGAGAGAAATCTTGTGAGACGTTGCCTGCAGTTGCGATTTTGTAAGTTATGGTATTAGTGACCTAAAAAAAATTAGTTGTTTGAAACAATTGTCCTATGGTCACATAATTGAAGTCTCAAGGCAAAAGCCACCTCATGAATTTGCTTTAAGCTTAAGTAGGAAATTGACTTTGGAGTATCTTTACATTATATATATAACAAGAGGGTAGCACCATAACATAGATGAAAAGGTCAAGAGTATGACAATTGTAGAACAGTAAATCATTAAGCACATGTATCCTAACACTCATGGAGAAGCCTCGATCTCAACGATATGAGAAAGAGGCGACCATTTCCCCATATCAGCACAAATAACAAGATCATCCTCTTGATCAACAAAAACATTGGCCATACAATTTATTGGCTTCGTGAAAAATATGGATCAACGAGAAGTTTTCAAGATGAGATTGCAATTCCTTAATAAGTTCAAGCTTACTGCTCAAGCTCCAATTAAAGCTTTGACCACACAAGACAAATTTCATGCATAAATAGTCCCCTTCAATCTTGACATTGTTAATGCCCAAGCTGAGACACAACTTGATTCCTAGTGCACAAGCCTCATACTCAAGCACATTATCGGTACAATTCTGAAGTTTTTTAGAAGTTGTCCACACAAAATTACCAATAGAGTCATGAATAATACATCCAACCACGCCTCTACCAAGGTTTCCTTTTGTAGTCCGATCGAAGTTCAATTTCCAAGCATGGGTGGAAGGTTTTGTCCACCAAACCAAAGATCTATTAGCCTTGCGCTTGTCATTGGGTTTGAGAGAGCAATTAGGACTGGGCCATCTAAGTAGAATATACATGTCCTAGCTGGAAAAAAATGTCTTGTGAGATATCAAGGATCTATTATTAGCTAGTTCAATTATGGCTATGTGAAAACCATAAATAAGTTGATTGGTGCTACAAGATTTGTCATTGAAAATCTGTTGATTTCTCTCATTCCAAATGTGCCATACAACCATAGAGGGGTCTATAATCCAAATTGAGGATTGCATATTGTTTCTATTGGTGGGCCAACTAGTAATGAAATCCCAAATCTTATTTTGCCTAGGACTACACCAACAAAACTTAGACTGAACCCAATACTAGCACCTCGAGGCTACAGGAAAAGTTTAGAATAGATGGTTAGTAGATTCTTCAGCTGTTAAGCATAAAGGACACCTAGAGGGACCCAAGAAACCGAGCTTCTATAGTCTATCAGTAGTTAGGCATTTGAAGTGAAGGGTCAACCATAAAAATGCCCTAGAATGGGCTTGCTCCAACAAGGAATGCAAAGGCAATTTTTTTCTTAGCAAGGGCATTCTGGATTTGATATCCCAGGTGAGGAGAATATTCTCCATTGTTAGCTCCACACCAAATGATAGTATCAACAACTAGGTTGAAAAGGCAATGGCATCAGGAAAGCTCCATTTGCATAGAAAAATAAGCTACCAAAGGCAAGTGGAGAAGTGACATGCCCATCCATTGCCTAACAAGGCTCAAATATGTGTCCATATGCCTAGCATAGTGCTTGACATTGTGACCAAATTGCTCGAAAATCTAAGGGATCAAATCTTCTATTTAGAACATCTTCATGAGGCACACAAATACACCCCAAGAATCTCGTTTGAAGTTGGCGAGTTCACCACTGCTAAAATTCCATGACAAGTTTTTGCAGATGATAACAACTATTTATGAAACACCATATAAATGATCCACCAAGCAGCTTGGGACAAGTGAAAATGCGAGAAGAATCATTGCAACCAAGATATTTCGTCTGTAATATTCGACACCCTAGCTTGTCAAAATTATGATTAATCTTCCATACCAACTTGGTTCCAAGGGCCAAGTTTTGTTGTCTCAATTTTTTATGCCAACACCTCCAACCAACTTATTTGTACATACGATGTCCCAATTCAGCAAACAAATTTTCTTTTTATCTTTAGATCCTTGCCACAAAAATTTCTTAAGAATCCTTGCAAACTCCCTAGCTTTAGATGTGATTTCCAAGTAGGACATATAGTAAATAGGAATGGCCGAAAGGACTACTTTGGTCATGGTGATACATCAAGAAAGGGTAAGCCATTTGTTGTACCAAGACATAACTTTTGAATCTAATCGCTCAATGACTTCTAACTAATGTTTAGTGGAATTCATACCATTGAAAACTTAAACTCCTAAGAACATGGTTGGTAGAGAGTCAATGGAGATGAGAAGGATGGCAGTAATCTACTTTTGGAGACCCTTGCGAGTATTAAAGAAGATATAAATGCATGTGAAAAGAACAAATTGCTTGTGAAAAACAACAAATCTCCATTCCTTGTGCCTTTGCTTAACATGCAACTTTTTCGATAGTTTGAAACTAATAGAGCTGCTAACTTTAGCCTCCTTCCACCATAGTTCCAAAAGAGAGATCAGATTAGCATCCACCACATATTATGGAATTTATAGAAACTATGTCGAGCTCCTCACAAAAATGATTAGAGATGTTGATGGGGAGGATATGAGCATTTACTACATGGCAAGAAAATCAATCAGGGGAAATAAAAAATTTGTCTAGTCTTTCCGACAATGTTGTGAAGTCTTTGCATCAATTATTCCATTTGAATACACGATTGTTAGTTGGGCAGTCACATAACCCTGAAAACCCCACAAAGTCCTTGAAATCACTAACAACTTGATTGATCTTTGTAATGCCACCATTTTTTTTTTTGAGAGAGATCATAGATGGCATTGAGATCTACATCCAGTATGATTTGATCATGAGTGGAATTGATGAAATCCAAAAGGGCTTCCCATATTAGACACTTAGGCATAATGAAGATAGGACCATAAGCATTGATGATAACAAAGTAGGAGTTATTAGAGGAGATAGTAATCCTAGCCACACACCAATTTGGATCATGATAGATGATATTTACTAACAATGAGTCCTCTTTCCATAGAAGATCAATGCCTCTCAACACACCTGAGGCGTTTGTGAGGAGACATTTCCGAGGGCAATAATAGTTTTCAAATGCTTCACCTTCCTCTACCAAAAAATTTAGTCTCCTAGAGAAGGATGAGTTGGCTATATAGAGTTGAAGCTGCCTCTTGATGAGGCATCTCATGAAGTAAAATTTTAATTCGAAAATGGATTTTTTTAGTATTATCTATAAAATATATGCTTTATATATATATATATATATATATATATATATATAAAACAAGCTGGTTGGGGATTCAAAGGTTTTGCTTCAATCATGTTTACATTCTTGGAAGTTGACACATAATTAACTTGAAGCTATTGTTTTTTCCATTGAGACCCTGTGACACAAACATCATTTTCTAAATGATCTACCAATTGACCTCATGGACTATATAAATGCATGTGAAAAACAACAATTTTTTCCCTATTTGACCTTCCACACCTTTTTGATGTACCCATTACATACCAAGTTGCAATTGCTAGTGTAAATTATACAATTGAGATTAATAATGTAGTCTTGCATCTTCTTCTAAGTTCTAAATCATTGATTTCAAAAAATGGTTTGCTCAATTCACATAGGGAATGCCTTCAATATAACTATAATGTGCTCTTATATAAATTTAATGTAAATATTATATTCTAGTAAATATTGTATTACCATGAATCAAATAACACTAGAACTTCAAGTTGAAATAAAAGCCAAAACCATGAGACAAATGTTTAACAACTTACAAGAATAGGACATTGATGAGGATGAATTTTAGTTTTATTTATTTCTAATGGAAACATGTCAGCATACATAGATGTTGGCATCTCTACTTTATGTAGCAGATGACAATGCTATGAGGTAGCATAAGTCTAAAATACAAACCTTGGCCAAGCAGCCACCTGCAGGCAGATCCATCCATCAAAGTGTTGAACCTCACACAAATGTGGCTCCAGGGATTTGAACCTTAGCCGATGGCTTTCTATATCACATGCCATCATCCTCACCAATTGAGCTACAATGCTTTGGCAATTTTAGAATTTTCATATGCATAACAGCCATTATATTTCTTTAAGACCAACGTTATAATCAAACACTACATTAATTATATCTTTCATTTCAGAACAATACTTAATACTTACATGAAGGAAAATCTATTGAGTTAAATCTGACTTATAATTACTGGAACTCACTGTGACAACTGAAACCATTTAATGCAGAACACTGGTTCAAATTATGTATATGAAGCGAACCGTTATAAGAAAATATTTCCCTAGGGTTGCCATTAATCAGTGATCACTCAGGGCAAAAGCATTTCCTGATGAATATGCTGAGTTGATTAAATGGAACTAAAAACATGTAAAATGCTGCATAAATTTGACAGAGGAGATTAGATGAGCAGCAAATCTCCTAGAACCTAGAAAAGTAAATGACTAAACTAAGTGATGCAGAAGCCTCCCACATGTAGGCTGTGATCTTTCTGCATGCACAAGGGGGCCACTTGAGCCGATTGGACAGCTACAGTCATAGTAAAAAGGTCAATGAAATGGGCACCATGATGCATTGAGACAATTAAATAATAACATATGATAAACTTGATGTCATTTTGCTTTTCTGCACCTTGTTGCCTTTCAAACTCTGGACACTGCTGCTTGTTTGGAGTTGTCTTTTAATAAGCTGAATTCTACTGGATCACAGAGTTTTAAAAAACCCTGAAACTCAAATCACAGGGATAACTTCTCTCAGTTTACCAGTGGCCAAGTTTTAGCAAGACCTTCAAGATAAACCTACATGAACTCTGTATTTTCAATTCTCTTCAAGCACTCCCTTCTTAGTGTTGTGTCTGAGAAAATTGCTCTAACTAGCTTTTGCACCTGTAACAAAAATATTTCACAGTAAAATAGATTGCAGATAAAAATCTTATAGATAAATTTATCTACGTGACTAAAGTGTTCCATAATGAACATTTATGAAATGAATAATTCGAAAAAAATTTCACATCATCTGTTAATATAAGTATCATAAGCTTTTCTTGTTTTCTAATAAACTAGACATATTAGTCAACTTTCCCATTTTTACCTTTTGTACCCTTTCTTAAAACCTAAACAGCTAGATATTCAGAAGAGTAAAATAACTGGGTATTCAGAAGACCGGCCAACAAAAATACATATTTCGTACCCAGGTGAGAAAAGAACCCAAAGGTAAATATACTTGAAAAAAAAACTCATTGAGATGACTGCAACACGAGCCATTACTAGGCAAATTGATAGAAAAGAAACTCTCCCTTTGAATCAAGGAGAAACATATTAAACATAAATGATGAAGGAAATTGATGGTCTTTAGGTTTTGTAACTATAGGAGAGATTCAAAATTTAAATAGACCTCAAAACAAAAGAACTGTTGCTGCACTTGTTACCACAACATACCATGCTAGTGTAGCTAGCTCAAGACCCCTTTCTTGTTTTAGCTGAGTGGTATCAATTATAAACCCTATTTTTTTCATATTTATTGCATCCAGGTACATTTGTGTCTATGGTTTTAGTTCCCCATGTTATCTCTATGTTTTATGTTTCATACGTTTTTAATTTGAATCTGAACATTAGATTTTTCCAATTTTCATGATAATGTACTTTTTGAATATTTTACCTATTCTATTTGTCCATTTCACCACTTAAAGGGCATGAATCTCCAGATTGTGCCTTTCTCACTTGTTTTTGCTTTAGGTAGAGCTCATCCTTTAGGGATGTAACGGATGTTCCAATTGTCTTTTCAAGGTCAACGATTGAAGGTAAGATCTAGGAGTCTTGGTCTGAGACACAAAATTGTCTAAGCAAGGGAAAAATGGCAAAATGGCCTTTGGGGAGTACCTTGCCCAAACTAAAAATGAATAAGGAAAATTGGGTGATATCCCTTCAAGGACATGATTTGGGGCTATTTGTCATGGCAAAGATTGTGAAAAAGTGCATCCACACAGGTAGAACCAAAAAGTAGTTAAACGACTAAAACAAGGAAAAAGTGAACACCAAAGCACATTTATTGAGTTTGACCCCAGAGTTAAAGGAATGGTTTTTAAGCATGCATCTTGACATGAACTTCTTTGGCATGCACATTCCCAGACATATGCAGATTCCATGTGGAGATACCTCTTTCAAGCATGCATTGCATACTTTTGCCAATTGCTTCTGAAACTCCAGATGCGTGCTTTACAAATCAGCCTATTCAATGAACACATAACCCAAGGCACAAACTTCCTATTTACCTATGATCTTGTCACTCTCAAAACACAACTTTGGAGAAGTAAAATCCTCAAAAGTACACACCTAATCATCCATTTCCATCAAAACAAAAAACATTTAAAAAAACATCAAAAAAAGCACATGACCTTTGTATTGTTATAGATCAGAAAAAAGTTTATTTTGTCACTCCAACTTGGAGTGAAGCAGGAGCATGTGAAGTGTTTGATGAAGGCACTTCATATTTAAAGCTTCGGTTTGTTGGCTTTCAATGTTACAAGATTCAAGAATTGGCAGATTAACAGATTTGCGGATGATTTATTGATTAACAGAGGAACAAATGTGTTCCTTATAAAGAATTACAAGGTCGTTGTTTCTAAAATAAACAACGTAGACTGAAGACGAAATTAGAAACAAAAATGAAGATAGGATAGGAAACATTCCTATCCAGATTGAAAGACGGACTACAGACAAGTAGTTGACCATTATAGAAAGTATTTAACTAAAGAGATAATATCTTAATAAAGATATTAAAGATATTGTCTTAATACCCTCCCTTAATGGTCAACGTACGGATGTTGGAACATTCTGGGATAACTGAGACCCTCCCTGGATCTACAGAATGCTGAAACCAAGAAGTTTTGCTAGAAGAGTGCTATGACTCAAAACAGATTACAAAACTTCGTTTTTGTGGAAAAAACGGTAAAAGCCAGAACCTCACGCAACCTTGCGTATTACAAACAACATGAAATGATTTTTAAGGAGAAAATCAACAAACCCAGAGAAATAGAAATAGATTTAGAAGGCGAAAAATGCAGCTTCACCTTGATCAGGAAGCTTGACAACTTGTGATGTTGGCTGGGAAGCATTTTGCCTTGCTTGGGCAGCCAAACGTTTTCGGCACTCGAACTTCGTATGGCCAAACTTGTGACAGTAATTACACTGTACATTTTGCTTCGTAGAGCCATCCAAGGATTGAGTAGAAGGTTGATGCTGGAAAGACTGAGAAGGCTGATGGTTGCCGATGTTCTGTTGAAAGGATTTTGCAACAAATGCTTGCTTTGAGGAGGTTGTAGAAGCACTGCTACCAAACTGTTGTTTCCAATGATCTTGCTGCAGAAGTTTGGTGCATAATTCTGGAAACTTCAGATCAACATTAGTTGACGTAATGTTGAGTGTTTCTATGAAGTGCTCATAGGACGATGGTAGACTTTTCAGAGTGATGACTACAATATCCTCTTCCTCCATTTTCTGACCAATAGCTTCGAGTTGATCATGGATGTCCTTAATCTTTGTTAGATGCTCTTGCAAGGACACACGTTCATCCATCATAATGGAGAACAGTTGATTCTTCATAAAGAATGCCCGACTCTTGTCACATGTTTCATGTAGCTCCTTCAGATATTTCTAGATTTTTGCAACTGACTTGCCGAAAGGAATTTGCGCTAGCTAATCATTGATAACAGAGAGCTTAAGAAGCATAACAGCCTCTTGATTGCGATCATCAAACTTGTCCTGTTTTGCTTGGTCAGAGGTTGGACGAGTTTTTATGCCTAGAACAAGCTCATCCAAATGACGATACTCGAAGATGGTTAACATGCGCTGCTTCCAGTGGTTATAATTGCGGTCATTGAATCGTAGACTGCTCTCCAACATTAGATTAGTCAAAGATGCCATTTCAAAGAATTCAAGTACAAACTTCAAGACTAAAATGCAACATGCATGGATTTCACGGCAAATTCTTAGCTGACCTAGAAAAAATCGACAGGTACCCAGAGGAACTGATACAAAACCAAGAAAGAATCTGAAGTCGGATTTCAAATCCGTACACTTGAAAAATCGAGGCACAAAAAACAAGGCACCCACAAAAATCTGATGAAGACCCATTTGAGATCTCGAAAAACCCACCAAGAATATGTGTTCATAAAATCTTTTCGAGCCAAAAAGTTAGGGTTTCAAGAAAAAACCAGGTCAGCGGCCATGGAGGTCAGAAACAGTAGAAAAATGGTGGTTGTAAGCAGAACTGTTTGTTTTTTGTTTTCAGAATAGGGGCATCTTGATTGAGACGGTAGTTGGGAAGAAGATTTGATACTAAAACATGGGGATTTTGTTCCTTAAAAATTGCAAGTTTGTTGGTCGCATGACTTCTCAAAACGATCTCAGAAAAAAAGGTGTTAGATAATGATTTGAACCAAAACCATGGATTCCACATGTTTTGGTAGGAAGATACAAGCCCTAGCAACTGCAATGTGAGCCTCCAAATCGCACAGGTGCAGGCTGAAGACGCGAAAATGGAGACTGTAAAAAAAAGACAGTCAAAATGTCTGAAAAAAAATGCGAGCAGAAAAAATGGCTAGAGCAAAAAAAAATCATGATTTTTAGATGTGATGAGGATGTGAGTTGCCAAAAAACAACCTCTAGATCTGCGATTTTCAGCAAATGTTTCTTCTAAAAAAAAACCCTAAAAAAATGAACACGCGAATTCTTCACAAAAACGGAAAACCCTAGTCAGGTTTTTGAGAAATCAGAGAAACAATTCCGAAAATTTTGAAACAAATAATTTAAAAAAGAAATTATAGAATTTTTGAAAAGATTTGAAGTATTAGCTCTAATACCATGTTACAAGATTCAAGAATTGGCAGATTAACAGATTTGTGGATGATTTATTGATTAATAGAGGAACAAATGTGTTCCTTATAAAGAATTACAAGGACGTTGTTTCTTTTCTAAAAGAAACAATATAGATTGAAAACGAAATTAGAAACAAAACTAAAGACAGGATAGGAACATTCCTATCTGGACTGAAGACAAAAGAGACAGGATAGGAAACGTTCCTATCTAGATTGAAAAACGGACTACAGACAAGTAGTTGACCATTATAGAAAGTATTTAACTAAGGAGATAATATCTTAATATTCAGGAGATTGGAGGCATGCTACACAAGGTTTTCCTCATCCTTTCTCATCATTGTAAGACACCACTGAGGTTGGCATTGATTCCATATACATAGTTATGTTCTTGATGTGTAAAACACTAAGGTTTCAAAGGCAGTTTCAAGTTTTGATGAGGTCTGAAGAAGATGTTGCCCTTCTAGAGTCTTGCTCTCCTATCTCATTCTTCAGCAGTCCCCTATGGTATAGTGCCATAAAATTTTCTGCATTCATATGCCAGGGTTTTGTCCTTTCATAAGGGTTGGAGGCTTTGTTTCTCACAATTTCCATGGGCTGATTTTGGCACCCATGATTACATCAGTCTTTCACACGGATGAAAACAATGGTTTGTATGGCTTTACATAGAAGTTTCTTCAGCAGTTTGTTGTGGCTTCCATAATCAGGTTTGTGTTGGTATTTCTAAATCTTTGTTGCTGATTTTTCAAATTGTTAACAGGGGTTTTGTGCAGCATTTTTGCGTCAGTTTTCTAGCATTTACAACACACTTTTTAGCCATTTCCAACTCCAACTCAACAGTTTTAGTATTAAATTGTAGGGAAGCAAGGGTTTCATTCAGAAACGGTGTTTGAAGAACATGTTGTAAAATCAAAAGCAGGACAGCAGATTTTCAAAAAGAACAAGGGACAGTGGATTAGTAGAGTGGACTTCTTTTTCTGTTTCTACCCAATGCCAAGAATTGGTTTTGGCATGCACATACATGACATAGAAAGAAGAGAAAATTGTAACTTTGATGAACAGGTAGCGCAAGTTTAAAGTTTGATGATCAGGGCGTACGAGTTCACCATTCAATGCATAATGTGAGCCTCTATACAAAAATTACAGGACATGTGAAAATTCTATTGGGACATTCTATATGCTAACTGCATTTAAAAGCATAAATGTTCCAGCAAAATTATTCATTGATGTCTAGCTATATTTCCTGAAAAAATTAGAGAACGCAGATATTAAGTTGTACAATCTCATAGATGCATCTAGTATAAGAGTGTTGGGAGTTGCATACCTCGGTCAAGAATATATTTTTCCAGAAATGATTAAGAAAAACAAAGTGATAATTATGCTCATGGGTAAATCTACCATCAACAGTAATGTACCCACAACAATCCACGCAACCTTTATCTGAAATGGCATGAGCTGAGAAGGGTCAAAGGAAGAGTTATTAGTTTTAACCAGGGCTTCCTGCTCATCCTTTCGTCTTCAGGAATTTCTTCACAGCTTTATCAGATATTTTGCGTTTATTGAAGAACTTCATTCCCCTCAAAGGAGTTACCTCCATTGTGACCTTTTCATCAATGGTTAACTCCTTGCCGGATAGTGAAATGGCACCATTCTCCCAATCTTGAACAAAGATCTGCATCACATTTCTGTCATACACATGTAATTTCTCCACATAAGGAGCAACCCCTCCCTTCCTCAACTTTCTTCAAACCTCTTCATCCCTCCTCCAACCCTCACAATGGCAGGTTTTAATCGCTTCAGATTCCCCCCCGCTCCCCACGCCTCATCCCCCCGTCCTCCCCCTCCCACACAAACACCCTGTCTAAACTTAGTCTTTAACAATAAGTTGCACAAGGTGTTAGATGTGAGAAAAACCCAATGATAGAGTGGGTGCAAAAATGGAAAAATGAAAATGCATTTATTAGGCAAAACTATGATGCTTGTTTTTTGAGCACTGGAAAAAGGGGATTGTTGGCCATCCCCAATGTGTCCCTAGCACATCCAGCAGTCCCCTTGGTGTTTCCAGGATGTGCACTAAGAAAGGAGACATTATTGGAATGTTGGGAAAATATCCCCAAGGCATCCCCCATCCCCAGACGGGAAGGGGACAAGGGTTAAAAATGCAGGGGAGGCATCATTGCATACCACTAAATAAATATAAGTAGCAATTTGGTATGTTGAATGAAATGCAAAGGGGGATATTTTCAGTGCATCCTCAATCACTGCAAGTATGTCATTCCCCATACTTTTGGCCTGGTTCAATTGCTTCATTGCTTGCTTCCTAAGTGATATGATTGGGAGTGACTAAATGGTAGATTGGTTTTTCACATTCCTAATATTGGTAGTGTTTCAAGTGTTACCAGTTGATATCTGACATTTAAGAAGATGGAAAGGAAACTGTGCTAATGCATGTTTTTTGTAAATAATTTTTCAGAAAAGCCACAAAGGAACAATTTCTTTATCATATATCTTTCTTCTAGTTCTCATTTTAATAGCCAGATTCTTGTTGCTTTCTATACATTGGCAAAACAACAAAATCATTTTCAGTTTTGGAATTCTATTGTTTTGATTTTTAGGCCATGGTATGGATGCATGCATCTCCATGTTCTAAAATGTTATGATAAGCCTGTTGGTTCCCAAAACCACAGATCGGAAATCCAAGAGCTTTGCTAATTCTCTAATAGGATTACTCAATCAGTTTTGGCCAACAAATGGGAATAACCTCCTAATTCAATTCCCTTCCACTTTAGACTTCGCTAAACCTACATGGGTGAACCTTCATCTTAAACCCTAATCACTTGGTTCAAAGCTTTTCTATAGTGAATTTAGACTTTGTGAGTTCTTAAGTAGGCAAAATCCTGAAACTCAATCAAATAAAAGTTATATGAATGCCTTGATACGTTTACTTGTGAAATGAATATTATTTAATGAAAGCAATAGTGTTTATGAGTTATGGATATGGCGGAATATTGAACTTCAAGGCCTCAAACATCAACCCACTTTCACGAAACAAATTGCAGACCAGTCCCTTATCCATCCTTGGGTAAATAAAGTAAAACTTTCTCCAGGTCCTTATATACAACCCTAAGAAATAGTTCTATACCATCCACTACTTTATATGCTGAAGCTTCAATTGCAACATAACCCCTAGTCTAATTGAATTTAATTCCTTTGGGAAAACCAATTAGACAAAATTCACATAGACAACATTTCATATGCAAATTTTAATAATCAAAGACTTGTATTGAAATCAACTTCTTTACCATTAGTAGCAATTAATTTTAAAATAAATAATCACAGGCAATAAAACTGAACAAAGTATTTGAACTTCGGTTTTCAAGATGAATAAAGAAAGCAAGGTTCTTGCATTAATTTTGAAAAATGAGTACAAAAACTCTCTGCTTCATTTACAATTTTCAATCTTCCACAACTGCATCTATGCCCTTTTTAATCTATCTTTGCCTTGTTTTCTTCTGATTGCTCCTTTTTTTTATTCCAATACGAGCCTTACTTATATCTTAATAATAAAGGAGATTAACTTTTCAAATTGAAAACATACTTCTATTATAAATAAATTGCACTTCTTCCATATATAATTAATTTTTAATTATATATATTTAAATTATCCAACCGCCCCTTTCAAATTTAACCTTTCTTGATCGGTCATGATTATGTGTCCATGTCATTTGGTGAATTTACCTTCATTTGCTATTGCTCAACTGGGTGTAGATTATTCTCCAAACAGTTCCCAACCGTTTGAACGTTCAACGCACTTATCAGGATTTCAAATTTGTAATTAAAATATGCATCAATAACCTCCCTTCTCGTGTCTCTACGTTAAGAGAATTTCCTCATCACTGTTATTTGTCATTCCTTATGCACTCCTTTATGATCTTCGGATTCTGTGATGGTTCCTATGATGCATATTGTTCCATTAAGACTCTCAAAACATTATATTGTTGCCAAAGGTTGACTTCATACTCCAAAATGAAGTTGCTTGTAATGATGGTCGGGAATTGACTTTAACAAGGTTTTTGAAACATTTGATCGCTGCCAGTGATGCTTTCTATTTGTTATCTTCATTGCTGCATGTGTGTGCCATGTGATGGAGCCTAAAATTTCTAGTCTCCATTTTTTGACTTTTTTCCATCCTTTACACCATTTATGTCATGTCTATTAATCATTTACATTTCTATAGTTTTAAGCATGCCAAAGTATCACAAGTGGCTGAATTTGTGCAAGCAAGAACATGTTGATAGTAGGTTCAAACGATGATTAAGTTAACATGAAAAGTTTAATGCTCTCAAATTAATCCATTGGTCGCATGTGCACTCAATACCCTGGCATTATAAGAGGACTTCTTTGTCATAGTTTCACCAGATGCTAATACCAGCTATCTAAACAGCAAACTCAAAACCCATTTTAAAAAAACTGCACGTATTTGATTTTGCTTGTTGCCATTTGTATTTCTGCCATTGGTCTTGAAATCTGGATAATGAGGTATTCAGGATTGACATTTTCCAACTAGATCATAACTATATGCACTAGCCCTCTTGTTGGCTGTGGCATACTTTTCCATTCACGGAGACTGTGGCATATGTTCGTCAGAGGTAGCATATGAGGAATTGCTACATTTATATGTAATTGCCTACACCAAGAGTGCAACAGTGGTAGATATAAAAATCACAACAGAAGTATATACGTTTTGAAGCACAATACCATCACAAATACAATCATTCCAATTCACCGAGATCTCATATTTGTGTGGAGCAATGCAATCATTAGGAGGGTGCTTCTTTGAATGATTTTACTATACCATCTTTTCCCTATGCTGTTGAGACATCAACGGCAGGATGAACTGAGGAGGATAAGCGACAATATTTTACCAGAATATATAGATGGCTGCTACAATACACATAGATAATATAGAAAAATGAATTCAATATAGGTTCAGGATTGAACATTGGGCAACTTCTTTTTTCATCTTGTTTAATATGAAATGTCTTCTTCACTAGTATGCATCTACGAAAGGAATATTGGAGTGGGCTCAAAATGGAAACAATAGATGGAATGATAGACGCAAGGACTGGATGCTTACAATATGCAAGAGGGGCATTTTCTCATCCACGGCAATGACCAATTAACTTGTTTTTGACAATACAAAGGAGTCGCTGGAATCCACGTCACATGGTTGAAGTATATATTGTGATGATGTGAGAACACGAGTATATAGCAATTGGAAGAATACTAGGGATTCTGAAATGAAGTTACAGGAGGTCAAATCATGCCCACGATCATATCTCTGCCATCTATACAGTGCAATGATAACCTGGAGATTAAAAGAAAACACACTCGTGGATTTTATCACCCTCAGAAACGATGATTCATAGACACAAAGGCATGGATATATTAAGTGAAGAAGGATAACATGCTAAGAACTGAACCATATTACATCCAGGTATCAACCACAGAGGAGCCACCGTTGAAGAACAAAAACTTTTAAAACAGAGATAGGTATTGGGAAAACTTTTAAAGCATGTGAAGAATCGCCCTCATCGTCTACTCCAGGTGTAATGTAAAAAATACACAGAACAAGCACGTGACTTGATTTAACATGAATCAATGAAGAAAAGAAACCTCATCGTAGGAGTCAAAAGATTATTAAGAAATAATTTCCAAAGAGAAAGTTAACAATTCTTATTTTTCAAGAAAAGAGTTAATAGAAAATTAATAAAATAGAAATGGCGCCATTATTATTTTAAAGAAGTATTGCTTTTCATACTCTCTAAAGTAAGCAAGAAGCTTACGTTTATTGGTTATATGTTATGAAGCGTCATGTTTCTTAGAGGAAACTTTACACCTTTTCACTCTCCTATAAATGAGAGACGTTGAAACATTGTAAGACATTTCGGACATTCACATTCATATTCTGAAGAAGCATTTTATATTATTTGTATGGAGGAATAAGGGTTATATTATGACATTGTAATATAAATTCACTTATTTTATTTTTATAATAAAATAAAAAGTCTTTTGTTTATTTTTAAATGGCATGGAGAATTAAATTGCAGATGAGTCATCCTTCGTAATTTTTTTTGGAATTTTGTATACAATTTAAATGTCAGATAAGTGGATGTGGTCATTTAGCATTTTAAATTTGATCATCGCAGATATTGTGAAATATTAAATCGTTTCCATATCTTTGTCCAGTTTGTCTCCCTACCAGAGGAGTTGAAGCTCAATCTCGACTAATTTAAGACTGCGTAATATTTGGTCTATCACATCTTGATTATTTAATTGTTGGCAGTATAAGTGCATAAGAACTTTATGAAGTTGTATGTGAAAATTCACTGAAGTTCTCTATTGCCCGAATGAGCAGAGGCACTGGTCTTTCTATTATTGAAGTCAAAAAATCTATATATTCTTTCTATTAGCGCTCAGGGTGGAGTAGTACTGGGATGGGTGACATCCCGGGAAGTCCCGGTGCTTCACCCCTGTGAGCATCACCTAGATCCAATGAGTGCTAAGTGTTCCATTTATTCTCATGAGAGATGGATTCGTGTTGAATCACTACTCATGAAACATGGGTCATCGAGTTTGACTCAAAATCACACATTTAAATCCTGATATTCACATCACAATCAGATCTATTATTAAAACCTTATACAATTCATTCAATTCACACTTAGCATCCAATTTCAGTTTCATCGAGTTCAATGACCTTGCTAGTCGGAGAACTCCAAAGCTTAAATTCGCTTTAGAAAAGCTCTGAACCAAGTAATCAGGTTCGAGGAGGTCTACCTAACTAGGTGTAGCGGAGCCTAAAGTGTAGGGGAATCAAAGTGATTCTCGTTTGTTGGCCAGAACTGATTGCAGAATCCTATTGGAAAAGTGGCAAGCTCTTGGATTTCAAATCTGCAGTTTTGGGAACCAACACCATGTATGCGTATATTTTCTTCATACGGCGACTTACTTTACAGAGATCTGTTTGCTGAAACCTTGTCTCCATGCATTTCAGCATTCATATAAAAATCATCAACACAATTAAATGGTGTCTTTCTTGCATAGCGATTATCATCCTGAAATGACTATGACCCTATTTCTATGTTCCCCCAAGTTTCCGAGATGGGGACGGTAGGGGACAGCGGAACGGGTCTTCGGGACGTCAAATTTTTTTGCCGATTTTGGGGATGGGGGGGACAGCAAACGGGGACGGCAAAAGTGACATTTTTGTTTTTTTTAAAAAAATTTTGTGTGTTAAAAAATTGGGGATGGATGCAAGTCCCAATGAAGTCCCCAGGACGGGGACGTCCCTGTCCCCGAAATGCTGGCTTTTTTGGGGGGGGGGATGTGTCCCTGGTGAACATAGCCCTATTTTGACTATTTCTGCTGTAAACAATTCACTGCACACCCTGGCAGTCTTTATGTATTTAGAAAACTTTCATCATTTTTTGAATATGTCATTTAGTGATGTCTGGCTCATCTAACTAATTCACGGCATCATATTCAACTCTCTTTTAACTCTTGGGCACATCATATTTCCATTTTGTACTTCTGCTCTTGTATGTTCGATTCTGCTGTATATAGTTTTTGAGCTCTATCATTTTCTCAATGCTAGAAACACACGATTATTCCTGTAGTAGTTTTATTAATATGTGTGGTTTTTCTGTAGTCACATTCGACATTACTACATCCTGTCGCTCCATTTGCTCGATAATAGCATATACTGAATGCTGGCTTTCAATATTACTCATTCAAACATGTCTCCACTCTGTTTGACGTTGCTGCTTCTGCCTGTGTGTCATCATATCAATATGTATACAGATTTGGTTTGCAGTAGTTCCAAAGCAGTAAGTGGCTCCTTATATGCTGATGTGGCAAGACTGCTATTAAACCAATGTTTCTTTATTTTGTCTCATGAATGTTATTTTAATGACAGATCATTCGTATTGGTATCCATACATACTAGCATCCATTGCTCTTAGAGTTCCTTCAATGTTTATGCTCTAAGCTAAACAGACTTTCACACTGAATCATTCATTACTGCTATTTTTTTCTCATAGACCAAGTTCTTGTATAACACAATCACTCTCTGTTTATTCAAACATAATTACTTCCATGTAATCATCATTGTTGCTATTAATAATAAAGTCTCGATGTAGTTGAGTTGCTGTCCATAATATATAGCTGGCTTATTAATCAAACTTCTTATATAATCATGTAATCATGTAGTCTTAATTTTTTATCTTCAGCTTTATATTTTTATTGATAATGAAATCAATACTATGTCCTGTATATTCAAGCTGTGTATGCATTTTCTGATTATATCTTTGCCTTTGACATCTGTGATTATATGTCCATCTCAAACATTATTCTACAAATGGAGGCCCCACTTTTCCAAATTAGGGCTCCATCAATGGCTCTTGTCGAGGACATATGCCCCTTGTGGGCATAATGAGATTCTAGCTCTCTCTGGAGAAGCAGATCATATTTAACATGATGCCAAGTGAAACTGGGTGGCCCTAGGGCCCCCAAAGTGAACATTAATCCTTTCTTCTGTCAAACACCTGATTCTGATCATGTAACACTTTGAATCTCCTAAATATGATATTATATCGTTCCTTTTCCTTATCAACAAGAGTATTTGAAAATAGACAAATTTCAGAATCATTTACCCCCAACATCTGATCCCTTATTGTATCTGATGCATCATCCTTATGGATAATAATTATTGGTTATGCTTCATGAATGTAGTCTTTGGTAACCAACTTATGTTTTGAGAGATAATTAGATACACTCTGGCCTCTGCTGAATGGAGAATCCCTATGCATTTGATCAGTCATGCAGCCATCTAGATTAATTTTCTCTGTTTTGATGTCTTCTTGCACACAATTGCTCTATCTCTATACTCCTAATGTTGTTTCTCCTCACAAATAAGTTCTGAAGATAGCCCATATTCAGGAAATATTTCTTCTATTTCATCAAGAATCTGATCAGATTGGACATTTGGATAATTTACAAAACTATTTTTCAACACATTCTCGTCATTGTGCCTGTCCGATTCAATCTCATCTTCACATGTTTAATATAAATTATGCTCGTAGGATGAACTGAAGAGTATATCACGAGTTCTATCAACTTCACAATTATCACTACGCCTGCTATTTTCATCACAATGCTGATGGACTTGATTGCACAGAAAATCCTCTTCAAATAATGGATTCAAGAATATAGAGAACTCAAACACATCTTTTTCTGCTTCCTCTTCAAAGAATGAATTCAAGAACATATAGAATTCAGGCATACCTGTAGGTATGTGATTGATTATTGAGAGGGGGGGTGCATTAGTAATCACAAAATTCAACTTTTATCTTTAGTTTATTCCTTTCACACAATTTACCGATAAGATCCAGATATACCTATAGTGTTGTTATTGGTTAAACAAACAAACAATATAAACATCAAACAATTGTAACACTAGAATTTATCTTGTGGAAATCCGATTAGGGTGAAAACCACGGTGTAAGAATGGTGCCCACAAAATAAAGTACTCTTTTTGAATAGGCTCTATTAGGAGCTTGCCCAATTAAGGGTTACAAAACATTGTTAAGTGTACCTTGTTACAGGATTTCCCTCTAGATCTATTAGGATCTTTACTCTGCTAGGAGTAACCTTGTTAAAGGATTTTAACACTCTAATCTAAGAATGTCAACTTGTTAGAGCCTTTACAATAGACCAATTAAGATCACCCTTCCAAGGGATTTAGACTGCTACAATGGTGAGAAAGTAACAGAAATAATAATGATCTATAATTTGGACTGCCTTGCTATATCGTATCCGATGAAGCTCATCTACATAACAACATACCATTCACTATTCTTCTTTCTTCTCTCTTTGCTCCAATAGCACTGTTCCTCTTTTCAGCAGCTATTATCTCTTCCCTCTTTCCTTATTCTCATTCTCCTTTTTTATCCTTGCAAACCCTAAACCTAAACTTTATGATCTCAAAGACATCTTCTTCATTCATGTAGAAACTCATCAAACAATCCCATAACACTTAACCTAATACTTGACTTTACTTTCCAGACTAACTGATAAAAGATAACTTCACCGATAAGCCATAAGTTTTCGACAAGATAATCTATCACTTAAAATTGTTCTCATCTACCATTCCAACTATTACTCAATAAGATACCTTATGTTCTTCTTGGCTCTTGTAATAAACTGTACTAGTGATATGGTAACAAAATGAAATAATAAGTGAATTAGTTGACATCAATGACAAACAATATAACTGATTAATGAACATTTTATAGCTTCCTGTAGTCCATCAACAACTTGTTAATCAGTTATGCCAACAATACCTTCATGAGAGCTTTTATCTGGATCATCAGGTGTACCATTCCATAAGATATCAGCAAATTGTATACCTTTACTAAATTCATCCTTTTGAGAATCGTCATCTGCTTGATTAACAAAACTGATATCTTCATTATCATTACCTCCTTAAAGTTCCTCTTGTTCATATACCGTATGCAGTTCTATTTCATTATCACTATTTGATTCCTAGTAGTTATCATCTCCTTCATCTAGTACCCCCTATTTATACATTGATCCATTAACTTGTTTACTGTGGTAAATTGAGAAAAAAAAAGGACTATTTCTCTCAACATGTTTTTGATACTCTGTCAAGCGTGGGTAATGAAGGCCGATACTTACTTCTAGTTGAATCCTATGCCAAAAGAAGCAATCAAATTTGCGACTTTGCACTTGAAGGGAGTGGCGCATGAATGGTGGCATCACAACACCATCACATTGGGGCATGATCAAATAACTACTTACACGAAATTCATTAAGAGATTGATAA
Organism: Cupressus sempervirens; assembly: GCA_028749045.1. Lineage (NCBI taxonomy): Eukaryota > Viridiplantae > Streptophyta > Pinopsida > Cupressales > Cupressaceae > Cupressus > Cupressus sempervirens. The sequence continues at coordinate 366,385,290 of CM053791.1, read as the reverse complement.
AGTGATTTGATGGTAAAGATTTGGAACTCAATTTCAAAGATTTGGCACAGCTAAGACAAACTGGATCGGTCAACCAGTACATTGCGGAATTTCAGAAACTCTCTGTTTTGGTCATGGACATTTTTGAAAGAAGACGGATAGTGCTCTTTATGGACAGACTGATAGAACCACTGATAGGTTGGGTCAAAGGGTTCAATCCTGTCACTCTGTCGGAGGCTATTAAGAAGGCATGGAGCATGGCATCATCATCGACATCATCGTCTCGAAGTTACTCACCCCAAACTGTTGGTGTTTTCGAGGGACAGAGATAATAAACCTCCACCTAGGAAGCTGTCATTGGACGAAGCTACCAGACAAGAACTCCAAAGGAAGAAATTATGTTTCAACTGCAAGGGACCGTGGGAACCTAGCTACAAATACCTCGAGAAAGGAAAAATACACTACATTGAGGTCATGTCCGATGATGAAGATGCAAAGAAAGAAACACTTGCCGAAGACAACTAACATCACGATGACACCAACATGGTTAGTCTGAACCGTATGAAAAGAATTGCAGCTTTGGTATGGCACGGAGAAACTATTGCCCTAGCAGGTAACCCGAGGTGCACAGTTTTTCTTGTACGGGGTACCCTTCAAGGACAAAGGGTTACGGTGATGTTGGATAGCGGAGCTACTCTAAACTTCATAAACTCATCTCTGGTGAAGTGAAGAGGTCTACCTACAGAGACACACCCAAGATTTTAGGTCAAGGTTGCCGGAGGCATTCTTCTGCCCTATACACACCTTGTTCCTCAGCTAAGTATCACAATGGCGAATCACACAGTGACCAAGGATTTCTTCATAGTGGACCTTGATGACATGGAGGTTATTCTAGGCATACAGTGGATGGAGACACTTGATGAATACACTTAGAGCTTCAAACAGATGGATTTCACTTTTGTTGTCAATGGGAAGAAGGTTGTTCTTCGCAGAATGGCAAATGAGGGTCCGAAGGAAGTTTTCGTGCATTAGATGGAGGCCATTTTTTGGCATGATGACATTGCGTGGGTTGCATATTGTTTTGTCTCGACGAAACCTATAAAGGGGCAACAAACATCTCCATAGGATGATGATCTCCAGGATATTTTGAGTAAACATGATAAAGTTTTCATTGACATTCCTCCTGGCATACCGCCTCATCGAGGGTTTGAACATACAATCGAGTTGGAAGCAGGAGCCAAGCCAGTCATAACCACACTGTATCATCACCCCAAGAAGTTCAAAGATGAGATCGAAAAGACAATTTAGGAACTGCTAGAGAAAGGATGGATCTGCCCCAGTTCTAGCCCTTTCATGTCATCTGTGGTATTGGTCAAAAAGGACAGGACGATGCGCATGTGTGTGACCTACCGTGCGTTGAACAAAAAAACAATAAAAATAGATATTCCATCCCAAGGATAGATGAGTTGCTGGATGAATTACATGGCGCAGTCTATTTTTCAAAAATAGATCTCTATTCCGAATACCATCAAATCCGTACGAGGGAAGAAGACAGAGAAAAGACGGCCTTCCATTGTCACTATGGACATTATGAGTTTTTGGTCATGCCGTTCGGATTGACAAATGCACTTGCTATATTCCAATCATGCATGAATTGCATTTTCAACAAACAATTGCGTAAGTACTTATTGGTATTTTTTGATGATCTTATTTATAGCAGGGGAAGGGAGGAGTACTTGAAGCATCTGAATGAAGTCCTGAGGATCATGGAGGAGCAGTCTTTGTTTGCCAAGCAATCCAAGTGTGAATTTGGTATGATAGAAATATTGTACCTGGGGTATGTTGTCAGTAAATACGGAGTTCAAGTTCATCAGGAGAAGATTCAAGCTATCCTTGATTGTCCTATCCCAAAATCACTCTCGAAATGGCGAGGATTTCCAGACTGTGCAATTACTACTGGAGGTTCGTTAAAGGATTCTGTCAGCTCAGCGCACCCTTAGCGGATCTGACAAGGGGTCTTTCCAATGGAATGAAAAGACACAACTCACTTTTGATAAGCTGAAAGAGGCAATGAGCACTTGTCCCGTACTTGCATTACCTAACTTCACTCGACCGTTCATTTTGGAGTGCGATGTGTCTAGAGAAGGCATTGGTGCGATACTGATGCAAGATAGACACCCCATAGCTTATGAGAGCAAGAAGCTTACGTAGATAGAATGTCTATATTCCATCTACAACAAAGAGATGTTGGCCATCGTACATGCACTAACCAAGTTTAGGCAATATCTAGTCGGTGTCAAGTTTGTCGTCCGTACGGATCACAATAGTTTGAGATATTTTCTAGAGCAATGGGACTTGAACAAGAGGCAACAAAAATGGGTAAGTAAGGTTCAAGCTTTTGATTTTGACATTGAAAATGTGAAAGAAAAGAATAATGTGGTTGTAGATGCCTTGCTTAGGAAACCCGCCAATTGCTCACTAAACCAGATTTTAGCTCACTAGAAGGCACATCTATTGGTACAATACTCCAAAAACACATTTTCCTGTGACCTAATGAATGGCAACACCCAAGATAATTAGTACGGAGTGGTGGATGACATCATCTACTATAAGAATTGGATATTTTTGGTGTCGGAATCCAAATTGAAGTAGAAAATCTTGAAGGAAGTACATGACTAACCCCTGCGAGGACACTCAGGTTTCCTCAAAACTTGCAAAAGTCTTTGGGAGAGGTTTTTATGGAAAGGCCTTAAAGGGGACGTGTTGTAGTATTTAAGAGAGTGTGCAGTCTGCCAGCAGAACAAGTCCGAACATACTCTACCTATCGGGTTACTACAACCTCTGCTAATTCCAGAACATAAGTGGGAAAGTATATCGATGGATTTCATAATAGGGCTTCCCAAGGTGAACGGAAAGGATTGTATTTTTGTGGTGGTTGACAGATTGACAAAGTATGCATATTTCTTTGCCATCCCTCCGATTTTCAGGTTGCACAAGTTGCCAACCTGTTTTTTAGAGAAGTCTTTCGTCTGCATGGATTACCCCAAAACATTGTTAGTGATCGGGATGGGCGATTCATCAATATCTTCTGGACCGAATTGTTTCAGAAGGCAAGGATAGAATTATTGCCAAGTACTAGTTACTGCCCGCAGACAGACGGACAAATGGAGATTGTGAACAAATGGCTCGAAGGTTACCTTCGGAACTACATCTCGGCACAACAACAAGCATGGGTCAAATGGTTACGTCTAGGGGAATATTGCTGCAATACCACATACCACATGTCCATCAGAATGACACCATTCAAAGCTCTGTACGGGTACGAACCCCTCTCCTTCATTGACATAGTTCTAGGTGACAGCCGCACACCAAGGGCGAGGGACTGGCTTCAGGAGGGATAGGACATACTGAGATGCTTGAAAAAAAACCTACAGGAGGCACAAAATCAACGGAAGATGTATGTTGATAGACACAGAATGGAGAGGAGTTTCGAAGTAGGGGATTTGGTCTATCTTTGGCTCTAGCCATACCAACAATCTTCATTGAAGGAAAAGGGAAAATAAAAATTGAAGCCAGGATTTTTTGGCCCCTACTGTGTAGTTTGTCGTGTTGGTGAAGTCGCGTACAAACTAAAACTCCCAAAGGGAAGCCGTATTCATAACGTTTTCCATGTTTCATGCCTGAAGAAGGCCGTAGGGCAAAATGTCACGACAGCCACAGACCTTCCACCACTCAATGGAGGAAAGCTCGTATTGGAGTCAGCCGAGATCATTGAAGTACGTGAGAAGACTCTGGGAATCGCACGGTGAAGAAATATCTGGTGCATTGGAAACACTTGCCATTGGACAACGCGACGTGGGAAGGCGAGCACATTCTCCAGCACCCAGCATAACATTTGCTTGAGGCCAAGCAAAATTTGGGACGAGAGGACTGTAATGTTCCTATTATAAAATAAATCATTTATCAAACTATTGTAATGGGCCGATTGATTTTATGTATCTCGGACCCATTCTTATTTTGTTTCCGTAGTTTGTGCCGCCGTCGGCTATCTTTGTACACCCTCAGAAAGTTTTCCCCAATAGCTATTTAAGCCAAAGTAACAAGAATCGGAATCGGTAAGGCCGAATCGAATCGTGAATCGGCAATGAATCGGCGATGAATCGGCAAATTTGAAAAAGCCCTTTAAATTTAAAGATTTTAACAATTTAAAACTTATTTCATGCACCCTTTATTGAATATAACTTAAACACACTATAACATCATCAAATAGAAGTTAAAACTTAACATACATAAACATGGAACATAAAATCCATCACATATGTAACTATGTTATCTAAAATGTAAATTGTAGGCTAGCTGAAGTAAATAGAAATCAAATGATCAAAATGATTTAAATCATAGAATGTATGTAAGATGATCCATAAGACATCAAATCATAAATGTATGTAAGAATCTAAGATAAAGATCCATGAAAGTTTGAAACATATGTCTATCAATGATTCAGTATCAATATCTGTAAACAAAATATAAAAACAAGGCTCCAGCTCAAGCCTCAGACTCATAGTCATCATCATCATCCTGAAGCTCGGTTGCAACCTCAGCCTCAGCCTCTGAGTATCCAGTCTGCCTAGTAGCAAGGCGTCTAATGTAGGTCCTAGAGGACCGCCGAGCCATATCTCCCGCATGTAAGATGGGCTCATGAACGTCGCTAGGGCCTGTGCCTGTGCGTGCATGTGTGCGTCTACCAATGCCTAAAGAACGTGCTCTAGCTGCCTCAGCCTCTATATCCACCTGGTCAACCCACACACGGTCTTCCTCAGTGAAGACTGGATCCACAACCTCTGTGAGCCACTCTAATTCTGGATCAATCTCCTCCAGAATGATCGGAGAGGAGTCAGTGCCCAAAATTTGTCTGATCCTATGACGGAGGTTGTAATGAACAAAGACAATATCATTCAACTTCTGCAATGTCAACCTATTTCTCCTCTTCGAATGGATGTGCTCGAACATGGACCAATTGCGCTCACATCCAGAAGCGCTGCTTGGCTGACTCAGAATACGAATGGCAATTTTTTGAAGTTTTGGGGTTGTGGCCCCAAACATTTGCCACCATCTATCTGCAATAAGGGAAAATTTGAAAATAGAAACAATTAGTCTCATTTACAAATTACAAGTTAACTCTAAAATTACATAATCAACTTTAAGATTAGAATCTAGATTCATGAACATTGAATATATTATTTAATTTTTACCTGGCTGTAGTGTTGTCTGAGCATTTATGGCCATCTTGCCAGAGAAAAGTGGCCCCTCTTTATTGTTGAACTGGTCTAGCTCAACAATCGCAGCTGCGCTATCTTCATCGCTACTCAACCTCTGAATCACTGTGTATAAGCCAGTGAGAACCTCCGCATCCGCCTTGAACTCAGGACGGAAACGATATGCCGGATTCAGAAAGTAAGCTGCTGCATGGATGGGTCGATGGAGCTGATTCTGCCATCTCCTATCGATGATGTCCCAAATAGGGCCATACCTCTCCTGCACTCCTACATATTGGGCTCTGATGGCCTCCTTGGCCCTATCCATGCCCTCATAAATGTAGCCCATAGAGGGCTTCTCCCCATCAGCAGTTCGTAGCAAAGCTACAAGGGGCTCAGTGACTTACATATAAAGTAAAACAAAAAACTTGAGTCAAAACTTAAATATAAAATAATATAACTTAAAGTAAAAGTAAAATACTAAATGTTAAATTGCAATAAATTTACCTGCAGGATTTCTCTAGCGGGTTTCCAAAAACCATCCTCATCAAATATGCAATCCGCCACATCTATCCCTATAGTGGTCATAGCATAGGAAGAGGAAATCCACTCCCGCCCAACAAACATGCTCCTTAATTCATCCCTTGATGTCAACAAGGACTGCAAGGTGATGAAATTCGAGGCAAACCTCGTGATACCTGGGCGAGCTAACTCTTTGCCTTTTGTGTACTTCCTCATTGTGCTAAGGACAAATGAATGATTATAAATGAATTTGCATATGTTTTTTGCCCTTTCCACACATGACTTGACAAACTCAAGTTTGCCAATTTCCTCCAACATGAGGTCAATGCAATGTGCCGCACAAGGGTACCAAAATATGGTGGGGTGCCTCTCCATCAAAAGTTTACCTACAACAATTTTAAGTCAATTAGAAATTCAAATTTCAAAATTCAAATAAATTTATTTTCAAAACTTGAAAAGTTAAAAGTTTACCTGCAGCAACATAACTTGCTGCATTATCCGTCACCACCTGGATCACATTTTGTTCTCCCACCTCTGCTATGACTTCCTCAATAGCCTCACATAAGTATGTGGCATTTTTTACATGTGCGGAAGCATCAATGGGTTTGATGAACATGGTATATCCTACAAGTAACAAAACAACGAATTAGAATATTAAAATTAAATGGATCATCAACAAATTAGCATTCAACAAATCAAAATTTACAATTATGTATGTAGGAAAGTAGAATGATCAATTACCTCCACAGGATACAAGAAAATTGAGGAGTGTTCTATTCCTCCTATCTGTCCAACCATTAGTCATGATGGTGCAACCCTTTGCAATCCACTCCTTTCGGTTCTCCTCGAGCTCAACCCTCATGTCCTCTACCATCTCATCCAAGAGGTATCCGCTCAACTCAGCCTCAGTTGGGGCTTTAAACCCCGAACCACAAATAGCAACCGCGTCTATCATGTTCTGCCAATAAGGAGCCCTGTCACAAATAAAAATTTAGATGTCAAAGACTCAAATTATAAAACAAGTAAATATAATTAAAGTTTTACTTTTACTTTTAATTTTAACTTTAAAGAAAACAACGAAAAAGGAATCAATTACCTGGCTGCAATAAATGGAATGTTGCAAAAGTACCAAAATTTGCATACTCCTTTCTGGCAGCATCATGAATTTCCTTGTTCAAACCCATGCCCTCAAGTGTGGGTTGGGAACCAGGAGTAGTGCGGGGCACAAAGTAACTATCCATTCTGTTTTTCCGCACTCTAGGCTGCAATAGGTTGGTGTGGGACTCTGTCTCAGTATGTGACCGACTAGCACTAGCACGAGCAGAAGAACTAGGATAAAAAGGAGGCCTAGAAGAACCCTCTCCAACACAACCTACAGATGCAGAAGCTGATGCAGATGCAGATGTGGATGCGGCCGCAGATGCGGATGCGGGAACATGGGAGCCAATACCATTTAACCCTTCAAGTTGCATTTTCCTATTGGCTTTGTCTTTTTCAATTTTTTCTAATGCCAAGCAAGTGCGTTTTGCCTCAGGAGTTTGGTGAGTGCAAATTGTAACATCGTGTCCAGGTATAGCAGCAATGTGGTATTTCAATCTATAAATACCCCCAGAAGTTATTTTTTCTTTACAAAAAATACATTTTGTTTGATATTTGGTTCTTCCAGGAAACTCTTCGTTATATTTCCAACATTCATCTTTTCTATCCATTGCGAATTTGCAAAAAATGAAAGCAAAGGCTGCTGCAATAAAAATTTATATGTAAAATATCAAAGTTTGAAGCTAATAAAAGCTACAAAACAACAAACCCTAGTTTGCAACTTAGTAAAAATAAAGAACATTCAACATCTAAACTAAAAATCTTGAAAACTATAAAAATTTAACAAAAAATGCATAATACACTAACATGCAAAAAAAAAAAAGAGCACTTACCTCTTGCAAATGAGTTGAGGAGTGTTGAGATTGGCTCCCTAATGCTCCCAATGCAATTGATGGCCTCCCCAAATAGATTGCTGATCTCTTTTGTGCTCTTTCTTCTTGCCGGTTAGAAACCTATGGCTTTTCTTTTCTCTTCTTCTCTCTCACTTTTCCTCTCTTCTACTCATGTTAAACAAATAGAAGGCCCTTTAGGGTTATAACAAAGAGAATAGGTCAAAAACAAAGTAAAAAAAACAAGCAATTTTTTTAAATTTTACAACTCTATACTTTATTGGCCGCGGGCGATTCATGCCGATTTTTCCAGGCGATTCATGCGATTTTTTGTATGAATCGCCTGAATCGGCGATTCAGGCGATTCACCTGAAGAAATCGGCAATGGCGATTTTCGACTCTAAAAAAAATCGCCACTGTTGAATCTAATCGCCGATTCAGGCGATTTTATGGCGATTCTCATTACTCTGATTTAAGCACAGCTTAGAAGCAGTCTTTAGGTATGTTTTTGGATTATTTTTTATGTACTGCGAATTCTTGTTGGAGTTCTGGATTGTCCGCCATTTCAGAAGTGAAAGATCTTCCCTATTTGGCCTATGTGGTTTCAGTGGGATTCAACCCTCACCCTATTCCGTTGTTGCATGTATTACTTCGCTCAGATTTGGCAAATTGGAGCATCATCTTTTGCAGATATTAATTGAAGGATTATTTGTATTCAAGTCTCTATTATTGTCTGGAGTTCATCTAAATTTGTTGTTATTTTTGTATGAACAAAATCGCTGTCATTGTTGTGGTTGTATCACTTACAACACATACTAATGATTGTCCCTCCTCCAAACTTCCATACTACCCTTCATTTGCACCATACGGCCTAAAACATACCTCCACCGTATGGCCTAAAACACACTTTCATCGTACGGCCTTTTGATTTCTACCGTATAGAAGTCACCTTGACACACCCACCATATAGCTCCTACTTCTTCATTGTACGACCCTCCTATGGATATCGTATGGCCTCTCCTGCACATTGCTTCAACAACGTACGAACTTCTTGATAGCAACTTCGTACTTTCTCTACTTTTCTCCACCGTACGGACCCCATTGCCTTGTACGGCTGATCTTTTCATTCGTGTACTAGTTATTCAAGCTTCATCTCCGCTAGTTATCCAGTTCTCTATACTTGGGAACATCACATTGTGATCATCTTTCACGTCCAATGTTACTCTCTGGCTACCTTCATTGCACTTTGTCTCTGAATATCATGTGTTCCTTGCTTGTATATATTTGTTTGTTTGTATCATGACTTGTAATGTCCCCTTCTTGGGACAATAGAAAATTTAAAGACGTACTCAAAAAATATTATAATTGACTTTGAGAGCATGGATTAAAATTATAAGAGGTCAATTTAATATTATAAGGTGGGCTAAAGGTGACAAGGAGGGATAAGACAAAAAGCCAAGAGGAAAGTCAAAGAGTCACAGCTTTGTGGGTTAAAAGGAGAGAGGCTCATTCTTTCAGATATGATTGATTTATGATTTAGCTTTTAGTTTCTCTCTTGCCAGAGTTATTCAAAAAGCTTTAGCTTTCAGCCAGTGTGAGGACATAGCCTCTCGTGTTGGTAGACAGTGAACGCAAACCCATTGTCTGTGGAGATGTCACATTAGGTGTCTTGTGCGGGTTACAGGTTCTTCTCTTAGTGTTCCAATCTGAATGTAAAATTGTGTTTAAGATTGGATTTTGAATGCTGGTTATTGTATTGCTATTGTATAATGCATAAACATGTTTTAAGAAATTTTCTGAGAGTTTACTGGTTTTATACTATTGGTTTGTAACGCATTCTTATATGCTTGAATTCTAAATGATATTTTGAGAACGAAATCAGGTTAATATCCATTTGGTATATTTTAGTGGTATGAGCTGGTCTTCCTGCCAACTTGTAAAGTTATAAGAGAGACAAATTTTTATAAGGATTTATCAGAAACATTTTTTAAGTTGAGGGGAAATATTTGGAGTTGACGAGACTGAATTTTGGGTATACATTTGTTTGGGCCCATCTACTTAGAATACTGGAAAACCATTACAAATGGTGCAGAAAGAGATTCTGTAAATGGTCAGCAAAGTGGGGGAATGTTTCAAATTATTCATTTGCCATGAATGGTTGGGAAAGAAAATATTGTTGTCATATATCTTATGACCTATTGCAAGGTTGTTAAAGAGTACAAAGACAAAATCTCTATAGTTTTCAATACTCTTCTATTGGAGGCGATTCATAGTTGCCGAGTTGGGATATATCAGTCTAACTACGCGGCAGCTAAAAATCTTGGAGAAAGGAAAAATCACTTCTAGAATCTGCAAAGAAACAGGTGACTAGAATCATTTGCTAGCACAGGATGACAACCCTATGGAGTGTTTGGACGTAGCCTCAAACCCCTTTTTGTTTAACTCTCGGTAGAATCATTGATGAATGAGCTCCTTCTACTATTCACATAACTATAAGGTGCTCGGATGTGGAATATTAGTTTCAGAAGAATAGAGCATAGGTATGATGCATTTCACAAAAGTGATTGAGTTGGCATTGGAGGGACACGAATCAAATACAAACTGAGAAATATAAAACCATGAGACACCTAGCCAGGTGATGGTGTTATCACTGTTAGGTGTTGGGTTTGAACAGGGATTGATTGTTTGGAAATACAGCGAATTCTCAAGTCTCCATTGGGCTCTCCAACAGTAGAACTATGTAACGAGAATTAGTAGGAGTCCATTGCTCATGCCTACATATGCTTAGGTGATCGGGATTGTCACCACAGAGATGCCTGTGGCCTGGGAATTCCATACAATACTCACTCTATATTAGGTGATTTGACAAACCTCTCGTACTCATCAAGGCTGAATGTGTTGCATTCTGTGGGTCAAGTGTGTCCCAACGTGGGCTTCAATTTGGATTTGATATTGAAGTGTTGGTACAGTCGTAAGAGAAGAATCGAGCAAACCAGAAATGTAAACCCTTCTCTCATTTGAGACTGCCACCAAACTGCAACGTGTCCTATCCGGAATGTAATCGATAGTTGGTGATTATGGAATGTAATCAAAGGAGTTCTCCTAATCTGGCACAGAGGGGTTAAAAATAGTGATTTTCAACAATGAGAGAAAACAGGAACCGTCAATTGTCCAAGTTGGCATCTAAGATTGATGAGTTGGAATCACAAGAGCTTAACAGCTGCAAGAACTATTAATAAATCGGGGAATAAAATTACTATCTTCTAGTTTATATGCCCAAGCATTTGATTTGTTACTTGCACCAAGTGTTGAGGAATGGTTATTAGAATCTCTAAGTCAATATAAAGTGAGCCACTACAAGGAGTGACTCCTCATTCGGTATGTCATGAACAGGGAAGTGGTGTTGTGTCATTCAGTCACACAAGCCATCGTGTCTCTTATTGCTAGATATAGTTATTATTGTGATCATTAGGGTGGATTTGTGATGAAGGAGACATTGGTGCGAATTACCAGTTTGGTCAAACCGTGAGTTGTTTCCTTTAATGTGGAGTGGGTTCCTAAGCTGCGGACAGAATCAGTAGTCATTTTGCATCTACATGGAGTTTGAGGAATCAAGAAATTTGTAGAAGAATAGAGAAATGATGTAGACAATATTTTACTAGATTGATATTATTGTTGAAGGGAAGAAAATCTTATGATAGTGTATTTGGTAGCTCGGGGATTCATATTGGTTTCGATTTTTCTCTTAATTAAATTTGTCAGTGCCTGCTAATGTTCCTTCCTGTGAGTTGGTAGGACAAAAATTTGTCTCAATATTATTCTTTGGAACTGTCTGTCATGGCGACCAGTTGAAGCAACGAAAATGGCGTGCATAGAGCATTGACAGGAGTAGTCGGTTAGCAAGAGGATGAATTCAAAGCTCCTGTTTCAATTGAGCTACAAAAATGTTTAGGTGATGAAGATTACAATGGTGTTGTTGGATTTTACATTCTTCCTCGGGTAGTGGATCACTTTGCAACAACATACAGTAGATACTCTAGAGCATCTGATGGTTGTGGAAGACCGCGAATAGACGAGTGAGATGAGGATGTTTCAAGGTTAAAAATTATTGCCGTTGAACTTCTAAATGATATGGGATGTAATGGTGCTAGTTTATCAGAAGACCTCATTAGTGAGATGACTCGATTTTGAGCCTTTGAAATCCACTGTATTGTAGCATTTGTGGGTGGTATTGCATCATAGGAAGCTATTAAGGTTAAACTCTAATTACGAAGCAATTTGTTCCTCTTACTGGGACATTTGTGTTTAATGGTATTTATCACAAGTCCCAATTGCTTGCGATGTAAGGATATTTAGTAGACCAATCACATGAAATTACTGAGCACAAAGGTTGTCAGCAATAGGCTATACAAATGGAGCATTTTGCAACAAGTTATCTTTCTTCTCATGTGATTTGTATTCAAGATATATAAGTGCCTAAAATACTGTTCTAAAAAGGTTTCTCAGGTTGGGATCAGAGTTGGCTGTTACTACATGAAAAGATATACCAGCAAATGATCAAGGGGTTGGTTGATGCATAAAAGCAAGTTAAAATAGGAGACCCTCTGAACAAAGATACATTGTAGGACCATTGCATACCCAAACCTCAAAGATGAAATTTGAAAAAGGCATTCAAATGATAAAATCTCCTGGTGGGCATATTCTTACAGGTGGTTCAGTTGCACAATGAAGGTTGACGGTTTTTGAAAGCCTGACGGAGGAATGAAGGCATGCAATACCATTAAGTGTTTTAGTCACTGCCAGACTATATTTGGATAGATACTATCAAGCTCGTCAAGTTGGGATCTATCGGGATATAAAGGCAATCATAAGAAACAAATCAAACTACCTTGATTACAAACTTGAAAGGTACTATGAAGCTACAAGAGCAATTAGGCTGGAATTTTGAATATGATACAAGAGTAGAAATACTCGACATTTATAGAGAGCATAATAAACTTCCTACCCAAGTTCAGAATGACTTATCATTCAGTGATTACATGGATTTTCATCCAGAGCAACAAAATAAGACTGATATGGCAAAAAGGAAGTATTTGGAATTTGTTCAGGATCTCCTTGCAAAAGACCAGTGTAAAAATGTGTATGAAGAATTTCCAACAAACCAAAATCATCTAATAGAGGATCTTGAAAAAGAAGAGCAGTCAACTACCATTGATTTGCAGCCTTCTCATGGTCACATAGATGATGTTACACAGGGTGCAAGTTTCTACGTTGATGATTTGGAGGTTAGCTTTGACAAGCAGGTTGATGAGGCCGGTTGCACATGAGGTAATAGCAGGTTGGGGTCCTTGTATGATGAGCCTTTATATACAAATGATAACATAGCAGCACTTTGGCCTTTACATACAAATCAAGAGAACAGGGGAAAGAAGACCTATGATTTTGAGAGGTGTGATGAACCATATATTTTTGATGCCCATAACATGAATTTAGAGGAACAATCCAAGATGAAACTGCAAAATGATGAACCACTTCAACATGACAATAATGAAATGCATACCTCAAAGAACCAGCTGAAGGTTAGTGAAGACATAGTTGTGGCATCTTTGGTATGTTATGATAGCACTCACAAGATGGTTGAAGATCTCTATAGGAAGGCTCAAAGGGAAGTGGAAGGAGATTGACCTGTTGCAAATTTGCAAGTGGTCAAAACAGCCCTTGAATCTATATGCTTTCTTTTCGACGGGGATTATACGTTTAAAATGGCTGACATATTTGTCGATCAGTTGAATAAAGAAAGGAATGAGATAAAGGAGCTCAACAAGGAGCTTAAATATGCTCATGAGGCATTGGATGGTACTCAGTTTTCTCTTTAGGAAGCAGAAAATCAGATCAGGATTGCAAACCATTTTCAGGAACATGAGGGTAAAGAGAGGCAGGAGTTTTTCCAAGAAGTAATTGAGGAACTTGATAGCATTCAGCAGACTTATGACTTGGACAGTTGTCCCAAAAGAACAAGTACCAAAATCTCAAGTTACATTCAGCTTATGGACAACCCTATGTTTGAAGTGGATGCTGATTGGACTTCTAATAATCCCATTTTTGAGATAAACGAGGGAACTCATTTTGATTGTCATAAAGAAGATGATTTTGATTTCAAAATATTGAATCCTGGTACAATTCCTAGTAGTGAATCTTGGTCATAGGATAAGAGTGGTGAATTGACTATTGTTGCTTGTCATTGGATTAGTCCAAATATGGTTCCCGATTTCACCCCATACAGGAGTTGGATGGATTTCCTACATCAACCATTAAATAGATCTTGTTGGAGCATTGATGAGAGTTATGTTTCAATCATAGCAAATGGCTCTTCAGCTTCATACTTACTCATAGCACCTATGTACTTGGGGGTTCTCCAGATTTATGACGACAATATGGTTTTTGATGTGCCCATAGTGTTATTTTCAGTTTTTGAGCAGCTCATTTCTTACATCATCTATTTAGGTCCTGTTGTCACCATCTACTCGGTTATACATTGCCCCTTGATACATTACTACCTCATCATATTAGTTGGTCAAAGAACAGGGTTTGGGATCTAGTTGTTGACCATATGTACCTATGGCTTGTTGAGGATGTTGTTGTAGTTCTACTCTGTGTGAGACTAGATGCGATGATAATCAGAGTTGTACAGTTTACAGGTGTAGCGACATTTCATAGATTTATATGGGATCCAAGGATCCGGTTGATGGATGAGATGTAGAGTGACACCTTACTTTGCAATGTGGCAGAGTTTGTTTTCAAATTGGGCTTCAGGGCAACCTACAGATTCATATAGGATCCTGGTACTCATTGCTTGAGGACAAGCAATCTCGAGGAGGGAAGATTTGTAATGTCCCCTTTTTGGGACATTAGAAAATTTCAAGGCATATTCATAAAATATTATAATTGACTTTGAGAGCATGGATTAAAATTATAAAAGGTCAATTTAATATTATAAAGTGGGCTAAAGGTGACAAGGAGGGATAAAACAAAATGCCAAGAGGGAAGTCGAAGAGTCAAAACTTTGTGGGTTAAAAGGAAAGAGGCTCATTCTTTCAAATATGCTTGATTTATAATTCAGTCTTTAGTTTCTCTTGTGGGAGTTATTTATAAAGCTTTAGCTTTCAACCAGTATGAGGACGTAGCCCCTCGTGCCGGTAGATAGTGGATGCAAACCCATTGTCCATGGAGATGTCACATCAAGTGTCTTGCACGTGGTTACAAGTTCTTCTCTTAATGTTCCAATCTGACTGTAAAACTGTGTTTAAGATTGGATTTTGAATGCTAATTATTGTATTGTTGTTGTATAATGCAATAACATGTTTTAAGGAATTTTATGAGAGTTTATTGGTTTTATATTGTTGGTTTGTAACGCATTCTTATATGCTTGAATTTTGAAGGATATTTTGAGAAATAAATTGGGTCAATATCCGTTTGGGATATTTCATGACTTCATTGTTGTTTCTATTTGGTCTTTGAGTTCTTGTTACTACTGTATACAATTTCCTATCAGCAAGATTTATATTTCACCGGTTTGATGTATATTTGTCTAATATGTCATTGTTTTGTATATTTTTATCATAGTCTCTTCTGAGCTCTCTTCTATCCATCCAACACACTTACTTTGGTTTGGCTTTCTGTTCCAGAATGACCATAGGATATATATTTTACTTCAACCATACCTTCATATCTGTGACTTTACTTTATTCCCCTTGTAGTGGCAAGTATTTAATTCTTACTTTTACCCCATCAAAAAAGCGTTTATTTGGAACTTATTCAATTTTCTTTCCTCAATACTTTCATTTGATTCCTTCATAATCTCTGACTTTGCAATAATATCCCTGTGTTTTTTCTTGGCACCAAGTTATGCATATTCTTGAGAGTCCCTCATTTGGATTTTCTTAATTATAAATACTATCATAGTACTCCTCCTGTAAGTCATGTAAGACGTCTAGTTTATTGAATGTAATCTGCTACAAATTTATGTCCTCTTCTATTGCTATTCACATTGTCTTCTTATTTAGTCATTGTTTATACTACATAGTATATCTTTGTGAGACCCACGAGGTCTTCGTTTCTATTATGTGAGTTGCTAAAATATACTACTTGTCCATTTATAATTTTACTTTTTCAATTTATCATTATAAGTTGTATCACATTTTGCTGATACTATATTTCAATCTTTAACATTGATGATGAATGTAATTCCTTTTTTTGGGACATTAGAAAAGTTAAAGACATATTTGTATAATATTAAAATTGACTTGGAGAGTGTGGACTCGAATTATAAAAGGTCAATTTAATATTATGAAGTGGGCTAAAAAAGACAAAGAGAGATAAGACGAAAGGCTAGGAAGGGAGCCAAAAGAGTCACAGCTATGAAGTTAAAAGGAGATGAGATTCATTCATTTGGCATGCTTGATTTATTATTCAGATTTCAATCTCTCTTCAGAGAGTATTCGGAAAGCTTCAACTTTCAGCCAGTGTAAGGATGTAGCCCCTCGTGCTGGCAGACAGTCGACGCAAACCCATTGTCCATGGAGACGTCATTTCAGGTGTCTCGTATGCGCTTACAGGTTCTTATCTTAGTGTTCCAATCTAACTATAATTATGTGTTTAAGGTTGGATTCTGAATGCTGGTTATTGTATTGTTGTTGTATAATGCAATAACATGTTTGAGGAATTTTATTGAGAAATTTTTGGTTTTATATTGTGGGTCTGTAATGCATTTTTATATGCTTGAATCCTGAGTACCATTTTGAGGAGGAACGATTTAATATCTATTGGAGTTTCTACTGATTTCTATTGTGTTTTGTAATACATTTGCACATGTTTAGTTAAAAATATATTTTGAGAAAAAATCGAGTAAATATGCGATTTGGGATATTTTAGTGGTATCAGAGCTATTGAACCTAGTGGGTATATTCAGAGTTTTGAATCAGAGCTTAGTTGCAAATATCCATATAGAGTAATGGATAATTGATATATATCAAAGTGTGGTTTATTCTGGAGTCCATTTTTAGTAAAGAGCAGCCCTTTAAAACTCTAAGATTATAAATCTTTGTGGTCAAGGGAAATGAAATGAAAATGTCAGATAAGTCCTTGCCCTGAGACTATGGTTGAAAATCTTATAGATTGCAGAATCCAACTAGAAGAACAAAAGTAAAAGGATTCCTTGCGTCATCTATTATTCACTTTATGTAGTGAATCTTTATATTATCTTTACCATTATCAAGTCATTATTGGTAGCTAAACAACTATTGGGTTTCTTCAATTTGCTTGCGGTAATACATATACTGCCAGTGGAATTTCAAGTCTTTTCTAGCACCTTCAGTAGTTTGTAAAATGATTGTCGAATGCCAAAATGTTTGCGGGACCAGATTTATTAATCTTGAGAAACCAATTTCATTAGCAGAAGGATAATACCGTGGATTCAAGAATATTATGAAATTGCGAGAGCCTTGAAGCCTTCACGAATATTATGATGTTTATGCCACTTGATGGTTATATATCTCAGACAAATGATAGAAGGCATTTTCATCTTGAAGCGAAGTCAAGTCTCTATTGTGTTGTCTCAGCTTCACCTAGTAGAATCCGTCAAGGGTGAGATGATTGGTGTTATGTGTTACGTAGGAACTAAGTTGTGGAACCAAATGAGAACATTTTGGCAAGGACGGTGATTCGATAGTAACCAACACATCTTACTTCCAACTACGGCCTACTCCTAACAATCTACATTATACCATTTAATATCCTGGTATCATCTAACACAACTGAATGTTTAGCGGGAGTCTCAAACGATGAGGAAGTTAACTCTGACATCTTTCATATGTTCAGAAATCTGAAATGTCGTTTTAATGGCCAGAGTAAAGATTTTGATTACTTTTCGACAGGTGTGGTTTGTTATGAGCGGAGACAATTATCTCTAATTTTGTTAATGCATTTTTAAGTTTGTAACTGTTGAAGGACCCATATTATGTGGTATTGCCATGAATGATAAAGCATTAAGGGAAGTGATGGTTGTAAGCATCACTGTGAGCTAACGTGTATGCCATTAAATCTCAATACATATAGCAGAAGAGATTACCATGGATTTACCGTGAAACTCCATTGACAATTTTAGTCCATGAATTGTAACCAGCCATATCCCACCATTGTGGGAGATTTAGAAAATAGAATGACACCTACCAACTGTTACAAGATAAAGAAATTCCCTAACAACTATATCCATCGTTTGAGTATTTGGCAAGAGAAGGGAAACATTGGGATAAGATTCTTAACGATAATGGGTTTCCAGCTCATATTAAATATTATCAACGAAAGCAATTACCAGTTAATAGTTGACGAGAATCAGACAAATATTGTAAAATATTCAACATTGAAGTGTGGGGGTGGCAACAATGCAAAAGATAATGTGGAGACCAACTATTTGTATGAACTTCCTAAGGCCTCGATAGTTCCACGCTATAATAAATACTATCCCTAGGCATCTTTTAACAACAGCTGTAGTCCTGCTGTTTAGGCACTTTCTCTTGGATACAGGTGCTACTAATTTGGGAATTTGTCAAAAACAAGCCAAGAAGCTTTACTTGGAGTCATTTGGAGAATTTTATATTACAAGCTTTGATGGCCCTGTTAAAACTCAATTTTTCCGTGTAGAAGATCTCCAACTTGGTTCTTTAACAATAAAATCACCATTTTTTTTGGAGGTCAACATTCACAATTTTATAGTCGACGTTGAACCAATTGTTGGAGTCTATGGCTTTGATGTATATTATAATTCTATTGTGAAGATATCATTTTTTGTTGGATCCTTCTCAGTACGAAGACAATTGCCAGAAGCCTCTAAAATGGGAGAGAATCTTCTTCCTGAAGAATGTGCCAAATATATCTACTAAGATCAACAAGAAACAGTTAATTTTACTTCTTGATACTGGAGGTAGTGGAGTTGATGTCATCTTTTATTCAAAAGCAGAAAAAATTGCAAATTTGCAAACTGGTGGGCAAGAAAACTTAAGAGGAATAAGTTTGATAGGAGAAGCAAACACGGTTCACAGAGCACTAATTGACGAGCTTGAAGTTGCTAGTCACTGCTTTAAGAAGTTGTAAGTCCGTAAGAGCACAATGGTAATTCTGATTGTGTATCCTTTACCCTTACTACTACAAGCAATACAACATTCAATACCACTCAATAACTTAACTTAGATATCAAAACAACGAAACAAATATGTCAAGCTCCCTTTGGTGAGAAAGGTTCATTTAGGTTTTGACTAATGTCAATACTGCAATTTATTCCATATTCTAATAATTTCATAAAGGACAAGTACCAAGGCAGGTAGTCTAGCTATGGAAAAAATACGAGGCCTAGACAAAATTGGGAAAGGTACTATGAAGCTACAAGAGCAGTTAGCCCACAATTTTGAATCCGATAAAGAAAAGAATTACTCGACATTTATGGAGTATAAAGAACTTCCTACCTAAATTCAGCATGATTATCATTTAGTGATTACATGGATTTTCATCTAGAGCAGCAAAATAAGTTTGATTTGGCAAAAAGAAAATATTTGGAATTGGTTCAGGATCTCCTTGCAAAAGACCAGCACAAAGGTGTGTATGAAAAAATTCTGGTAGACCAAAATCTTCAAATAGAGGGTCTTGAAAAAGAAGAACAATCAACTACCGTTGACTTGCAGCCTTCTCACGATCATGTAGAAGATGTTACTCAGGGTGCAAGTTTCTATGTTGGTGATTTGGAGGTTAGTTTTGAAAAGCAGGTTGATGAGGTTGGTTGTACACGAGGTAATAGCAAATTGGAATCTTTGTATGATGAACCATATATTTCTAATACCCATGACATGAATTTAGAGGAACAACCTAAGATGACTCTACAAGACAATGAACCGCTTCATTAGGACAGTAATGAAATGCATACCTTAAAGAACCAACTGAAGGTTAGTGAAGACTTGGTTGTGGCATCTTTGGTACGTTATGACAACACTCACAAGTTGGTTGAGGATCTCTACACGAAGGCTCAAAGGGAAGCGGAAGGAGATTGGCTTGTTGCTGATTTGCAGGTGGTCAAGACAACTCTCAAAACTATGAAATCGGATTATTTTATATTTGTTGTCTGACAAGGATTATATTCTTGAGGTTGTTGAAATATATGCTGATTAGCCAAATAGAGAAAACAATGAGATTAAGGAGATTAACAGGTAGCTTAAGTATGCTCGTGAGGCATTGGATGAAACTCAATTTTCTCTTCAGGAAGCAAAAAATCAGATCAAGGTCACGAACCACTCTCGGGAACATGAGAGTAAAGTGAGGCAAGAGTTTTTCCAAGAAGTCGTTGATGAACTTGATAGCATTCAGCAGACATATGACTTGGATAGCTGCCCTAAACGATCAAGTATCAAAACTTCAGATCACATTCAGCTTGTAGACAACCCTTTGTTTGAAGTTGCTACTGATTAGACTTCCGATAATCTCATTTTTGTGATAAACGAGGGAACTCCTTTTGATTTCCATGAAAGGATGATTTGATTTCAGGAAATTGGATCCTGGTATAGTTCCTAGTAGTGAATTTGGATCATAGGATGGGAGTAGTGATTTGACTACTATCGCTCGTCATTAGATCAGTCCAAATATGCTTTCCTATTTCACCCCATACAGGAGATGGATGGATTTCCTACATCAACGATTGGATAGATCTTGGTGGAGTATTGATGAGAAATATGTTTCAATCACATGGAACAGTTTTTCAGCTTCAATCTTATTCATAGTACCTATGTACCCGGAGGTTCTCCAGATTGATGTCGACGATACCGTATTTGATGCACCCATCATGTTATTTCCAATTTTTGAGCAACTTGTTTCTTACATCATCTATTTAGGTCAGGTTGTCACCATCTACTGGAGTATGCATAGTTCATTGATACATTTTTGCCTTATTATATTGACTGGTTATGACAATAGGGTTTGGGATCCAAGTGTTGATCACATGTACCTATGGCTTGTTGAGGACTTGGTTGTAGTTCTATTCAGTTTGAGGTTGGATGCAGTGATGATTAGAGTTGTACAATTTATAGGTGCAACATTTATTCATAGAGTTATATGAGATCTAGGGATCTGGTTGACAGATGGGTTGCAAAGTGGCACCTTGCTTCGCAGTTTGGCCGGATTTGTTTTCAATTTGGGCTGCAGACCTACTTGCAGATTCATATAGTATCCCAGTATTGATTGCTTGAGGACAAACAATTTCAAGAAGGGGAGATTTGTAATGTCCCCTTTTTGGGACATTAGAAAAGTTAAAGACATATTTGTATAATATTATAATTAACTTGGAGAGTGTGGACTCAAATTATAAAAGGTCAATTTAATATTATAGAGTGGGATATAAAGGACAAAGAGAGATAAGACGAAATGCTAGGAAGGGAGTCGAAGAGTCGCAGCTGTGAAGTTAAAAAGAGATGAGACTCATTCATTTGGCATGCTTGATTTATTATTTAGATTTCAATCTCTCTCTCTTGCAAGAGTATTCAGAAAGCTTCAGCTTTCAGCCAGTGTGAGGACATAGCCCCTCGTGCCAACAGACAGTGGACGCAAACCCATTATCCGTGGAGACGTCACTTTAGGTGTCTCGTATGTGCTTACAAGTTCTTATCTTAGTGTTCCAATCTTACTGTAAATTCTATATTTAAGATTGGATTCTGAATGCTGGTTATTGTATTGTTGTTGTAGAATGTAATAACATGTTTGAGGAATTTTATGAGAAATTTCTGGTTTTATATTGTGGGTCTATAATGCATTTTTATATTTTTCAATTTGAGTACCATTTTGAGGGAGAATGATTTAATATTTTTTGGAGTTTCTACTGGTTTCTATTGTGTTTTGTAATACATCTATATATGTTTAGTTAAAAATATATTTCGAGGAAAAATCGAGTAAATATCTGGTTTGGGATATTTCAATGAATACTAACAATCTTGTTCATTCTTGTGAAGCCCTTTGACATCAATGTCAATATTTTTATTAATCTCCCCTTATGTCATTGATGGCAATACCAAATCTTCTGAATCTCCTCACTTCTCTTTCTCCTCCTTTGACATCAATGGCAAAGGGATAATTATCAAACTTCTATATGCAAACTATTCATCGAAAAATCCCCTTGAGAAGAATCCTCGATACTCATGTATGCTTTAACACTATCATGAATACATCCGCTTCTTTGAAAAACTTTATTACAAACTTTGACATCGATGCAATTATCTTCTCAACTAATCTCCATAACATCAACTTGTCTCGAACGAACTTATTCTTTTTCTCCAAGGGTTTAATGAGTGTTTTCATTTGTATCTCCCCCTGAGATCATACATCCTCCCAACAAAGTGTATGAGCTGTAAGTTGCACTTGCATTAGCCTCTCCTTTTCCTTGAGTTATTTTTCTTCTCCAAACTTTTATGATTCTTCCTTTATCATTCTTTTTCCTTCAAGTCCACACAATTTCATCTCCTCTTTATCTTTGCAATGTTTCTTTCTCCATATAAGGATAGGTACTTTCTATAATTTATCTTATATCCTTTGCATGATTTCCTATTCCCATATTTGTATTTCCACACTAAGTTCCCACACTGATTTCTAATTCTCCATTCATGAGGATTTCTCATTTGTGCTCTACATTCTCTTGCCTTGTGACCGAAATAATTGCATGAGTAACAATATCCATGAAAGCTAGGTTTATATCCTTCCTTTCCATAATCCTTTTTAATTTCAACTCCTTTGAATTTCGTGGACCAATCTTGTGTGCAACAACCTTCCTTAACGAAGCCTTTGAATGTATGATCTTGTTGCTTTGAACCTCTTTCATAACCTACTCCAGTCTTGCTAGAAGATGGCCTTTGGCTATCAATGATATTACTCAAAATTTCAGAACTATTTTCAAACTTGAGACTGGTATTAAATTTGGCAGTAGTTTTCTCTAAATCATTTTTCTACTTGGCGACTTCTTCCTTCAATTCAGCATAATCCACTTCTTTTGCAATCATCTTCCTCATCATCTCATCTTGAAGTAGTTTGGCTGGTTCTAATTGTTCTTTCATCTTTTCAATTGCTTCACTTGATTCTTTTTGGGCTTCATACAATTCTTGAATTTGAGATCTTAGTTTTGCATTCTTCTTCTTAAGCTTTCAATTTTCTTTATAAGCACAATGAAGTTCCTCCATGATATCAACATCCTCTTCCTCACCGTAGACATCTTCTTCATGCAAGACCTCTTCTGCAACATTTACAAGGTCATCTTGATTTGTCAGATCATCACTTTTACAGCCATGTGTATTCCAAGTGCCATATCATCACAAATGTTATCCTCTGTATTATCATTTGTATTTGATTCTATAATATCAACACAATCATCAAAGTATATAGAGTCAACTCCTTTTTCAAATAATTCATTAACAATCACTTCATCTCTCGTAGTCAGTGCACTGTTATTAATACTAATCTTCATATCTCCATTTGTTTTTCCCATGTGTGCTCAACAGATCCACCTTCAAGCGGTTAGGCTTTATAGAAGGAACCGGCTCTAATACCAATTGAAGAGCACATGATTATATTAAGAGAGGGGGGGTGGATGAATCAATATATTAATATCTTTTGTAATTTAAAACTTTTATCCAAAAAATAACTTCAAATACTAAAATGAACAATTACGCACATGAACACAATAACACAATGATTTACGTGGAAACCCAATGCGAGAGAAAACCATGACAATAAATGCTTTTATATAAACTTTGTTCTTTTAAAATGTATTGTAGGCTTCAACTTACTAGAGGTTCCAACCCCTGTGTTTATGAGCATTGACTCACTAGAAGGCTCCAACTCCCACACTTCACAGGCATCGACCTTCTGGAAGCACCAATCTCCACACTTTGCAGGCTCCGACCTACTAAAAGCTCTTATTCCCACACTGATGAAATTTGTCTTCCACCTTATTTTTGTTGCTCTTTTATTTTTGTCGCTCTTACAACTGATGATGGATCCTTTTATTTTACAACACAAATTTAAATATAACCCCTTCTTTAATCAGCTGTCATTGTAGTCACAAAATCTATCATAAGATAATCACAATATATTATTTTTATCTCAATTACACATTCTTACAGTTTTGCAATTTACGATTATCAAATTGATAAATTTGATATTTATTATCATCTATCACTTGCACATCCTCTACACATTATCTTTCTTCACTCTTACATCTTGCACAAATATTATTTTATATGTGCTTCTTTTATTAATATGCTTATATATATATATATGTGTGTGTGTGCGCTTCTTTTATTAATATGCTTTTATATATATATATATCTTCAATGATCTTCCTATTTTTCTTTCTTAATAACTACACCTCTTTTCTCATCTGCTCTCTGATTTTTCTTTTATTTTCCGCACACCTATTTTCTTTGTCACTCTTTAACTTTATTTATACCTTCATCACCTAAAAGTCATGCCTTTCCAAGTGAAGAGTCATCTCTCAAAACATTTCCTTGATAAAAAATTAAATTATTATTATATTCCATAGTCTCGGTTGCACAATTTAATCACACCTTTCTGTTTATTGACACTTTATAAATGTTGCTGCTAATATTTATTAGTCCCTGCCTTATATAAGGCAGGGAACTAATGTTCCCGATAGCCCCCCTCCATTTATATCTGCCAAAAACACAATCTCATTTTTTTAGATTTCTAAGGTTCGATTTTTTAAATGAATTATGAGATAATAATTCTGGTTTTCTCATTGGATGGGAGCAATTTTCCTGGGGATAAATTCTATTTATCTGAAACAAAAAAAAAACAAGTGTTCATTACACCACCATTGTTCAACGGTGACACGAAGGCAAAGTGTCATATCACTCAGAGTGCAGTAGTGCATCGGAATTCAATGTATGCTTTATTGCCTTTTTATTTCACCACTCTTGCAAATTAAAAGATTATGGTTTGGATGTTTCAGATGATGATGGTAAATAACTATTTTATCACACCAGCATTCTAGTCTTATTAAGGATTTTGGCTAGTGTTAGAATGAAAATATCAAACATCTTTAAATTTTACATAGTTTAAAATTATTTTATATTTAGTTGTAAGTTTAATTTTAATTTTTAATATATTTTTAGAATAATGAATCTGATCTCCATCAACTAATTTATATTTAATATATTGAAATAAAATTAGAGACAATTTTCTAATTTATAATAATCAATTAACATTATCAGATTTCCACAATCCATTTGTAGATAATTTGTCTTCTGGATTTGATTGCGTGCATTTTTTTACCATCAACGTTTCGGATCATACTACATGATCCATCATCAGGATGAGAAAGTGGAGGAATAGAGATGTTGATGATGGATCATGTAGTATGATCCGAAACGTTGATGGTAAAAAACCACACAATCAAATCCAGAAGAAAAATTATTTTATAATAATCAGTTTATAATTTATTTTAATATCCTTATTTTCCAAATTATTATTTATTATTTGTAGCAAAACATTTTTTTTACATGTCATATTACATTAAATTTAAAATTTAAAAGAATTTTTAAAGAAAAAATCATTTAAACAATTGAAGAATATATATTTTTTAAATTTAAATTTTTTAAAATAAGTTTACTATATTGTAAATACATCATAAGCCTATGATAATTGATCTTTTTTTAATTCAAAAGTTTTATTTTACTCACATTTTATTTCATTAAGATTGTAGTCCATATAATTAAAAATACAATTGAAACAATTATATTAAAATTTGAACTTAATTTTAAAATATATAAATACTTCATGAAATGTATTGTAATCTAAATTTTCTATTAAAGCATCACTTTGGATACGAATGAAAATTAGAGACTAATGAATCTTTATACAATGTTTATTTACATAAATTTAAAATTTAAAATTTTGAATAAGTTTGATTTGGTCTCTTTTTGGAAAGACTTATTGTACCTTTCAATCATATAACTTTTTGTACCTTTAAACATGTACTCTAGATAAAAAAATTCACTTGTCTCATTTTCTTCTCATCCTTAGCATAAGGCAGAGACTCCAGCTCAATAAGAGCCCTTGCTTGCTTGGTGTAGACCTTCGACGACTCCAGGCAATATTGTAATCCACGGTGAACTAACTTGGCACTTGGCGTCCATAATACTTTTAATTGCCTAATTCATCCGCAGACTTTTAATGTAATGTTTGACTCCATTTTGTTTATCGAACCTCCCATATGTAGGTCATTGACGGCTCAAATATATTATTTATCTTATGCCATTATTGGCTATTGTTTGATAATCGATTATTTTCTTGCAACAGGCTCCATCAGACGTTGTATGACATGTTTCTAATCACAACTGCACCTTGCCATTTGTGGTATGCATAGTCATTGCTGAAATGGCTTTTGCATTCCTCAGTACTGCCTTTTACAATTCTTAAAGTTATTATTTTTATTCATCGTGGCTTCAAAGACTTCATCGCAGCATGAACAAGATATACACTCTCATATATTCTCCAAAATATTTGCCTATAAATTGCTTCAGACTCATCCCAGCTTTCATCATTCAAATGTATTAACAATGAATCTAGATTATTTATTTGTCTTTTAGTTTCAAAACCACTCTCTGGCTCCTTTGACATGTATTAAGAACTGTGTTTGACTTAGTGAGCATATGATTAAGTCGTTTTCATCTGCCGTTGCCTTTGGTGATCGTCTTTCACTTCCAACGTTACTCTCTGGCTACCTTCATCATACTTTGTCTCAGATTATCGTGAGTTCCTTGCTTGTATATATTTGTTTGTTTGTATCATGACTTCATTGCTGTTTCTATTTGCTCTGAGTTCTTGTTACTACTGTATACAATTTCCAATCAGCAACATTTATATTTCACTGGTTTGATGTATATTTGTATAATATATGTCACTGTTTTGTATATTTTTATCAGTCTCATTTGAGCTCTCTTCTATCCATCCAACACACTTACTTTGGTTTGGCTTTCTGTTCCATAATGACCATAGGATATATCATATACATTTTACTTCAACCGTACCTTCATATCTGTGACTTTGCTTTATTCCCCTTGTACTGGCAAGTATTTTATTCTTACTTCTGCCCTATCAAAACAATGTTCATTCGGAACTTATTCAATTTTCTTTACTCAATACTTTCATTTGATTCCTTCATAATGTGAAATATCCCTAACCGGATATTTGTTGATTTCTCTTTTTACAATATAATCAGAAATAAAACATTAGAGATAGTTTCCAACACAAATGAAAACCAGTAGAGATTTAGACAACTTTCCTCAGATATAACATTCAAACTCAAATATAGACAAAATGGAATGCAACACTATAATAAAACCTGAGGAATTCTCCACAAGAATATAACCCTTATTTCACAATAACATGCAAGATGTCGAGCATATAACCATGTTTTACAAACCAGTAAGATAAAACCAGCAACTCTTATATAACTCCTTAAAATATGTGATTGCATTTTACAACAGCAATACAATAACTAGTACAAAAAACCAATCTTAAATACAGATTAATAATCAGATTGGAATACTAGGATAAGAAACTGTAAGCGCAAATGAAACACCTGAATTGATGTCTCCCTGGACAATGGGTTTGCATCCATTGTCTGCCAACATGAGGAGCTCCGTCTTCAAACTAGTTGAAAGCTAAAGCTTTCTGAAGATTCTCACAAGAGAGAAAACTGAACTCTGAAATAAAAAATCCAGCATGACCAACAATTAGCCTCTTTCCCCTTTTAATACACAAACCAAGACTCTTTGGCTCCCCTCTGGCTTTCGTTTTATTCCCTTGTGGCTCTTCAACTTTCTTAAGGCATTTTGTCTTATTCCTCCTTGATCTTTTGCCCTCTTTATAACATTAAATTGACTTTTTAATAATTTGAGTCTTCGTCTCATACTCAATTTTAACATTATATAAAATAAGTCTTCAATATCTCTAATGTCCCAAAAAGGGGACATTACAAATCTCCCCTCCTTAAAATTGCTTATCCTCAAGCAATCAGTACCAAGATCCAATACAAATCTGCAAGTAGCCCTGTAGCCCAAACTGAAAACAATACCATCCATACTGTGAAGTAAGTTATCACTCTGCAATCTATCTCTCAACCAGATCCCTGAATCCCATATAATTCTTTGAAAAACCTCTACACTTGTGAACTGAACAACTCCGATTATCGTTGATACCATTGCATTCGACCTCAAACTGAGAAGAATTACAACAAGGTCTTTAACAAGCCATAAATACATATGATCATCACCTGGATCCCAGACCCTGTCGTCGTAACCAGTCGATAAGATAAGATAGAAATGTATCATTGAACTATGCATAACCCAATAGATGAAGACAACCCGACCTAAATAGATGATGTAATAAACAAATCACTCAAAAACTAAGTGTAACTCCCGGGGTGCAACAAATACCAAATTGTCATCTTCAATCTGGAGAATCTCCGAGTACATAGGTACTATGAATAAGAATGGAGCTAAAAGAGCATTCCCTATGATCAAAATATAACTCTCCTCAAAACTGCACCAAAATCTATCCAAAGGTTGATGTAAATAATCCAACCAACTCCTGTATGGTGTGAAATGAGGAACCCAAAGTGGATTGTTCCTATGATGCACAACCGCAGTCAAATCATCATTTCCATCCTGTGACCCATATTCCATGCTAGGAATCGTACCAGGATTCCATATCCTGAAATCAAAATCATCTTCCTTATGATAATCAAAGGGAGAGTCCTCATCTATCTCAAAGAGAGGATTATCAGAAATCCAATCAGCGTCTACTTCAAACACAGGGTTATCGATGCGCTGAATGTGATCTGAAACTTTGGTACTTGTTCTTTTAGGGCAACTATCCAAGTCATAAGTTTGTTGAATGCTATCAAGCTCAACAATGACTTCTTTGAAAAACTATTGCCTCATCTTACCCTCATGTTCCCGAGAGTGGTTCGTGATCCTAATCTGATTTTTTGCTTCCTGGAGGTAAAACTGGGCCTCATTTAATGCCTCCTGTGTTTCCCTAAGCTCTTTGTTGAGCTCCTTAATCTTGTTCCTTTCTTTATTCAGTTGATCAACATGTGTTTCAACTTTCAACAACCTTAAAAAGGTTATCCTTGTCACAAAGCAAATACAAATATTTTGATTTCATGGATTCAAGAGCTATTTTGACCACCTGTAGATCAGCAATAGGCCAAACTCCTTTCTCTTCCCTTTGTGCCTTCCTATAGATACCCTCAACCAACTTGTGAGTGCTGTCATAATGTACTAGAGAAGCCATAACTCTGTCTTCATTAACTCTCAACTGGGTCCTTAAGGTATGCATTCCATGGTTGTCATTTCAAAGTGGTTCATCGTTTTGTAGGGTCATCTCGGTGTGTTCCTCTGAATTTCTTTCATGGGCGTGGGTAATATATGGTTCATCACACAAAATTTCCAATTTGCTATTACCTCGTGTGCAACCGCCCTCATCTGCCTATTTGTCAACACTAACCTCCAATTCACCAACATAAAAACTTGTACCCTGGGTAGCATCTTCTACGTGGTTGTTGGAAAGCTGTAAATCAATATGGGTTGAATGCTCTTCTTTTTCAAGGTCCCCTATTAGATGATTTTGGTCCATTGGAAATTCATCACACATAGTTTTGCACTGGTTTTTTGCAAGGAGATCATGAGTTAATTCAAGGTACTTCATTTTTGTCAAATCGGTCTTGTTTTGGAGTTTTGGATGGAACTCTACGAAATCACTGAAGGCTAATTCCTTTTGAATCTTTGGGGAAAGTTTTTTGTACTCGTCATACATACCAAGCACCTTTGTTTTGAAATACCATTTCTGATTTTTGCTTTGCTGAACACTTGACATGACTGCTGGAGCATCTTCATTATTTTCCCAGATATCCTCCAATTTTAAGGAAGTTGCTTTCTGTTCTAGCTTTGTTTTAAGGTGTCACATTTTTTGCTTTGTTGTTTCCTTGATTAACTTCAACTTTTTCTCTTCTAAAGTCCTTTTTGCATTTCTTTTTCTTGTTTGGCCAGTTCTAAATATCTGTCTAAACCTTGCTACACGTATACCTTTTGACTTTCCAAAGTTTTGATCTAATCCTCAAGCTGTTTATTCACTATAAAGTATTTAGATTCCAATCCACCTAGACCTTTGACTCTTCCATTACTAGAGCATTTATAATGGAGGTTATCAACCTTTTGCTACTCATATGTTGTAACTTCAGCTTGGGTTAATCGTTTTGTCCATTTTTCAATTTCAGATTCTGTTATTTTTCTCTAGTTTTCACATTCGCACTCTAAATCCTAGTGTAAAAGCTCTAAATATGTAACTTGCATGTACAGTGCATATTGCTTGAGGTATGAACTCACTAAATTTAGAGGGAGAGGCAGGTCCGTAGATGAGAATAATTCGATTGTTTGTTGGGGACAAGCTTCAAGAATCTAGGTTGAACAGTCTAGCACAATAGCAGTATCAAGACCCCCGAGTGGCTTCAAGTATTCTATAATTGATTCAGGCCCAAGCTTTTGTGTGTTTGTAGGAGGTACGGGAAGAGAATCTGAACCTATGACTAGCTAATTAAGAAGCTTAAGAGCTTCCCTGTGCCTTTCATTATACTTATACAGTTCTATCAATTCCAAGTAATGACCTTTTTGCAACATGAACTCCTCACAAATCTTTATATCACAATAATTTGGACCTCCAAGAAGTTCTAATGCCCCAGAAGACTGTCCTGTGAGCAGTAAGCATTGAACAAGAGCAGTATCCAATATCGTTGCCTTTTCTCTAGCACTTCTGCCTCCTTTAATATTACTACCATGCTTGTTTGAATTGCTTGACCTCCAAGAATTCGTAGATGAACTTGCATCTTCGACTACTGCTGTAACAACTTCATCTATGTCTTCTATCGCTGCTTTTCCAATAATATTTGTTCTCCTTTTTGATAGATACTTGATAAGAGCACTAAGAGAATTATGATTTAGCTTTCCACTTGAAGATTTATATTTTTCTTCATCCTGTGATAGGGATCCGCTTTCAGCTTCATCTGATGCATTAGAAAATGTCTTTGTAAGGTGTTGTTCATACAAAATATTGGAAGAAGTTTCAAGCGTGTGCTTGGATGGAGTATCATTAGAATGCTTTGGAAGTTTCAATAAGGGATATAAAGCCAATATCTCACTAGTATCTAGTGAAGATGCCAAAAAAATTTCCATCGCCTCCTCGTAGCTCCCATTATCAAAAAGATATTGGCCATACCTGTAATTATACATGGTAGACAATATACGATTTTCTACCAAGAAGCATCAAGGTAAGTAGTGCCAAAAAAAGAATTAAACCAATCCTCTAATTGATTTAATTTGAAACTTTTAGAATAATCTAGAAATGATTTGTCTTCCACATATGCAACCTACTTAACGTGTAGAGAAGGGATGGCCTATGTAGCTACCGTCTGGAGCACCGTTAGACCCACTCGGACATTCCTGAGTCTCCAACACTCCCGTCTACTCTTAGTGACAGCTCCTACCAATACCACTGCTACCACTGTAGATGCGGTGTCCTGTGCGGGCCATGCCTCACCTTTGTCCGATGCCACTATTTTGTCTCATATCTGCCAAAGGCAAATATCCTTCATGTTTTCTTGCTTCAAATTAAATTGGGTGGGCTAATGTCTTTGCCAGGAACCCATACATTACTTTGAACGCTTGTCAACAATCAACAATATTATTTTATTTTATTTCTGATACTACCAAGTCATTCCCAATAAACCGACAACTGTCACTTTCAACTATTTCCGAAAATACGGCTTTAATAGTTTTTCTCCTTGGTGAGTGTCCATCCAAACTTCATTGGAAACTATTCACTGGCAACTAATAACATATCGCTTCTCTGTAATAGATGGTAAATAGTTTTCCATGCAACTGATAATTGCTTGCATAATATATAGGCTCGGGAATTGAGGAAAAAAAAACTCTTGTTCTTGATATATCATTCCTTCATAAAGAGTTTGGTCACACTACAATATGGAAGCCACAATGAATCCAAAACACGGACACATTCAGAATGATATGCTTGCTTCAGATGTCTTTGTGAGACAAGGTGTGAAAGTCTCCACTATTAAGCATATTGTATCGGGCTCCTCCATTAACTGAAGACATCTTCTGGCTGTAGAATTTTCCATGGGTTCATTCACTCCGTTCCCACTCTACAACTTCTATCAAAATAAGGAAAATATTTAATAAATATCTAAATGTTGATATCTGCATTGTAGGGCATGATAGTCAACCATCGAAATTTTCCATCGTGCCTATTGTTTTATCGAACTCATTTCTAGGCCTCACCATTTTCTATTGGTCAAGAAGTCATGCAATACGATTGCCATTATTCTCAACCCACATGTGTTCTCCACTCTTAAATGTCCCTGTTTTTGTGTATTGTTGTAGGTTTCTAATGATGTATTCATTTGCTACCTGCGTTAACAAATAATGGAAAATGTGTCGATATTAGCTCTCTTAGTTTATTATGATCCCTTTGTCACTGCTATTACCACAGAGTATAAATTGCTGCCTTTTAAGATGACCAGTAGGAAAGTGCAAGGAAGCTTCGAGTCCAGATTTGATTTCTCCATGCCTCTTGTTGCCATGTAATATTCAAGAGATGCTTTCCAATTATGGAAACGATTCAATACCAACTTCTAACAGACACCAAATGACTGGTTTTTTTTGACTCTGACGAATACATCGTTCTTCTACTATCAGATGGTATCTAAATTAAACTTCATAGGCTGGCAGGAAAACCAGCTTTGATACCACTGGAGTATCCCTAACCAGATATTTGTTGATTTCTCTTTTTACAATATAATCAGAAATAAAACATTGCAGATAGTTTTCAGCACAAACGAAAACCAGTAGAAATTCCAATAGAGATTTAAACAACTTTCCTCAAATATAACATTCAAACTCAGATATAGGCAAAATGGAAAGCAATGCTATAATAAAACCCGAGGAATTCTCCACAAGAATATAACCCTTATTTCACAACAACATCCAAGATGTTGAGCATATAATCATGTGTTACAAATCAGTAAGATAAAACCAGCAACTTTTATAACTCCTTAAAGTACGTTATTGCATTTTACAACAGCAATACAATAACCAGTACAAAAAACCAATCTTAAATACAAATTAACAATCAGATTGGAATACTAGGATAAGAAGCTGTAAGCACGAATGAAACACCTAAATTGATGTCTTTTAGGACAATGGGTTTGCGTCCACTGTCTACCAACACGAGGGGCTACATCCTCAAACTGCCTGAAAGCTGAAGCTTTTTGAAGACTCTCACAAGAGAGAAAACTGAACTCTGAAATAATAAATCTAGCATGATCAGCAATAAGCCTCTTTCCCCTTTTAATACACAAACCAAGACTCTTCGACTCCCCTTTGGCTTTCGTCTTATTCCCTTGTGGCTCTTCAAATTCCTTAAGGCATTTCGTCTTGTTCCTCCTTGACCTTTTGCCCTCTTTATAACATTAAATTGACTTTTTAATAATTTGAGTCTTCGTCTCATAGTCAATTTTAACATTGTATAAATAAGTCTTCAATATCTCTAATATCCCAAAAAGGGGGACATTACATAATCTCTGACTTCACTATAATATCCATGTGTTTTCTCTTGGCACCAAGTTATGCATACTCCTGAGAGTCCCTCATTTGCATTTGCTTAATTATAAATTCCTTCATAACATTCCTCCTGTAAGTCATGTAAGACGTCTGGTTTATGAAACATAATCTGGTACAGATTTATGTAATCTTCTACTGTTATTCACATTGTCTTCTTATATAGTCATTGTTTATACTATGTAGTATATCTTTCACCATTGTTTCTTGTCCTTAATCATATTAATGATTTTATGATTTTACTTTTTCAATTTATCATTGTAAGTTGTATCACTTTTAGCCGATACTATGTTTCAATCTTTGACATTGATGATGAATACTAACAATCTTGTTCATTCTTGCGAATCCCTTTGACATCAATGACAATATTTTCATCATATCCCTCTCTAGTAGAGTAGCCAATCTATTGGTTCCCCAAACCACAGATTGGAAATCAAAGAGTTTTGTCAATTCTCTGATAGGATTACTTAATCAGTTTTGGCCAACAAATGGGAATAACCTCCTGATTCAATTCCCCTGCACTTTAAGCTTCACTAAACCTAGGTGGGTAAACCTTCATGTGAAACCTCAATTACTTGGTTTAAAGCTTTGCTGTAGCAAATTTAAATTTTGTGAATTTTGAAGTTGGCAAAATCCTTATACTCAATCAAAATAAAATTATATGAATGCTTGCAATGATTGAATGTTTATATAATGAGTTGATGCTTGTAAGAAAGAGATTTAAAAAAGAATCAATAACTTCAACTACGAATCCCATAATTGTTTTTCAATAATTCAAAAGACCCGTGCCTTTTTTACTCAGGTAACATAGTCCACCACAATGAAGATTCTTATGTACAACTTTATGGGACAATATATGTCAAAATATCATCAATTGTTCTTGTACTCTAAATGCAAAAGATAAATCACATATGCATATCAATGTTAGTCTAAAATGATTCTAACTTCTTTGGAGGGAAGTCCAATTAGACATGGATGAAGAAACACATATATTTCACACTGTCCTTGTTTATCAAACAAAGAATGCTATGAAGGATATAATACATAAGCATTGTAAGGAATAATTCAGTAATCGCCTTACAGACCATGAAAGAGAAATCCAAATGTAGTTTATTTCTTTGCCTTAAATAAATGCAAACAAAGAGATTTTATTGATTATTAAATTACAATACATCTGTTCATGTTACAAGCCATGCCTTTTAATCCAGTCTTCCTTAGAAAATCCGAATATATATTTTTTCAACTGTGTGCATTTATTTCTTCAATCAAAGGCATATAAATAAGCCTTTATTGGAAATGATGCACCTATTCAAGTAACCTTCTTTTATTAATCACACCCATTCCTTACTATAATTAAAAATGCAAAACCGTTTTTAATTAATATTTTAACTATCGGTTCTTTGAATTGTGTTTGACATAGAATTTATTTGTTTTGTTTAACTTATATGTTGTGTAAGTTCCATATGCTGCTTAAAATATACCACTTCTTTTGTCTTTGATCAGGCTTCCCCAATTTATCATATTATCAGGCTCCATCTCAGCAGAATCATCACAATTATGTTGTTGTCATTAACTCATTGTTTTATGTTTCATTGCTGCTCAAACTGGTTTCCCAGGAGAGAAACTCTATGCTTTAAAAAACGATCTCATTTCAACCAACTCTTACAAAAAATGCATTAAGAAATAGCGAGTATAAGCCATGCTTGACTCTTCATTCAAATACCACATTTCTCTGCAATTTATAGCAGAATATATTCACATCTTTCTTCTATATGTACTGCACTGAAAGAAGTCATCTTGACCATACATTTCTCACTTAATCATCTAGATTGCAGTTTGCATATCTGTGTAATCTTTTGTAAAACATCTAGTCCATACATAATTCATCACTGTTTAGGGTAACCGTTTGACATTTGTAGAATTATCTCTTCTTTCTATGGTGAACAACGTGTGAATTTGGATTCATTGGAGTCTTATGTGCCTTTTCTTTATTTTACTTCTTGTATTACAAGTCTCATTGTACTAACTATAAATACTTCCTTGCTCAGGTTTAAAATTTATCCAGCTCTCCCATCATATTGGTTAGTGGTCATTCAAGTCTTTTGAGTTTCAGATGATTGCAAGTAAATATGCTCTGCTCATATGTTTCGAGCGATCTTGAGTAACAGAAAAAAATAAATGCTATTAATATTTAATGTTCACAGCCCTTGCATTATCAACCTCCATCGTTGCTTCATCCATTCCAAGCCATTCCTAAGTCACTTCATCAACGTAGTATCCATTAATACTGCAATTTTCTTCTACAAATCATACTGTGTTGTGTTTCTGCTATTTGTTTTTAATCTCACTTCTCTATGTCCAATCTAACTTCCACTTCGACATCAATAGAAACTGCCCATACCATGAAAGAGACACTCTCCATGTCTGAGTCTGTTGGCACTGTTCGAATTGAAGGTGAAGGTGCCAATGCAGGTGCTGTTGTGCAACCCTTTAATCCAAATACATTTAGGGTTATGCTTATTCTCCCCGACTGAAAAAATTGTGGCTTTAATGAAAAGGTGTAGCTTCCACAAGATGAAGATCTAGGCCTTTGTAATAAGTTGTTTTCTAATCTTTGATTTGCTTTATGATTTCCATTGCTCTCTTCCATACTTAGAATATGTAGAAAATCTGTAAGATTGTGATCAGCCCCAACTTGAGAAGAACTTTCATAAGCTTCAATGGACCATTCAACTTTTCCAAATGAATTTTCCTTATTTTCACTATTTTCAACGTGTTCATCTTGCTATTACTCCATTATAGAATCATTTTCAACTTGCTTGCAATCTTCCATATAAGAATCTTCTTTTGTCGATTCCCCATCTTGCATATTTTTTAGTAATACAATATTGCTGCTATATTTCAGGTGTTCATGCTAACTTTCAGATGTTTATACGAAAGAACCAAAAATCAGAATCAGATCGGAATCAGCAAGGCCTACTCAAATTGTGAATCGCCTATGAATCACCTATGAATTAGTTATGAATCGGCAAAGTGAAAAAACCCTTGAAATTCAAAGATTTTAACGATCTAAAACTTATTTCATGCAACCTGTATTGAATATAACTTAAACACACCATAACATCATCAAATAGAAGCTAAACCCTAAGATACATAAACAATAAATCCATCACATACATAAAAATATTTGGTGATTTTTTACCAATTTGACGATTTTTAGGGTCGATTTTGCTGATTTATGGCAATTTTTAACCTATTTTCCCCCAAGTTTCCGGCACAGAGATGACAGGATGACAAATTTTTTTGGCGATTTTGGGGACGGAGAGGGACGGCTATATACATATATAGGGAAATTTTAAACTATACACTAAAATTTGCAAATATACATGTTATTCATATGAAACTAAGCACAAAGCATGTCATTAAACATTATAGAACCTTAACATACACCATTTGAATGCCATCTAGGAAATAATAACCGATTTCAGTACTCGATTGTCAATATGCATATCAATATGTAAACAAAAATATTCAAATATAACTTTAGCAATGAAAAATATCATAAAAATCTGGAAATCTAAACATGCCCAAAGGGTAGAGGGCTGCCATAAAGTTTCATCATCATGTTCAAGTTCAACAGAGAGACAAAATATAGAAAAATGAAGCAGATTACTGCTCCTATTCTGCCTCTACCACCATGGATGCAAAAAAATCACCCCCTGCAAAATGAAAACCCCAACAAGCTGCAACACACTCCAACTTCAAGAAAAATCAAACAAATGTCAAAACAACCACAATGTAGTCGTTTTTGACCTTTTAGGGCATTTGGAGAGTCACGGCTCATTTGACAACCAAGTAGGGATAAACAAAACAAAGTTTTTTGTTTTAAATTTTTTTTAAGCTTCACAAAAAAGGGTAAAGGTTGGTTGTCCTAGGTATGGTCGGGGGACTTTTGGACGTCCCCTCTCTATACCAAGGACGGTTGGCCATCCCTTTTTTTCTCCCAGAAGTCCCCAAATACTAAGGATGTCTCCTACATTTTTTTCCTAACTGAGGACGGCGTGGGGACATCCCATACCCATCCCCCTATTCCAGGGATGTCCTAGACTCAGAAACCTTCTCTTTTCGGGCAGGGACGTGTCCTTGGGGTATGTAGTTTTTGACAAAAATCGTTGTTTTAGGTGATTTAAACAATTTTTGCCTCAAAAATTGGTGATCCTATTTGACAAGTCAGAAAAAGTCGCCCAGCCTTCCTCAAATTGCAAAATTGCCAAAATCGTGTCCATTCTTGTTACTCTAGTTCATACTAACTTGCTCACTCTTCACAATAAAAAATGGAGTCTAGAATTAAGGCTCCATTAATGCTTAAAAAAAATTCTACTGCTGGTTAAGAATTCCTACTGTGGGTAAACCTTCCTTTTTGGGAGCCATGGGTTAACTGATTCTTGTTGAACTTATAGTGAGGTGACAATCCACACTACTAGTATCAATTTGTGGTTAATATACAACATTTTAATTGGAATAAAGGAGAGCTACTTGATGGTTGGGTAAACAGGTGGGGAATGTGAAACAAAGAGCATCTTGAGTTGGGATAGTCAAAATGTTAGGGTGGAAAATGTAATGTCCCATGTTGGAACCGACCTTAATTTATCTTTAATTTCTCAATTTGGATTTGAATTGTAATGTCCCTATTAGGATTAGTCATTCTTTAATTAGTTTCAAGTTATC
Organism: Cupressus sempervirens; assembly: GCA_028749045.1. Classification (NCBI taxonomy): domain Eukaryota; kingdom Viridiplantae; phylum Streptophyta; class Pinopsida; order Cupressales; family Cupressaceae; genus Cupressus; species Cupressus sempervirens. Next base: position 366,347,082 of record CM053791.1, on the reverse strand, counting down.
TGTACAAATTATTATCATCCATTGCTATTCCATCTCAAAGATGGAAGGAGTAGGTATCATCCAAGTTGCCTAGAAACCAACTTCTCAATGGATTACCTCAAAGTTTACAAGTCCAAGTCCGTATCATGAAAGCTTATGAAACGTTGACAAAGATCCACTACTTGGGTTTATACAAGCCCTGACTTGGTAAAATTACAATTTCTCTTCCATATGTCAAATAGAAACTTCTAAATTTTTAATTCTGAGTTTATTATTATATGTAAGACCGTGTATAGGTCCCTCACTCATAATAGAATTTAGATTTATTATTTAGTCATCTTCTTGATTTCTTGTTAACAGGTCCATGTTATTGCTTATAACATATAATCCTTTGCCATAGAATAATAGATAATATGTAATATTGATTTCTTGTATCGATTAGCACCCTTGATCTTTGATTCTTCCATGGATCAGAACCCATTTATATTTTATTCTTATATCCTTCCCGTGCTATGGTATTGGTCTACACTCTTTCTACTTGCCTTTATGATATCCTTCTTCTCTATGTATAATATCCCTGTGAGTAGAAGGGGGGAGAAGCACTTTAGATTAGAGGTTCTGTCCTTACTATCGTACGTTCATGCTATTGTGGAGTTGATTTTGTCGTTTCAGTTCCATGCCTTTCCCTTTAATCTAGATTGTTGCTTTATATCCTATACAAGGGATGCATTGATCATATCTTCTAGATGAACTGACAACAACTCATATTCAATTTGTTTGTTATATTAATTTTGACAATAATCTACCCATGTGGATGATTTGGCTTTAGACTTTACGCGCCTCTTAATATGAACGATGTCATTAATTAAAGTTCTTAGTCAATGGTAACTGCCACTGTGGATTGCACCTTAGTGCTAGGAGCCAATGCTCTACAGTATACCGTGAATGGATTTACTTATTAGTTTATTTATTTCTTGATTAAGAAATAATAAAACTTTGTTAATTATTAATCATTTATAATCACTATACTATTGGCATATGATTGTTAATTAATTCAAAGATTATTTGTTTACTAATTAATAATTACTTAGTAGAATGATCAATACATATATATATATCATAGTATCGAGAATCGCCTAGATTTCGTGTGAATTGTCGGTATGGCGATTTGATTCGAGCTTCCCAATCTTTTTGAATCGTTGAACCAAATTGGCGATTTCATCGCCATGAATCGCTTGAATCACTGATTCAGCGATTCATCCAAAAGATCGCCAAAATTGTTTGCATGAATTGCGAAATATTGAGCTTGAGGATGATGATGAGGCTTGAGCTAGAGCCTCATTTTTTCATTTTGTTTACATATGCTGATAGATATACATTTCATGTGTCTTCATCTTACATACATTTATGATTTGATGTCTTATGGATCTTCATCTTACATACATTCTATGATTTGACTCATTATGATCCTATAATTTCTATTTACTTCAGCTACAATTTACATTTTACGTGTAACGTATGTGATGGATTTATCATTTATGTTCCTTATGTATGTTAGCTTCTATTTGATGATGTTATAATGTGTTTATGTTATTCAATAAAGGGTGCATGAAATAAGTTTTAAATTGTTAAAATCTTTAAATTTCAAGGGTTTTTAAATTTGCCGATTCGTGGCTGATTCGTGGTCGATTTGTGATTCGATTCAGCCTTGCTGATCCGATTCTCATTAGTTTGATATACATATATATTTATATTTGATCCTAATTTTTTTTATTCATCAAGTTCTAATTACATACAGGGGATATCACAGTCCTACGCCCCCCTCCCCTGCAAAAAAAAAAAAATTGTTTGTCCTCAAGCAATTACATGTTTCCTCATTACTTGATAGTAACACTACTCAAGATGAGTCTTACCTCATTTTCTTGATATGAGTTTAGCCATTTTGTTGCCAATCAAATTTTCCAAAATCCCATTTGCATGATAGTATCTCCCAGATTTATCTTTATCAAATTATTCTCAATAAACACAAGTAGAATCACACCTAGAGTACATACTTGAAAATATATGTATCAATATGTGAAGACACGAAGCATACACACTAATGCATGAATACACAAAGCATACACATTAAAAATGTGAAGCATACACAATATAATATATACATCCCCTTTATGTTCAATTATTATCTAAATTAATTTCATTTCTTAAATCCAGTTTTTCATATTAAGTAATTTATTTTCATATGCTATCTATAATTCTTGTTGCTAAGTGTGATCCGATATTACTTGGTTCTAAGGAGTGAGGAGGTTTGAATACAATCCAAGGCTGTAGGAGACCACTTGATAGATTCCCTCAAAGTTTATAGATCCAAGCCTTCTCTGGGATTTTTTCCCTAAGGATTAGAGAATCATTAATCCTTGGTCCTATCTTGGGAACTATCCTTTTGGGATTTACACCACCATTCCTTGGATTGCTTCAGCCTTTCTTATTAATTACTAAGGCAATTTGAGGATCTTAGCCGTACTTCTAGTATATTTACCAGTGTTACCAGAGGATGCATCCCCAACCTAAAAAAACCAATCCCCATACTAGAAATGTATCAAGGACTTGGGGATGGCTAGGGGACATCCCCATCCTAACCCCTCTTTTGGAAATTCTCAAGAAATGTCTTGAAAATTTGGGGACTTCGTGATTGATTTTGGGGGATGTTCGTACGTCTTGGGTATGGTTTGGGATGCCTTATAGATGCCTTGTTCCCAGGACGAATGGGCGTTTCATACAAATATTTCTTTTGTAATTTTAAAGTGGACCCCTCCTTTCAAGTTCACACTAACATGCTTATTAGTGTGTGAACTTCCAATGTAGGTAGTATAGAAAGGAAATTTACTGCTAACTAGGATGTCACATATCTAATTACAATCAGTGAACATTTAAATTCCTCATAGACAATATTGTAATGTATTGCAATGTTGCATTGAAAATTTTCGTGCAACTTCATATAACAAATTTCATCACATTAGAGAGCATAATGTAAAGACCCATACGCGGCTATAATTATGATAAATGCCAACTTGTAACAATCATCAAAGAATTGCCATTTCATAAAACACTTCACATCTCTAATATCAACACTACCTCCAATATCAGATTAAGGAATAATCAACTCAAACTTACCCTTGCCCAAACATAAATAATTGAACTTGTTCTTCCGAGGGAAACGGTACCAATGCTAACAATGCAAACAAGACCAAGCAAGTTCAACACTTTCTCCCTAAGCCATTCAATACAAGAGAAAGAGGGGCTTCCAAGCATAACTATCAAAAAGCCCCAAATTTGATTAGAGAGGATAAAGGGATGCCAATACAAAATCTAGAAAGTCATCAAGGAAGCATGCTAGCAAGGATCTCTTTCATACAATGTAAACAAGAAATATGACAAATATTCATATGAAATACACACAAATAGCCCAATAGAGATCTGGAAGTAAATGTATGGTAAGAGGAAAAATAAGAGGCAAAGTACTCATCTTGAAATTCATAATGGAAGATGTAATTAAACCTTGAAAGTCACGGCTCCGAACCTTTTTTTGAACTTCCAACTGTGGATCCTAGAATAAAATGATGAAAGGAACAAAACCCATAAATCTCCCCGAAAATTGCATTGAAGGTCAAGGTCAACTTGGAAAGGCGCCCTACAACCAAGTTGACATAGTCTGGCAACCTACAACCAACTTCTCCAAAAAGCCCTCGAAGAGTAGGTTACAGATATGTAAGCCTCCCACTGATATCCTACAAATATGTAACAATTTTTGTGTCTGTGGGTTGCAAATTTGTAAGCCTTAGTCAACCCCCCACTTTGGTGATTTCCACCTCCACCAATAGTTGTTATAAAAATGTTGTATAAGTGTGTATGTATGTATCCTAGATGTGTAGATCTAGAATGTCAATATGCTAAAATGCTAAGATTCTACTCCATCCCTAGCATGTAAATATATGTAAATGTATAAAGGTGCAAAGAATCAGATCTAAAGTATGATGTAGAAATCATACCAAGCCCCCATGGCTAAAGTACTCGAACCATCTTCGAGATCCTTTGCAACTCCATGTTGATATATTTGCCTTTGAATGCTTGATGAAGAATAATGACCTCACTTTGCAATGAAGAATAACAAACCAGCCCTTGCTTTCACCTTGCAATTGCTCTAAGTTAGATTGGGGTGTCCACACATGCTTTCTCCTTGCCTCTCATGTACAAATAAGGGATTGAATGCCTTTCTATAGTAGATTTTTGGAATATTCGCGAAATTACTCTGCAAGGGCCAACTGCATAAGTAGGATTTTACCAAAGGAGTAAAACAACACCGAGCCCGAAATCACCAGAAGCTTCGAGACTAGGCCGACTCGGGTCGACCTAGTCAAGACGGTCAACCTTCAAGATCTTCCTATTCCATATTCCAGACTAGTAGGGGTTAGAGGTGAAATAGATGTCCCGGACTGCCAACTAGAGATCCAATCTAGAATTTTGGGGTGCTAAGAAGAGAGGATATTCATAGATTAAGTCTTAATTTAGTGAATGTGTAAGGAAGAAAGAAAATTGAGGAGAATTCATTAGGTCCTACCTCATTTTCAACTAGGAGGAGAAAAGAAGTGAGGTGTGTGCTAAGACATGAATTAGAAATGCAAACACACTAAAGAGGAGCTAAAAGGTCTTAAATCAAAGCGCATAAAATTTAAGACAATACATTTAGTTCCCACTTTTGTGGGATATGACACTACGTGCATATGCAAGCTAAAATAAGAAAACATAATCATAACTTGTAAAAGGGATATAGAAAAGTCCATATGCACAAATCCTACAAGAAAACATTAGTAACCACATCCTACAAAACCACAAGTTAGTGATAAATCAAAAATCACCTAGGACTTACTATAAGAGGATGGTGAAGTTCACGGATAGCCATGCCCCCCCTTGTTTCGACTTTCTCATTTAGAAAAGGTGAAACAAGGGATCACACTAAACGCAGCAAACTATAGATAAAAGATGATGACAAGAAGCCCTCAAAACTCTGCTAGATGTACTCTTAATGCTTTAAGAGGGTCTTGGAAGGTAACTAAATCACGATTCCAACACCTATAACAAGGAGCAAATCGGAGTTACCAAACCCAAGATATGATAAAAAGAGTGAATAAGTATATTACTTGCAAATTAGGGTTTTGTAAAACATATCCAAAATGTAACTTAACATAATGTTATATAAGCTCATGTTACCTTTTGAAATCTCATTGGTTACCTTGTGCTAGAAGGAAAGAAGAAGAAGGAAGAGATGTCGAAGACGAAACCATTGCAGCCCACACACATGTAGGTGCTCTAACAGGATGTTTTAGATGGTTCAATGCTTGAGGAGGTAAGCATCGGATCCATCATGTGCATCATTTCGTGTCTTTCTCGCATTTCTTTCTTCCGTAGATGTAGAATCTTTCCATCTAGGTGATTTGTATGGTCCCTAGTAAGAGGTCAACCAAATCCTGGGTCAGGTCGACCTAGTCCTTAGTTTGTCTAGGGTGTCCTAGGGTCATGTCAACCTAGCCCAAAGGTAGGTCGAACTAGTCCTAGGGAAGTCAACCTAGTCCCTAGGAGGTCGCCCTGGTCAAGATGTAGACTAGGTTGATTGCAGAGTTTGGTATGTTGAATTGATAAATCTCTTGCTTAATGCCTCTACAGGATCCACTAGTTATGAGGGAGCACTACATGTCGGATGTGATGATATACATCCAAGAGCACATGTAGGATTAGGGTGCACTAGATATTCAGATACTCAGGGATACAGGTCTCTATAGGTGGCAGAGCAGCCACAGGTGAGATTCCATAAGGGTCTGCTACTACCATTGATGGACAAACGAGATGAGACTACATGCTCATTCACTTACCAGTGGGAGAGATGACAGTCACATTAGAGGATTTGTACTAGATCTTGCGCTTGCATGTTCATGGAATGACAGTGAGACCATGAGGACACAAATCACTCACAGAGATCAAGACAGATTCTAAGTACTGTATGGGTATACCAGACTAGGTATGCCTAAAGGGTATCATCCTTGGGCAGGCACCTCTTCTTAAGAAGATTATGCTATGTGTGACTATCACTACTGTCATACCCGACACATGGGGCACAGTATTCTTGACTCCTCTAGCGTATGTAGGCAAGCATATGGCGAGGGTTGATAATGTATGCATGGAAACGGAGCATAATAACACATTTATACAATGAGCTAGGGAAGTTTGTGAGTCACCAGCGATAGAGTCTTACGACATGTACACTTTTACAACTGTGGGCCTTTGTGCACTTCACATGCACTATACTATTTGGGTTCCCGACTAAGATACCAGCAGAGTCACCGAGAGTGTATGCATACACATTGAGCCATCCCTAGCAATTTGGAGATATATTATACTGGAGGATCAAATTCAATTGGCTACAGTCTACTAATGTTACTTGGAGACACTACCGTCTCATGATAGCATAGTCAGACTTAGTAGTGCAGTTGAGATAAATGCAGAGGTAGAGGATTTTAGAGGGCAAGCATGCGTACATAGTGGTGCCCTACTATTATGATAGAGTGCTACGATAGTTTGGTCTTAAGTAGGGTCCTCCATTTGCGCCCCGATATCCATAAGGGACTAGATATAGAGATAACCCCAGGACCAGACACCAATTGACAACAGATGATGTGACACTGATATATATCGAGGCCCAAATGACACAAGGGTGCCCCCTACATTAGAGGATGCATGAGTATCCAGAGACTATTTACGGTATTTCAGTGTTGAGGGTGTGAGAGCCATATTCCCAAGTGACTACCCTATGGGTGATCCGGCTCCATATTTTAGAGCATTGTGAGGAGAGGATGACATGGATGATGATGAGCCTCTACCAGAGGGAGAGACGATGGAGGTTGAGGGTGACGAGGATACACCAGTAGAAGGTAGGGGAGCACAGGAGAGAATGCCATCTCCAATAGAAGCCAAATCACTATGACCCCCCACACCATGAGGTTAGACCGGGACCCCTCCTTCTAGGGCTAGATAGGCAGAGTGCGAAGAGTTGAGTCAACCACCACCAACTACCCATATCCGAGATATAGATCCCGAGTTCTAGGAAGGAGATCCACGTATGAAAATTGATGCAAAACTAATATATGAAGAACTAGTGATGCATGATGAATGACTGATAAAAATGTAATTGTGTAGCTAGTACGGAGGATTAGAGATCCTTTGTGAGGGACATCCTGACAGACATGGCCATAGAAGGAATCCTTCCACTTCGCAGATCCGATATGTGAGGAGATGAGATCGCGAACGCCACCTAGACATCTTCACACCTATAGTAGCAGAGCTACAGTTGATGCAAGAGCAGTTTGATCAGCAGAGTTGTGAGCTACAGGAGCTATGCAAGCACCGACATAGATCTCATACCCGATCAGAGAGGAGCACATCTAGGAGTCACACGTGTCAACTACCTACCGTACAACCCCGCCATCGCATCATAGAGCAAAGAGATCAAGATCTCGCCATCCTATGAATGAAAGTCTTAGTTACCAGATTCGCCTAGAAATGGCCGGATCCGGATTCGGGTCCGATTCGGATCCGGATCCACGTATGGATCCATGAGGATCCGGGCAGGATTACGAATCCTGTCCGGATCCTCGAGGATCCACGCGCGGATCTGCGTGAATCCGCGGCAATGACAAGAGGAACTTGCAAAAACGTGGGCCCATTATCATTTTTTAATGTTTTTTTTTGCCCTAAAGGCCCTAAACCCTAAAAACGACCCTCTAAATCACAATGCAAGTTCATTTGCTCTCTATTTTGCTCTCTCATACTTGCTAGTTTGAAGTGAAGTGCTTGGATTCGAAGGAGATCGGTTGTGGAGGTTCAAATACCTTGCAAGAAGTGTTTAAGGTATGCATTTCAACCATATTCTTGAATTCTTTCATAGATTATTGATTTATTTTTAGTTTTCCAAATTTTCAAGTTTTTGTGCAAGTGTGAAGCATGGTTTTCTTTCACTTTTTTTTCTAGATTGCAAGAATAGAACAATGAGTAGTCAAGGCTCAGTGGGTGCGGGTGGGGCTGCATCACCAAGCTTCAAAATTGATAAGGGGTCTCCTTTATGGAGACACACAACAAGAGTTGCAGAATGTCCTGGGGGTGGGGCATACATATGGAAATGTAATTTTTGCAACATACAACATAGAAGCTCCTATTCCTGAGTGAAACTACATTTTTTGGGCCCTGCGGGTGAAGGAATTCACATGTGTCACGGTAGTGATAAGAAGGGATTACCAGCTGCACAAATAGCAGCATTAGCAAAAGAGCAAGATGATGCTGATAGAGCAGTTGCAAAAGCAAAACGTGGTGCTTCCAAAAAAACAAATATACCAACACCATCATCTGATCAAACAAACACAAGAACACATCCTTTTTTGCCTATGCCAACTACAAATGATGAAGATGAAGACCCATCTCCACTCACCCGCAAGAGAGGCCCACTAGATAGGGCATTCCAAATTGAAAAGAGAGACATTGCTGATCACAAAATTGGACGTTGTTTAATTGCAAATGGTGTTTCATTTAATTTTTCTAGATCACCTTATTTTAGGGAGATGGTGGAAGCAATAAATGATGCACCCCATGGTTACAAACCGCCTGGTTATGAGAAGTTGCGCACTACCATATTACATGATGAGAGGAAAAATGTAGAGGCTCAACTTCAACCAATAAGAGATTTTTGGGTTCAATCGGGTGTGTCTATTATTTCGGATGGTTGGAAAGATTGTAGAAACCGTCCATTGATCAATGTTATTGCTGTATGCCCTAAGGGGGCAATGTTCTTGAAGGCAGTTGATTGTGAAGGGCAAGTGAAAGATGCAAAATTTATTTCACGTATTCTCATTGATGCCATAGAGTCAGTGGGTCCTGATAATGTTGTCCAAGTGGTCACGGACAATGCAAAAGTTTGCAGGGCTACAAGGATAATTGTAGAGTCTAGATATGATCATATCTTTTGGACACCATGCACCGTCCACTCTCTCAATTTAGTGATGAAAGCAATTGGCACCGAAATAGATTGGGTGAAAAGGATATATGAGGAAGCTGAAGAGATTCAAATGTTTGTGACAAATCACCACATGTCACAAGCAATTTTCAGGAGTTTCTCGGACTTGGAGTTATTGAAGGTAAATTTTTATATTTAATATATAATTGAATATCATTGGATTCCACAATTATTAATTTTTGTTGTTGTTTACATTAACATGTTTTAATTTTTAAATGTTTTATTAACTTGAGTTTAACATGTTCTTAGGTTGCTGAAACTCGTTTTGCCTCTCACACAATCGTCTTGAGACGACTTGTGAAGGTAAAAGAAGCATTGAAGCATATGGTCATTAGCCCCCAATGGGGCATTTGGAAGAATTCCAATACAGCAAGGGCTTTAAATGTGAGAAGAATGATACTAGATGAGGATTGGTGGGGTCTTGTGAGTTATGTGTTGGAAATCACCGATCCAATAATGGCAATGCTTCGCTTCGCAGATAGTGATGAGCCATGCCTTGGGGATATTTATGATTCCATGGATAGTATGCTGGAAAAAATTAAAATGGTAAGTTTTACGCTCTTTTACAACAATTTTTTATTTGAGAGATATCTAGATTCTAAAGTTTAAATTGACATATTCACTAATTATAATTATTATTCATATTTCATATCTTAGGTCATACAGAGGAGGGAGAATGATCCTGAGGACACCCTTTACAAGAAGGTGGAAAAAATTGTTCATCGTCGATGGAACAAGATGACCATACCTTTGCACCTCCTTGCATATGCTCTATCCCCGAGGTACTGTAGTTCTTATCAAATGTTTGTGCTTATTTTATCCAATGTTTGTGCTATTGATATTTGATAGTGTTCAATTGTCTTTTGTTATCCCCAAGTACTATAGTGCAGATGTACTTCGCCTTCCAAGTAGAGTGCCACCATTTAGAGATGCAGAGGTTGCAGATGGGTATAAGAGGGCACTAGCTAAGATATTCCAAGATCCAGAGATTGGGGCAATTGTGAGGAGTGAATTTGCTGCTTTCAACTCAGGTGAGGATTTCGACCCTATTGCCATAGCAGACCAAAGCAGGATGGGTGCCATCAAATGGTGGTACCTTCATGGGCAAGCCTTCACGTACCTCCAACCTCTTGCCATAAAGGTCCTATCCCAAGTAAGTTTGTAAAATTAAGCTTAAGGTTAACATTCTCAATTCCTTGAATTTATTATTTAATTTATTTATCTTGACTATTGTATTGATAATTTTTAATTTCTCTTTAGGTTGCCAGCTCTTCTGCCGTTGAGTGGAATTGGAGTACTTACTCCTTTATCCACTCAATCAAACGCAACCGGTTGGCTCCAAAAAAATCAGAAGACCTTGTGTTCATTCACAACAATTTGCGCTTGTTGTCACGGAAGGATCCTAAGTACAAGAAGGGGCCTGAAAAGCTTTGGGATGTAGCACCCGAGACTCCTGATTTAGATATGACCATCCGAGATCTTGCTAGATCCACTTTGATTGATGTGGATGATGAGGAGGAGGATTATGAGTTAACAATCCCCTCTACTACTAGTGGTTTGGGTTCCTCTACTGATACAGATGCAACACTTGTAGCTCACCAGTACCCCTCTGATGCGGATTTTCTTGAAAATCCATTTGATGATTAAATAAAAAACTTTAGTGTTGACTCTTGACTCTTTTATGAGTAAATCATGTTATAAACTTTAAGTTTAATGATCTATATTTTGAATGTTACAAACTTTCACTTTCAGTAATTCAATGTGAATGTGTTGATTTTCTTTATAATCGTGAAAATAGATTAATTATCAATGTCATTGATCAAGTATACTAGATTCATACTATGAAATGATTTAGTTTTAGAATTATGTATATTTCTCTTATTTTTTAGTATATATAATGCATATATATATGCACGAATCCTCCACGAATCATAATTGGGAAAAAAAAAAATCCCAAATCCACGGATCCGATTCACGTGCCCGAATTGGATTCGTGTCACGAATCGGCAACTAAGATGAAAGCTGATTTCACTATTTTAATATAAGGCACATTTTGTATCCAATGCCTACTGTGTACACCAAATCAGTTTGATGATAATATATGATGAACATGTTTTCCTATTCCTTCTTATGATTAATTTGCATAACTAATTACAAAAGAAAAAGAAAGAAAAAATGTGAATGTACTTAGCATTTTTAAGATCACTTTTGAAGAAAAGGAAAAATGTAAGCACGTAGTATGAAGAATGAATAGTTACACATAATAACGACGTAAATGCATAATATTTATGGGTTCCTTAAAAGGTACACCATTCATATCAGCAATTTTATATGCACCAGATCCATATACTTCTGTAATAATATAAGGACCTAACCAATTAGGACTAAATTTCCCGTTGTCACCCAGTAAGGCATTTACGTTCTTTTGATTCTCATAAAGAACAAAATCACCTACCGAAAAGGAGCATTCAATCACTTTACCATTATATCTTTTGTTCACCGTTTTATGATAAGCCATGATGTGTTCCAAAGCATTGATTCATTGTTCATCCAACATCTCAAGCTCTTGTAAACGTTTTTCTCAAAAAGTATCCTTGTCAATTATACCTTTGAAAGAAACTCTCAAAGAAGGAATTTCTTATTCTAAAGGCATTACCACTTCTACTCCATACACTAAGTTATGAGGAGATGTTCCAGTCGTCGTTCGGACACTAGTTCTATATGCCCATAAAGCATAAACCGAGTGTGCCAATCCTTAGCATGTTTATTGACTGTCTTCTGAAGAATCTGTTGATAACATTATTTGAAGCTTCAGCTTGTCCATTAGATTGAGGGAAGTAATGAGATGAGAAAGAACGATGAATATGACATTTCTCCAAAAAGGCCTTAACTTCTTTCTTTTTAAATTGAGCTCCATTATCCAAAATGATAGCCATAGGAATACCAAATCTAGCGATAATGTTTTAAAGGATGAAGTCACATATTACATCCGCAATGGTTGAGCGAAGAGGTATAGCTTCTGCCCACTTAGTGAAGTAATCTGTATCGATAAGGATATATGTATGTCCTTGAGAAGAGGGAGGAGAGATCTTACCAATAAGATCAAAATCTCACACACTAAAAGACCATCGTAGAACTTGAGAACATAGAGCGTATGCAGGAGCATGAATAAGACTATTATGGTGCTGACAATGCTAACACTTCTTCACAAAGGTAAATGAATCGTGTTCCATAGTTTGTCAATAACATCTCATCCGAAGGAGTTTGTTAACTAAAGATTTTCTGCCAAAATGCCCCCCACCCCCCCACGCATGGTTTGGCATGAGCTTCTTGTAAAGCCATAGGGAATTCAGCTTTTGTAAGGCATCTAAGGAGAAGACCATCGTAAGATTTCTTATAAAGAAGCAAGAATGATATAACGAGCCACAAGCTTCCGGATTCTACTCCTAGAATTCCTAGTTGCTGACTTAGGGAATGATCCATCTTTAGGGTATTCATACATCTAAGAATAACACTCATCTAAATGTAAATTAAGATATGTTACATTTAACAGGGTATCATGTGAAATTGCAAGTTTAGATAGAGTACGAATTGAGAATTGAAATCTAACACACCTTCCTCTAAAGTAATAAGGGATGTTGCACTAGCCATAGCGTCAGCATGCCAATTATCCTTCCGAGGTAGGTTTTTAATAGAAAAGGAAGCAAGAATGATATAACGAGCCACAAGCTTCCGGATTCTACTCCTAGAATTCCTAGTTGCTGACTTAGGGAATGATCCATCTTAAGGATATTCATACATCTGAGAATAACACTCATCTAAATGTAAATTAAGATATGTTACATTTAATAGGGTATCATGTGAAATTGCAAGTTTAGATAGAGTACGAATTGAGAATTGAAATCTAACACACCTTCCTCTAAAGTAATAAGGGATGTTGCACTAGCCATAGCGTCAGCATGCCAATTATCCTTCCGAGGTAGGTTTTTAATAGAAAAGGAAGCAAACTTTGCAAGCAGGTCTATAGCTAGATCCTTATACCTGCTCAATTTATTATTCTTAGCTTGATATGTGTCATTAATCTATTGTATGACAAGTTGTGAATCACCAAAGATTTTAACATGCTCAATGTGTAAGGATAAAGCCGCTTTTAAACCAATGATAAGGGCTTCATACTCAACAACATTTTTAGTACATGAAAAGGTGAGCTTGTAAGACAAAAGAATAGGTTTCCTAGATGGTGCATTTAATATGGTACCAGCTCCAGATCTAGTTTGACATCTAGATCCATCAAAGTATGATTCCCATGTCTCATCTATATCAATAGGTAAGACAATTTCACCAAGAAACTCAATAGATTCCAATGTCAAAGTAGGAGAAGAAGCCTTAGCCAAATGATCAGTCAAGGCTTGCCTCTTAATAGATTTATGAGAAATAAACTTCATATAAAACATTGTCTAGAGTATGACCCATTTAGCAAGTCATCTAGATAGATAAATCTGTTTTTGAAAAGAGATGCTTTCAAGGATCAAACTTCACGTAAATATTAACTTCGCATCAAGGGGTGTTGTCTGAATTTTCGATAAGCAAAAACTAAAGCAAGACATTCTTTGTCAATGTGCAACTTATGTAATAAACAGGACGTTCTTTACCATCTTGATCATGTTGAGCCAAGACAACACTCAATGCTTTAAAGAGGCAAAAGTACAAAGAAAGAATGGCTTATTAGATTGAGCCTACTGCAAGATAGGAGGATTAGTGAGATATGTCTTGAATTGCTCAAATGAGAGCTTACAATTGTCATTCCAAGAGAAAGGAGGATTTTTCTTAAGAAAGGAAGTGAAAGGGATAGTACGATCTGCTAGGTTAGAGACAAACCTATGGATAGCTTGTATCTTTCCTTGTAAGCTATGGCGTTGCTTGATATTTAGAGGAGGCATATTGATGATAGCATCAATTTTCTCTCTATCTACCTCAATACCTCTGTGAGATATAATAAACCCTAAGATCTTTCCACTGTCAAGGCACATTTTTTTGGGTTCAAACGCATGTTGTACATCCTTATTCTCTCAAAGATTTGTTTAAGAGTAGGAACGTGTTCTTCATGTTTCACAGAATTTTCTAGAATGTCATCCACATAGTCTTCAAGAATCTTATGCATGTAGCTGTGAAGAATAAAGGTCATAGCTCGTTGATAACTAGAACCCACATTTCTTAATCCAAAAGGCATCATTACCCAACAAAATGTTCCCCGAGGAGTAATGAAAGTAGTCTTATATTGATCATAAGGAGGAATAAAAATCTTATTACACAAAGAGAATCCATCCATAAAAGATAGTAACGCATGTCCAGCAGTCGAGTCCACTATCATATCAATGTTAGGTAAAGGGAAGTTATCTTTCAAAGAAGCCTTGTTTAAATTACAAAAATCAGTACACATCCTTATTTTATTTTCACCCTTGGAAACAACCACAATGTAAGAAATCCAAGGAGAATAATCTATCGGACGTATAAAACCAACGTCCAAGAGTTTTTCTATCTCAATCTTAACAAGAAGAGCGATGCTAGGATTCATTTTATGAATCATTTGATTAACAGGTTTAGCATAAAGTGTGAGAACTATGTATTGAGTGATAATTTTAGGATCAATGCCATGCATATTAGAATATTTCCAAGCAAAGATATCAGAAAATTCCAAAAGAAGCTTGGTAAGCTGTTTTTGGTCTATTTCATCCAAACATTTTCCAATCTTGATAACCTTTTCAGAATTATCTTGATCAGCATGCACATGTATTGTCTCATTGATTAAAAGATTTCTCTTTTGTGCTTCTTCCACAGGAGGAAGAGGATCAACATGTGGTTCTGCATCAGTTTCTTCTCCAAAATACCCATTAATATCCAAACAATAAGGTTTTCTCTTGTTTGATGGAAAGGAGGTAAGTCCTCATATACCGAAAAAGTCAGCCAAAGCATCATCAGAGGAGAAAATACCCAAAGAAGGTGATTGATCAAATGTTATAAGATGCGGGTTTGATAACTTCAATGGACCATTGTAAATATGATTCACATTCGGAAAGAAGGATGGTTTCTTATAAGGATTAAATCCCAAACCATAGGTGTGTTCACAACCATCACTAGATAAAGGAACTTGTATTTCTTGTTCAAATTGTCCACATCCTTGACCACAAAACCTGTGCTTAGCGAGCAAGTGGTATCTAGGACTATAACGATCAGCCATGTCAGAGATAGTCAAGGAAGCTTCATAAGAAACTGCCTCTTGACAATCTAGTTTAATAGTTTCAATGGTTTCCTTCTAAGTCACAAGGTTCAAATTCGAATTCGAGTTCGCCGATCATAAAATTCGGATGAAATTTGACAAGGGTAAAAATTTGGAAAACAAAATGACATTAAATTGAACTTATATATATTTATCAATTTTTATATATAAGTTATATATCCACAGAATTGTCAACATAATTTGACATTACTAAATAATTAAACTAAATAACTTAATTTTTTTTAACGGTAAACTAAATTACTTAATATTATTTTTAAATAAAATAATCTTATTATAACATTCAATATTATATTAAATGTCATAAAATTCGAACAAAGTTCGAACATGGTAAAATTTCGCAGAAATTCGAAGTTCATGGATGAAATTCGGCAAATCCTATGACTTAGGTTTCCTTAGATGAAGTAGCGATGAAATCATCACTTAACTCTCTAGAAAGAGGAGTTGAAACAACTTTTTTGTCCTTAGATTGTTCAAATATTTTCATGAAAGAGAGATTAGAGACTTTGAATTCACCAGTCAATATAGGATTAAAATCTAGAATACCCTAGTCATCTTCAAATAAAGAAGAGGAAGGTTATTCACTTGATTGATTTTTAGCTTCAATCTTTTCTTTTTCTTTTCCTTCCCTAGGTCTCGATACCTTAGAAGAATCAACATTATAGCAACTATTAGGTCTATCATCTGCATGAAGAGTATATATCACATTGTCATAGATAAACTTAACCTTGGGATGAAGAGTAGAGGGAATAGCATGCATATTATGTAACCATGGTCTTCCCAAAAGAATGTTATAGTTGAGAGGTCCAAGCATCACATGAATTCGAGTATCTAATACAATAGGACCAACCTTAACAGGAAGAGTTATAACTCCCAAAGTTTTCTTAGCAATATTATCGAAGCCACATATAGAGAGACTATTTGGCTTTATAGTGGGCATATCTGCATGATAGCTTTCAACATATCCAAACTACAAACATTCAATCCCGAACCATTATCAATTAAAGTTCTTTGAATAAGATTTCCATTGACAAGGACCACAACCATGAAAGTGTCGTACTAATCTTGAACTTCCTTAGGTGGCAAATCATCTTCAATAAACACAACCTGAAGAGGAGCAGGCATAGCATGCATACACTCTAAGAAAGAATTCATCCTATCCTAATTAGGTGGAGGTTCAGGAAGAGTACATAAAGCCTTTTACAAAGCTTCATGATAAGTAGGGGAAGCTTGAAGAAGTTCCCATAAGGATATCTTAGCAGGAGTAGCAAGTAACTACTCAACTAAATCATACTCCTTCCCAAAGGAACTAGGTAAACGAGATGCTTGAGGAAGCACCGGTTGAGAAAGTGGCAAAGGTGTAGGAACTACCCAAATATTTAGTTGAGGATTATTCTGTGTCCGATAAGTGTGAGCAACTGAACTGTAATCGGGTTTCCTTTAAGGACTATAAGAGGCCTATCATCCTCAACAACTCTCTTAAGAGTGATAACGGCTTATTGAGGTTGACATCCTTTAAGAGTGATAAGGGGTTGAGAAAATCGGACAGGTTCAATACTACACACTCTCATACATAGGAAGCCATGATAACACTTTGAAAAGGTTAGTTGTAAAAGGTGCAGAGCAAGTCATAGGAAGAATGGATTCAATAAAGATCTCATTCTTTTCATCTGACCCTTCACTACTAAACAACTTTAGAGGTTTACTAATAGATACATCATCAAAATATTCATAAAGGAAATCATGCATCTTGAAGCAAAGCAATATCACTCAAGACCATATAAAAAATGTTAAATGCAAACTAATCCTAACAATGCAATATATTTTTGTATTTTGCATTTTATAAATGCAATGCATGAAAGAAAGATCAAACAAAAGGAGAGGTCACGTCGGATTCACCAAAGTGTTCAAGGGGGAAATAGCACCAACGATAACAATGCAAACAAGACTATGAAAATTCAAAAATTTCTCCCTAAGCCATTCAATACAAGAGAGAGAGGGGCTTCCAAGCATAACTCTAAATAAGCCCTAAATATGATTAGCAAAAACCCCAAAGAGGATAAAGGGATGCCAATACAAAATCTAGAAACTCATCAAGGAAGTATGCTAGAAAGGTTCTCTTTCATGCAATGTAAACAAGGGATATGACAAATATAGATCTGAGATACACACAAATAGCCGAATAGAGATCTGAAAGTAAATGTATGCTAAGAGAAAAAATAAGAGGTGAAGTACCCACCTTGAAATTCGTAATGGAAGATGTAATTAAACCCTGAGAGTTGCAGATCTGAATCTTTTTTTGAACTTCTGACCGCAGATCCTACAACAAAATGATGAAAGGAAAAAAACTCAAAAATCTCCCCAAAAACAAGCACTGAAGGTCTAGGTTGACTTGGAAAGGCGCCCCTACAAACAAGTTGACATAGTCCAACGACCTGCGACCAACTTCTCGAATAGTAGTAAGATTTGGATATAGTCCTTATTTATAATTATAAATATATTTATTATGAACGTATTATTATCATTTCTGTAAATGTAAGACTATATATAGGTCCCTCACTCATAATAGAATTTACATTTATTATTCAGCCATCTACTTGATTGCTTATGAGCAATACTTATCCTTTATTCTCTTCTCTTATTCTATAAATTGTTATTATAAGGTATAATCCTCTCCCATAGAATAATAGATAATATGTAATATTGATTCCTTGTACTGATAGGCACCCTTGATCTCTGATTCTTTCATTGATCAGAACCCATTTATATTAAATATTTATATCCTTCCTTTGCTATGGTTTTGCTCTGCACTCTTTCTACTTCCCATTACTATAACCTTCTTGTCTGCGTATAGTATTCCTGTGAGTGGAAGGGGGAGGCAGCACTTCAGACTAGAGGATGTGTCCTTACTGTCGCAGGTCCATGCTCATGTGGCGCTGACACTGTTGTTTCTGTTCCATGCCTTTCCGTTTGATCCTGATTTCCACTTTATATCCTATACAAGGGATGTGTCAATCATATCTCCTAGATGAACTGACGACAACTCATTTTCAATTTGTTTGTTATATTGATTCTGCCAATAATCTGCCTACGTGGTTGATTTGGCTTTAGGCTTGACATGCCTCTTAATATGAAGGGTGTGAGTATTTAAAGCTTGTAGTTGATGGCAACTGCCAGTGTGGATTGCACTTGAGTATTAAGACTTAGTGCTGGGAGTCGATGCTCCCTTGCATGCCCTGAATGGATTTACTTATTAATTTATTTGTTTCTTAATTAAGAAATAATTAAACTTTATTAATTCATAATTATTTATAATCACTATACTATTGGTATATGATTGTTTATTAATTAAAAGATTATTTGATTATTAATTAATAATTTATTTATTTATAAAAATTAATTAATTAATAATTATTTAGTTGATTGATTAATATATACACATATAGATATATTTGATCATAAACTTTATTTATTCATCAAATTCTTATTACATACAGGAGATATCACAGTAAAATAACTCCACCAGAGAATGGACCTAGGTATTTAGTCTAAGCAATGTACAAGGGAGATCTTATCTTACAACAGAGCCAACACTATTGAAGGCAAACAACATTGTTAGTTATGAAGGGAGAAATAACACATATCCAATCGGGATCCTTGGAATGAATTCAACAACATTACATGCTGCATACTTATGCCTATAGTGGTGCCTATTCATCTTCAATTTTTATGGAATCGTAGCCTTGGCAGCCTTGTTATGTAGTTCTGAACAGCCTTAATTAGGCATTGGATTACAACTTTGACCTTTTTCTTATATCCCACATCTTGATAGAAGTTGGAGCAAAAGTAAAGCACATGCATCTACAAAGTTTGTTGAATGCTGTTTGTAGCAATAAACTTCAAGCTTCTTCTGGGAATCATTGTAGTCTTCTAGGGTATACTCCCATCAGAAATAATATACAGTTCAATAGAAATATAAGTATAAATTAGATGGATAGATTATCATCCCCTGCACATTCTAGAATCACAACTAATTCTTCTGAGGGAAGGATGGAAAAAATGTAGAAGCCATGAATCACTACCTCTAAAGAATTGAAGCCACTGACAATCAGCTCCCCGCTCTCCCATGAAAGTGTGATTGACTTCAATGACATGTCCAAAAGATCTGTTATGCAAGAACCAGAAATATAAATGATTTATGCTGCAAAGGACAGTAAGGATAGCAAAATGTGGTGAAAACCAAAATAAATTTACAGAGGAAACAAATAGCTTGAGAAGGATAAATAAAGAAATAAAGAATGACACGAGAATCCTGCACATGCCTGTGATTCGCCGAAGCTTGTGCAATGAGGGGATCAATTTCTCAAATTGATCCCGCAAGATTTGAGGATCATTGTCACCCTTTTCAAAACTATCTCCACTGACCCGTAAGCTCGTTCCATCATCAATGACAGACTTCAGTAAAGAAGACATGTTTTCAATAGTGGTCTGAACCAATTTATGAAGCTGTTGTCCATAAAACAATTTCAGTCATATAAAAATCTTTCCAGCTTGACTTTGTAACAGTAATTGAATAAAACATATGTTCCTTAGAATTTGTATGAGCACCTGCAAAGTCTCTTCCACAGACATATCATCTAGTGTTAGAATTTCTGAACCAACTCTTGCAAAGAAATGTTGCAAAATGAACTGCATAGCTTTCTTATAAATAGCTTTCTGGAGTAACGGTTCCCACAATAACCGAGCATTCTCTAAAGAGACAACAGCCTGATCAAATGAAAAGACGTATTTAGCTTCTCATATCAGTCCAATGAAAGTAATCTGCAAATGAAAGCTGATATCGAAATCTCACACACAAAAAAAAATGATATATCCAAAATTGAAATAATAAAAAGTTGTGATATTCAAGATTTGCAGACCAGAAACTGTGCAGCAGCCAACAATGACAGGAAACATCTATTACAATTAGAAAAAAGCATCTCAAATGTAGAAATATAAATTACAAACAAAAAGACATATTAACATGTAATTACTAGTGTGAGCAGAACAATTATCAACAGAGACATTGGCTTGCAAAGAAATAAAATTGTAATTTTCGAAAATAAAATCTGGCAACTATGGCATTTAAAATAAAGAAAGCCAATTTCTGAAGTTTTCTATCCAGGGTGACAATTTCACATCCTATGAGAGTTGGGTCATTAGAATTCTTTTGCATGTTGTTCTCATTTGTGAAATTATGATTAAACCAATTGCTCAATAAACTAGGATCTACACATGGATGGGCACAATTGTACACGCCAGATGGCAGGCTCAGCGAATAGTTGACAAATGTTTTGCTCTGGCAAATTACTCACAAGTTGTTATGGTGATTTTTTGACAAGTTCTTTTTCCTGTTATTGACTTGCAGGATGTAGGATGCATTCTGAGAAATGCAGAAAGCGCTCAAACTTTTCACTTTTTTGCTCATAAAAACCAACACTCACCTCTCACTTCCCCCAAAGTATTCTTGCATACACTTGAGTTAATTGCAAGGATTTCAAGGCAAATTTTAGGGACAGAAAAAGTCAATGGCAAGTTAATTTTTTTCACCAAGCATTAAAATTCATTTTAACCACTAAAATCTAGCTAGTAGATTGTAAAAAATTCATTAAATAATATTTAGTCTTTAACATTTTACTTCCAAAAATTTGAGCTTATGAGCTAT
This sequence comes from Cupressus sempervirens, assembly GCA_028749045.1. NCBI lineage: Eukaryota > Viridiplantae > Streptophyta > Pinopsida > Cupressales > Cupressaceae > Cupressus > Cupressus sempervirens. The sequence continues at coordinate 366,325,989 of CM053791.1, read as the reverse complement.
TTTTATTCATTTATACTGATTATTTCAGTGAGCTCGCTATTGTTTTCTATAAACAAAATTATTTTCCTATTTATATTTCTTAGAAATAAAATCATTAGGTCATACTGAATTTATGATGATGCATACTAATTTATGCTACATTTCTGCTAATAGTAATTTATAGTACTTAACTTTATGCTCACTAATTTTGTATTTAAAAATATATATGTTGTAAGCTAGATGCCATTGCAAGTAGAGAACTCTTGGCTTCTGTATCAAGCTCCCACTCTGTTTTAGACTTAAGCCTAACTCAGTCAATATCAATTACTAAGACTTGTCCCTTCGAGTCAAAGAACGCACTTAAAAATATGTTGTACAAGGACTGACATCTAGGGAAAACATTTGGATAAGATGCCTAAACCTATATACATCATGCAGGCATCAGTTGCTTCAAATGTGATCCTATAGCCATTAATTATTGTGATGCGAAGCCCTACCACAAGACCATAGCAGCAGCAATCTTCAAAAAATCCTAATTTTGTTATTTAAAAAAATCTCCAGCTGAAATATATTTTTCCCGTAAAAATCATGATTTAATCAGATTTTCAATCACGTTCAACATTTTTTTAAAGGTTCAAATCTCAAAATATTATCCACCAAGAAACACACTCACTTCCCACCAACCTGTCATGATAAGCTAATTGCACAAAATCACTATATAGTATTTAAATGGAGATTTCCATTGATTTCTAGCATAAAACTGAGTGCTAGAACCTGGGATGTGCTTCACAATGAAAAATTTGCCATATTTAATCAAGTTTTTAAGGCAAATTGCAAGTGGGGGATCTTGAATGAACGTATATTTCTAATGGATGTTAACAACATTGGAATAGAGACACATTCTTTAGTATGCTTCTACGTTTGATGTTAAGGACATTAGCATGGAATGGTAAAGAGATGTGCTATTATTTTTCAAAGTATTCAATGCTATATCATTTTCCTTAGGCTCATAATAATGCTTTCCATGTCTACAATCCAAAGAAAATCTAGTGAGGAATGGTAGATAGTTTCATAAATATTTAAGGCATCTATTTAAACTTTTCAAAATATTTGAACCTCATAATAGTACTTGCCGATAGTAATATATAGAAAGCCACACAAAATTGGGACAAAACTCTATTGGCTTGATACCAGCCTAAAGATGTTCACTAACTTGGAATCCTTGTGCATCTACTCATTCAAAGTTATAGACAGTGCTGAATGTTATGAACCCAAACTGGCTCAATCTGAGAATGCTGAATTTTATGAAGATGTTTTTGGTGGTTTTTGTTACTTTTTGTTTTTTTGTGTTTTTGCATATCAATGTAAATACAAAAATGAAGTACCAAATACTATCTATGAGAATCACCAATACTAGAAATCAATTCCACAAATCATATAGTCATTCAATTGCCAAATATCAAATTCAGAGCATTCCTAAGATTAAATTTCACCAATTATTTCTTTAACGGAGAGCTACAATAATTTAAAACACCTGATAATCTCGCAGCAGAGTTATGATATTTTCTTTTTCTATAATTACCATGCGAAAGAACCCAATCACAGTTAGAAAGAACTAAATTGCTGCCTTGCAATTTGCAGAATTGAGGTGTTTAATCTGCAGATAATGGAGATGCTCAGAAACGGATTTACAAACACAAAAATGCAATCCAATGGCCTCCCAACACAGAGTTTAGATAGCAGCAAACTCAACGCCAAAGACTAGGTATTAGCGCCCCAAAAACAGCAATAGGAGCGCCTGGATTTGCAGATACAATTGCAAAGAAAATGGCAGAGATAACACCCAGATATGGTGCAAAATATCACAGCCCAATATGGTCTTAAATCCCGCCCATATGCCACAGAAAAGCCAAAGCCAAGAGTAGATATTAATGTCATTAAAATACCAATGAAACTAGGAACCAATTTTCCAGTAAAAGCAATGCCAAAACACAGGGAAACTACGCGTCCAAAGGCAGAAACAAATGCCTCAATTGTAAATGAATTCAATGCCCAACGAACATGAAATAATTGGGCAGCCCAAATCAGAACTTTCAGTCATCAAATTCTCCACAACAATTCACCTTCCCAGTCACAGGAAACGCAGTAGGGAAGAAGCCAATATGCAGCTTAGAACGACGCCCAGCAACAGATGTAATAGAGCATTCAACAGACTGCAAATTCACTAACAAGAAATTACTTCTCAGCCACAGTAAGAGAAGTCCCCCAAATTCAGATTGCAAAAGCACAATACAAATCCACTATACCTCAGCAACAGATTGAATGCACAAAGCCCAAATTCAAACTCTCATAAGAATTATCAAAAAGCAATAAACAAGAGATGATTCTAAATGCTTCACGAAGCCTCTTTTAAGGTTGCTTCATCATCCCACCATTCAAGTAGAAGCTTCCAACTAATTCTTTTAAATGAATAACATATTGAAAACATGTAATAACCCTGACCTGTATATCCAAGCTACCAACCGATTTGCAGCAGGCATTTCTCCATAGACAAACCTGATTGCAACCTTCAGAAGGCCCAATATTGACAATATGTATGTTGCTTGATCACCCAGCTATGAATTGTTAGATCAAAGGCTCTTAATTTCCCTCACACGGCTAGCAGCAAGTATGGATGCTGGCTGACCAACATGCAGTTCTGATACAGACAAATCACAGGTCACAAATAGACCCTTTCCTTGCAACTGCAGCCCTCTATGATTGCCCATGTTGCCCAAAAAATAAATGCAGCTCGGAATTTTTGGACGTAAGTCCTGAAAGGCAATTAGCAAGCCTTGTATCATGCACGTTGGGCCTTGGAAAAGATATCAGCACCTCCAGGTGTAGACACAGGTCTCATTTCTGGACAAATAAGTTGCAACCTTTGATTATGAGCTGCCAGCCCTCAGGAAAAAGTCACACAGCTTTCTTATGCAAGGCATGATCACAATGAATGCAAAAACACTGCCAAAGAGTGGACGACAGTCCAGATTTGATTTCCCAAACCTCAACACGATTTACAAATGCAATTTCAGAAAACTCTTAGAGCTCATTGATTTCTTCCAAGCACAGTAGTACAGAAATGGAAGATTAAATAATTTTCTTGGCATAAATCCACCTCCCATGCACAGAATAAACAGTAGAGAAGTGATAGCAAAATTACACAAACTCACAACACCAATGATATTCTCCAAAGGAATAGTAGTAGAGAAATGGAGATTCAACTCAAATTCCAAGTATAATTAAATCACTATACCTCAGCAGTTTTCCAATACGCTTCTCAGCTTAAAACCCTATTACCTCATTAAGGGCATTAAAAATCAGAACCTCAGAAAAGCCACACAGGTAACAAAAGCAAATAAATATTCAAGCGTGTTTTTCTCAACAAATGGGCTTGTATTTACAGCCTCCAAATTCTCTTTTGTTGCCAAAATGTAACTTTACTCAAGAAACTTCACCGCACAACATTAATTAGAAGCTTCCTTTAGATTCTCTCACTTGACTTAGCTTAACTAATTAATAAATGACACTTTCCAATGATAACTCAACTCTCAACTTAAGTGAAATTATAAAGTTAAATTATAACTTTATAATAAGCCATTTAATAATTAATAATAATTTGGCCACTAAAATATAGTAACTCCCAAAATACTCATCATTTAAATATGTCGTCTAAAATAGAAGGCATACCTATTATTTATCCATATTACCAAATGCACTTTCCAAAAGTAGAAAGGGTCCATCTTGATCAACGCCAATTTAACAAAAATAGTAAGTACACAAAACTAAGCCCAAATGAAGTCTGATCTAAGCCAAACAAAGACCAACCTGTAGCTTACTAAAATGTGGAGAAGATAAGACCCTCCCAACCCAAGCCATTGCCATAGAAGACCCTATATCCACAATAATTAGCCTACAAGGATCACAATAATAGGCTAATCCCTAAAACTCCAATGCTGGGAAAAATGGGGACATTACATTATAAGCACATAACTTCGTGTAGACAAATTTCGCTTAAGAGGCTTCTCATTTACACCATCAAATTATAACATGAAATAAGATAAAGTCCACTTCATAATTCAAAGCCTCATAACTCACTCATTAAATAAGAACTCTATGAATATGCTTAGTCCACTACTGATGAAGATCAACTACTTGTGCCTCGACTACACTACTAAAAGTAGAAACCACCTCAAAATAGATTTACTAAAAATAGCAAGTTTGCTTCAAAACATATTGCTAGCTCATGAGAGTCAACATCATGAACTGACCAATCTTGGCTACGAGAACCTACTAAAATGGGGACATTACACTTGATATCAACATAAAGAGGTTCACTAGCATGGAATCCTTGTGTACCTCCTTATTCAAAAGAATTCTAACATTTCAATTGTCAACAATAATACCAAAGTGGCTGTTAAGATTATCAAGGTTAGGTTAGGACAAATTTCCTTTTCAGATGCTAACAAAGTGTGATAGCTGGGAGCTTCAATTTGACACTAGCCATTTAGTTCTAATGACAGGAGGATAGGGTAGTGACAATTGTATAATCAAATGGAAAGTAGAAATTTATACATAACAATACATAGACATTGTGGAACCAAACGCATAATGGGTTCCTATTAGAAAGATAAAAATCAGCATGTAGTGCTGTAAAAAATTTAAAATGAACTATAGCAATATTTTATATCAAAATGACAAGTTGTTTTGATCACATTTAAATTTCTTATATATTCTACATGCTTAATGCTTTGTTAATGGGTGAAACTCACAACTTAAATGCATGCGTTTCCATAGTTAGGGAGCTACATTTCATTTAGGCTTGTCATATACATAGACATTGAGAAGGCCTACAAGGAGTACAATAGCAATACATGAATGCTTTAAACATAGAGTATAGCATTCCATGGACTTAAATAGGTTTGAAGAAAACTAGTACATGCATTTAGAGAATTCATTCCCTAGTCTTGAGGGCTTATCTTCATCCCTCCCAAAGAAAGCCTCATATGTTTTCCCCTAAGTTGCCACATTCGTACCCACTGGCCCCGAACTGGGTTCAGGTAAACACCTGGTACAGATGTGTATGTGGGTACGTATTGGGTGCATACCCATCATTGTGGGTGCACTAGGGCCCGCATATCAACGAGCCCGCCTAAGTAAAAGTGGGCCAAAACATAATAATATAACATTTTTTTCTGTTTCCTAATCCTAATACAGCCCATTATGTGGCCTTCAAACACAGATGGTGCATCTAGTGCAAGTAGAACTGCTTTGAGTTCAAATGATGGTGATGATCTTGATCTTGCAGCCGCTGAAAATCAAATAGAGGATGATTTCTTTAATAAACCCTTTGATGATTAATATGTATTGAATCATATTTCATAAAGTACATTTTCTAATTCAGTAATTGTAATAATTTCCATTGGAATTGTGAACATAGGCATATATGATATTGTTCACATAGCTTATTCTAATATTTTTCAACTATCAATTGGTATTTGGCATTGATCAATGATCAAGTATCATACTATGAACGATTTTGTTTTACATTATTGTATATTTCTCTTTTTTTGTTTATATAATGCACAAACACACACACACACACATGTACCCATACATACTCAAACCCCTATAAACAATTTTAAATACCCACGCCCGCACTCATCCCTAAACCTGAGCTAGTAGCTTAGGTTTTCCCTTTAAGGATCCAGATAGATTTCAACAACAATTTTCCCATTGAATGTAATATCTTTCCTTAAGCAATGCAAACTATACTAGAGGTTGGCCTATAATTAGGGGTTCCTATGGATCAGCAAAGTAGGTAGAGGACCCATTGAGAGGTTTTGGGAGCTAGGCAAAGGCTTAATTAGCCCTTTTGAATGGAACCTACCAAAATCCCTTCGGGATAATTTTGGAGACCTTGGTTGCAATTCTTTTTTTTTGAGGGGAGGATCTCTAATGTTTAGGAGGGACTGTCAGACAATCTCCTAAATTTTAGGAGGGATTCATACTTTTCAAGAGTTCACTGGGAGTTCATAGGAACCCATTAGGGGACCTTCGAGATCATTCTAGACTTGGTTGCAATTCTTATATTTTAGAGAGGATCTCCATTTTTTAAGAGAGGCTATCAATTGAGGCATGATGGGGAATGCACGAATTTAGCCCTTTCACAAGATTTTCATTGGAAAATCCATTCAAAAAAGCCTGCAACTTCGATCCGGCGGTGCGCAATGGAAGAAAAAGACAAGAGTTGCAGACTGTCCATCAATGGCGTCCACTCGGCTGTAGACCAGATTTCGCATAATTGATCTCATTCCCGTACAAGATCATCATTGTAACTGAATGGAGTTACAAGTTACTCGTCGTTTCACCTGAAATTGTCATCGTAATTTTAAGCTCTAAAAAGTTTGTCTCACGCTGAAACTGTAAATAAATGTTGGGGAGGGCAACTGGGATCAAAGTTTCAATTTGAGTACTGTATTTCAGTTCTCGGCAGGCGAAAAGGGCATATGTCTTCTTGTGCAGTCATTTGAGGTGGGTTTGGTGAAATTGATGTGGGGAAGAGTAGAGAATAAATTATATCGAAAGTTGCATGAAGGTCTGGCAACAGCGGCAATTAGTGCAGGGGTAGATTTGGTTTGGTCGGCATTTGGCAACCAGTAGGACCAGTCATCCAGTGATAAAGGCTTTGCTATTACTAGTGGGTCCATATTTGCGGGCTTCCAGATGAGAATTTTGTCTGCTATGGTGTTCCTCTCTTTTCAGTGGGCTCCAGTCCGGTTCCTTTTGAAGACACTCCAATAGGCAGACAGGTAGATCCCAGGTACACCTTTTCTCCTATTCTTACCTCTTACATTTCAGTCTGCACCTGTTTAGGCTTTCTTTATTACTTCTCCTGGCTATGATAAATTTAAAATGGTAAAACAACATAAAGAATCTATAACAAGGCACCAGTGGATACGATATGGTCCTCATGAAAGGAACAAACGAGGAAATCACAGAAACATCTGTAGAGAAGATACTTGTACAAGTATCATTGAGTGACCAACCAGAGATAACAGAGGCACAGCCAGAACTAGGTGGGTCCACCTTGCAAAACACAGGATTTGACAGTAACAGGGTGGCAGAGAATCCGATAGTTAGGGCACCTATAATAGCAGAACAACAAACTACTCTGGGAGAAGCTACGAAACACAATGACATCTCTGGTAACAGTGGCTTGGTCCTGACATACGGGGATAGTTTAATGCACAGCAGCATCATCAAGTGGAATCAAGGGAGCTTCCTCATTCTTCCAGGACCTTCAGCCGGACATGCGAGTTCATTCAATCTTGGAGGGACAAATGGTAATTTACCCACAAACACTTTGAGCTTCTCACAAGCTAGTGAACCACTCGGTGGAGAAAGATACAAAAGTTTGAAAATGCAAAAAGAGGGAAGTTAGCAGCTTTACTTCCGAAGCCGATTCCACATACCTTAGACAACGCAAGGGAGGGAGAAATAAATTTGAAGCAGATTGAAATCTCTGAAACAATTAAGCGGTTTGATAATATCAGAGATATTAACGGTAAAGGGAAGACAGATAATTCTCAGGTGATAGACACAGTGGAAGATGGGCTGCCAAATAATTACAGCCCCACAAGGACACCTATGACGTGGTATCCAGACATCTTTGTGAACGATTTGGTAGCTATGAAGGAAAGGGTATGGGCACTTGAAGAGAGGAGCCAAATAGAAAGTATCACAATGAAAAGAGTTACTGAGGATAACTGGAAATTGGTAGCGGAGGTCAAGTCACTTAGAGAACAAATTCAAAAATTGCAATTTAATATGGAAAAAGGAGAGTATGAATTAATATTGTTAAAGAAAGAAGTAGGAGAAAAGAGGACAACAGCAAGTACTATGGGAGGAGGAGAGGCTACGGAAGGAGACAAAAATCCGCAAATGAAAAATATACAAGATGCCATGGCCAATATGGAAATAAAAGAGAATCAACTCAGAGAACAAATCGAAGAAGTTAGATCATGGGCTAACATAGTAAAGGGACCAGCAAACACTCCTATTGACAACATAGAAAAACAAGTTCGGAGACAGATTAGAGAGGAAAAAGAAAGAAATGAGAAAGCAGCAAATATCGTCATCAAAGGGCTACGAGACTATGGAGAACAAGAGAAAACAACGGATTTAGTTAAAGACTTCTTTAAAGACCAATTAGACTGGCATGGAACAACCATACAAGCACAAAGAATCGGAAAATGGACTAGAGGCAAAGACAGACATGTTAGAGTGAAAATGAGGAATACAAGAGATAAAAACAACATTTTCAGCAACAGGAAGTTTCTTAGAGGCACACTCATATATCTCGATGATGACCTCACCATAACTCAGCAAGAAGAAAGAGGAAGGAATGGGAAAAAGTGAAAACAACAAGAGAAAACGGCAAGAGGGCGTGGCTACAAAATGGCAAAGCCCAAATCAGCGACAAAACCACACGCAATAAATAGGAACTCGGGCCCACCCAAGAACATTTAACTATAATTAGCTGGAACTGTAGAGGTTATCCTTGGAGAAGAGGACCTGGGTTAGGGCCGATAGCTAAAGATAATGACATCATTATGCTTACCGAGACTCATGAGCATGATGGATGTAGGGTTCCAGATTTTGAAGGGTATAAGAAGGTATCATTGTGGAACGAGAAGATAGATAATGGTAAGGGGCATGGAGGCATCACTGTTCTAATAAAAGAAACTTGGAGCAGATTTGTAAACTTAGAGAAAGAAGATGTAAACAAGCAGTATATTTGGATAAAAATAACAGAGAATCAGATTTCTACAAGGGTAGCTATTTGTTACTTCGCCCCAAAAGGCTCAAAAATGTATAAAAAGCATAGATTGGATCAAGAAGACCCGTTCGCTGCACTCAAAAAATACATAGCAGTCTTTAGCTCTTTAGGGGAAATAATGATAATAGGGGATTTCAAAGCTAGAACAACAAACAACCAAACTCTCAATCTTAAGGAGAGTTACAATGAAAGCAGAGATCCAGTTTGGCTTGAAGAAGAAGGGACACAAAAATGGGAAAGATCTTCACAAGATAGCATGGGAAAGATTAAACATTTTGGTGCTGAATTACTAGGCTTATGCTGCCTATATAACATGGTCATATGTAATGGTTTGGAAAAGTGGCCTAAATCAGGTGGAATCACATACAAAAGATACAATGGACAAAGTGTTGTCGATTATGTAATATGCTCGCAAGAATATGTCGCAAAGATAATTAACTTTGAGATAGAGGATTGCCCCATGGAGCTAAAATCTGATCATAACCCCATCTTGATAAGGGTGGCCTCTCACTTTAAAGATCAACATATTGTCCCAAAACCTTTACAAAAGAGGAAGATGATTCCGATTGGCAAAGTTTTAATGACACAAGAAAACCATCCTACTTTCCAAAACTCTCTTTTGCGGCTGTCTAGGGTTCTAAGAAACCATCCCGAGTCTGATAAACAACATCTCATGGACAAGGATAATCTTGTTCTTACTATCATTAAAGCACTGAAGGAGTGTAAAAGATCTAGGGCCACAAGAGAAGCCAAGAACACTTTTCCGGCCAGTCCATGGTTTGATGAGGAATGCAAAACAGCAAAAAGAAATTGGAAAAAGAACATAAATAGAGAAAGTAGAAAGGAGTATGATCAGCTGATTAAAAAGAAGAAAGAAGATTATGTAAACAAGAGAAGAATCAAGTTGATTAATCTTGGTAAAAACAGCTCCAGAAAGTTTTGGAGAGAGCTACAGCAGAGAAAAACTCAAATAGAGAACAACATAACAGGAACCAAATGGTTGGAATATGCCAAGACTCTCTACGAGTGTGATCTAGGAGAACGTAGAACTATGGAAACAGAGACTACAGGGAAGTTATTCAGCGAAAAAGATATTATTCAAAGCATAAGGAGGTTAGCTACTGGTAAAGCGCAAGATATAGATGGGCTTCAAGCTGAATATTTAAAATGGGGTGCTGAAACCCTCACACATCACTAAAATTTTCAACAGTGTCAATAGAGAAAGTTTCCCTATAAAATGGACAACAAGTGTGGTGATCCCACTCCACAAAAGTGGAGATATAAACAATCCTTCTAATTACCAAACCATCATGACCAATCCACTATTTGGCAAGTTAGTTGGCAGTTTGGTAGAACAAAAAATCAGCAACTGGGCTGAAACAGAAGGCAAACGTGCAAAAGGGCAAGCAGGCTTTAGACCGAAACACTCTACTATAGATCACGGCATCACTCTTAGACACTTGATTGAGAAAGTTTGGGACACTCCAGGGAATGAGGCTTTTTGTTGTTTCGTGGACTTTAAAAATGCATTTGACACAGTGCCACGTAATAAATTATGGGATAGAATGGAAGAGTTGGAAGTTCCTAAAGAACTTAGGTCAGCGGTTTACAAATTATATGAGCAAGTCAAAGCTAAAATCAGAACGACAGAAGGGCTATCAAAAGATTTTGACAGCAACATCGGGGTTAAGCAAGGGTGTTCGCTATCTCCACCATTATTCGGGCTCTATATTGACAAGTTAGAAAAGTGGATAAACAAGACCAATGGTGAGGGGGTGCAGCTGGCCCACTTTGTGATAAGATTGCTCTTATATGCAGATGATCTCATAATTCTTGTTAAAACAGCTAAAGGTTTGAAAGAGCACTTGACAGCACTAGAAATTTTTTGTCATGAAGTAGGAATGCAAGTTAACACTAGCAAAACCAAAATTATGATCTTCTCGCTGAAGAAGAATAGGGGCATACAAGACGAGTTTCTGTTTGAAAATAGCCCACTTGAGATTGTGGAAGAGTACAAATACTTAGGCATCGATTTTCATAACAAACTCAACTGGGATACTTGCAGATCAAAAAGGATCCAAGGGGGCTATAAGGCGTTATACTCTTTACAAAACAAGTGCAGGAATGCAAAATTATGGGATTGGATGACCATGAAAACTCTTTTTGGTTTGCTGGTCACTCCGGTTATTCTATACGGATGTGAAGTGTGGGGAGGTAGTATGTCCGAACAAAAATGGCGAAAAGTAGAAAGAATTCAAAAACACTTCATCACATGCAATCTTAAAGTCAAGACCACAGTTTCGTATGAGATCCTTTTGGCGAAGGTGGGTTCCTTTCCATTAGAAGTCGTTGCTTTGGTCCGGATGATAAGCTATTTAAAGAAAATCCAAGGCCTGGAAACACATCGTTGGCCCAAGTTGATCATAGAGGAAAAACTTGTGAGGCGGAAAAGCACATGGATGAAGCAAAATGACAAATGGATGCGAAAATGGGATATCAACATCCAAACTTGCCCGAATAACATTACAAAAATAAAGAAGTTTTTCAATGAAAAATTCCACAATATTCTGTGGACAAGACACATAGGGCGAAAAAAATCTTATTACATTAAAGAATTTAATCCCACTTCTAGTCACGATGAAAAGGCCTATATAAGAGCACCTATTAACTGGAAAGCAAAAATGTTGATGGCACAACTTAGAACTAGTTCACATCAGCTGCGATGTGAAATTGGTCGGTGGCAAGTTCCAAAGGAAGAGTGGGCAGACAGAACATGTTTATTTTGTAATATGGGAACAGTCGAGACAGAGCAGCACTTTGTCAAGGAGGGCCTGGCTTACAATGACATCAGATCTGGTTATACAAAAATACTGCAGAACAAGGATTTTAACTATTTATTCGAGGAAGATCAAATGAAGAGAGCAGCGGATTTGATTACCAAACTTCAGAGAAGGAGAGACAAGTTAACCAAAACTTTACAACTGACTAGTTCCGCTCCTGACTTGGAAAGGTGATTGCATGGGTCCCATAGACTACTTTAGTCTCGTGGACGTTATTAAAATCTATCATATCATATCATATCATTCACATGCAGCATTCAGATATCATCCTTGGACTAGTGGCACCACTCAAATTTCAGTTTAAAGTCGAGATGATCAATTTATGAATTAATTGGGAAGTTTAGGTGGTCACTAGGAGCTAAGAAGCCCAAGTTGTTTGCTGCCCAAGCAAGATAGCACTTGTAAGAGGTCAAGGAAAGATGAAATCAACTTGATAATGCAAGAAGACAAAAAGAGTCATACATCAAATCTTTATTTCTTCCAAGGGAAGGATGTGTAGATGATGAACACACAAGGAAAGACCTTGAGGTAAGCTCATAAGGAAAGCATGTTGTGGTGTGTGCAAAAGAAAGGAGGAATGCTTTTGGACACTTAGTTTGGTCTAGTTGGCATCCTCGAGTTATTTTCTCTCAATTACATGAACTCCCAACTTCTATTCATGGAGTAATTAGTGAAATTGGATCTTCAAGTAGTGACATCTAAGTTGTCGATGCTGATGTGGGTGCAAAAATTAAGTGCGCAGATGAGCAAACTGCATTTTTCGGGGTTTTGGATGCATTTGGATATATATATATACAACTCCTATTCATGGAGTAATTAGTGAAATTGGATCTTCTAAGTGTTGACATCTAAGTTGTCGATGCGGATGTGGGTGCAAAAATTAGGTGCATAGATGCACAAAATGCATTTTTCGGGGTTTTGGATGCATTTGGATGACTATATTTGTGTATATACATATATATACATATATATACCCTAGGTGTCTGAAGCAGAATCATCCTATGTGTAAGGGCAATCTTGCATCACCAAAACTATTTCTGGTTTGTCTTGTCACAAAGGGCTATCTCAATGCAAAGTTGTTATTTCTAAAAGCTTACTGTTTTAAATAGTTGGTTATTGGAGCTTAGAATGCTCTAATTTCTTCCTTGGAGATTCATTTTAGATATATCAGCATGCCACTAAATTTTCATTGCAAGATCAAGTCTAGTTTTGAAGATATTGACAAAAATTAGTATTGGCAACAAGGTACAGAAACTATGAGCTTTGTTCTGAAGGTTTTAGAGTCTTTGAAAGGGGGTAAATCTTGGTTGACTAGAGCGTATGTGAATCGAGTGTTATAGATCACTTTGTGGCGTTTCTGAAATGGGGTTATAATAGCCAATCGGAGCAACTAGAGATGAGTTATGGTCTCCAAAAGTTGCACTACCTAAAATGGACGAAAATGAATTTCCTCTTTAAAAAATTGGGTCTTGAAGTTTTTGGGGCCTCCTCTAATGTAATAAAATATAAATGATAATATCTTAGGGTTGGTTGGCCTCAAATTTTAGAGTTAGAATTTCTAGAATCTTCTTGGGCAATTAAAAATTGCCTATATAAATAAGGCCCATAAGGGTTGTCTAGGACAATTCTAGAGGGGGTGTATAGAGTAGCTCTAGCTTGCAGAATACTGTAAGAAATGTTGTCCTTCATTTTGTCATCACAAAATGGAGGCAACACTACGAAACTTTGCCAATTAAGCTTCTCTAAGTTAACTCATTATGTGATTGGTGAAAACTGGTCACTTAATCCTTCAAAATTCATAATGTGCCTCTTTTTATTGAAGGTTCTTGTCAAGTCACTTTTGTTTTTGAAAGCTTGATTAGAATTGTCAAATCTAGTAACATATACTTGATTTTTGAGATCGTCATAGTCATTTTTTGTGTTTTAGCATGCCTATTTGGATTGTTTAAATATTTTTGTTCCTCCAATCTCTTGCTTTTGCTCACGCCCTCATTTCAAGCTATCTTGTTGAAGTTTTAACACTAAGTATCTGAATCTGTTATGATATAAATAAATTGGTGTACACACACACACACACACACACACATGATTATATGCATACATATATATATACAACTACATGTTCATGATTCAAATCGAGTTTCTCTTGCTACTATTACTAATTCATATTGGGTTACTTCAATATTGATATTATAAACATCTGTTATCTTCGATCAGGGATCGGGCTCCAAACTATATTACCTTCGATATGTAGTAAGTGTTGTTCAATATCAAGCATGTCTCATAGGGCATGATTAATTTGGATCACCGTTTAGTTATGTTTACTAATGGGCATGACCACGTAGGGTCATGCCCCTACGGGGACGTGACCTTTCACCTTTTACAAGTATCAACTCTCATCGGTGGACAGGGCAATATCAATACATAAAAATACTTGCAGTTCCAATATTGGTAGAGTAATATTGCAGATTGTTAAATACATTCACATCAGCACTCGGCATTCTAGATAAAGAACATTGGAGCATTGAAGATCATCTGAAGGTACACACCTACTGCACACAAACAATAAGAAGTAAAGTCTGATATAATTTAATATTCTTTCTATCAAAGATCCTATAAACTAACATGGTATCAAAGACATTCTAATAAGAAATTTTAATCAGAACTCATATACATACATACATACATACATACATACATATATATATATATATATAAAATTTCAGACTTTACCATTTTTGAATTTTATTTTCCTTCAAAATCAAAATGGTCAGCCATGTAAGGTTAGTGGATAGATTGGAGGGGGCATCAAACTTTTCTTCATGGGAAATTTGTGTCATGATAATTCGATAAGAAATGGAATTAGAATAGTACATAGAATCAAATAAAACTATTTCGGAAAATGATTCAGACAAAACATGGAAAAGGCACAACAAAAAAGCCATGAAAATAATTATAGACTCCGTTAAGGATCATATTCTGCCTTCTATTTCCAGCCTTTCTATAGCATTTGAAATGTTCTCCACTATCAAGAACCTTTGAAATCAATAATACTAGCAGGTTGCTGACTTTAAAGCAAGATTTATTATACATAAAAATGAACAATGGGGAAACTATCACTTCCTATTTTCTAAGAATCTCAGAACTAAAAGATCAACTTGCTACAATTGGAAGTCAAGTTGATGAAAAAGAACTTACCATGATTGCCCTGAGGGGACTCCTACTATCTTGGGAAGCTTTTATTCGAGGACTAAGCTCTCGACCTAAGCTTCCTAAATTTGAACTACTCAAGAATGAATGCACTCAAGAGGAAACAAGATTGGTCTCAAAGGGGACAAGCCTAAATCAAGAGGGAAATTGGGTGGCTGATGTCTATAAACCTTCTCAAGATAAAATTCTAGATGACATTACACCCCAAGATTACACAATAGAGAAGAAAGTCCTTGGACCAGCCTCCAAACAGCATTTACTATTTGAATCCCAACAGCATTCAACAACTCCTACCGGAAAGCACCCTTAAACCTACAAAAACTAATCATTCTAATGAATGGAAGAAATAACAGTAGTCTGGATGGGCTCATGTGCCTTGTGCAGTTACACTCGAGAACAATTTCGCTATTTCAAACTTTATATATTCCTATGAATGACAATGCATGCACCAAGCAACTGATAAGTATTTCCGAAAACCTTGACCCAATATGAACCAATAATCCTTCTCTAGGTCATAGAAGGTGAATCGACAACACTTCATGTATTCCAAACAATGTTTTCAAAGCCTCAGAAATTTCACTATGAGAATATATGAATGATTGCCAACATCTGTAACAATAGAATTTGAACCAAATGCAAACATATTTCAATTGTACCTTTATTATAGTCTTGCCTTAAAATTTTAAATATTAAAGAAATATTTAAGCCCCAAAATTTATAGTCTTAGGATATATTAAGCCCGGTGAGAAATATATTTGCTAAAATACTCATATCAATAGAAAACATAAATCTTTCCAATTGCAGTCAAGATCCACTCAAAGTAACTCGACTACTAATTTTCAATGCTAATTTGTCTTCAATATGATATCTGCCAATACGAATTCCATTAAACCCCACGATAAAATGTATTAACCCTCATCCAGTTATAGTCCAACAATTAGCTTTAACACATATTTCCTTATCAAATCAGAAGTTTGACATTTTGTCAAACACTTGGCAACCGTATCGTGATACCCACCCGTACTACAAAATATATATATGTAAATTGCCATAAACTGAACTATTTAATGAAATACATATTTCCAAGTAGTATTCATGTGCATCCAATTCCACTTATTTGTAAACTCTGCTCACTAAGTTTTAATGACAATTTATTGATGAACATAAAATTGAGCAAAGATTAATTTACCAGTCATTGAATAAGCACAGTAATAGACAGCAGATTTCAGTTATTAACGATAACTAGAGGCAGTTTGGTGACCAATACAACATTTAATTTCAAATAATAAAGAACCTGATTTGCAATGATTCTTCCAATGTTACGTAGCCAATCAGGAACATATACTGCCATACAAATCTGATCACAAACCCTCGGAAAATCCAAACGCAGGCCTATATTAATAAAATGCAGGTCCTCTTCTTGCATCCATAGATCCTCTTATTAATAATTTCTCTTCCACAAATCGTGGATGCTCAAGATCACACAACCACCAATCATCTCCACTAACTAGTTGATCTTCTTAGAGTTTAATCGCTCCTTAGGCACAGTAGGAAACAGTAAGAGTGATCGCAAATTGTTATACTTCAGCAACAATTTGCAATGCAACCTTCAGGTAATCTCCAAAACCAAATCTGCAATACTTCAGCTGTAGGTCCCAAACCCTTATACTTCGGCAAGGGCACAAAAACTCAGAACTTCAGAAGTGTCACAAAGACAACAAAAGAAAAATAATATTCAATCAAATGCTTTTCTCAACAATTGGGCTTGTATTTATAATCTCCAAATGGCACAAGTTTCCCAAACGGACTCCACTTAAGAAGTTTGTTTATCACAACATTAGAATATAATTAAAATGTCATTATAATTTAATTTATTAAATTTTTTTGGCTACCAAAAATGACTTTTTCTACCATAACATAATATTCTGACACACAAGGCTACTACTTCTTGTGCCCACAATTTAAAACTTTTCATACTAGTTCCAATGAGCTATGATACTAAAGTCACCAACACATGACACCAACAAAAATAGCAACCTCGGCATATTTAGATGAATAATAATAATTCACTCATCTAGCGAAAACAATTGTAGAAGCATCAGAATCGAAGTTTAACGACCCTAGAGTGATCTTGATGAAGAAAGACGGTGAATGAACCTGATGGTGTGACTTACTATAAATAGACGTGAATCTTGGAGCCCAAACCAAAAGCCCAAAATAAAAATTTAGAACATCCCTCAATTCCTCTAGCTCAACTAAGCTCATCAGAACCAACATTATAGTAAGTCCCTCAAACAGAGCCAAAACAGACTATAAGCTGTTGGAAAGCCTATAAGCCCACAATTGAGACCCTCAAATCCCTCTGTCATCTCACGGGGGTTGCGATGGTGAACTTGTTGGGTGGATATTTTGCAACCGACAGTTTTGGGTAAAAATTCAGTCGCAAAATAGGATGACCAACCACAATGTGTGAAACAGAGTCTCTCCTACCCTAAAGGGAAGGCTCCCCCTTCTCACCATTCCTTGGATCGACTCAAGGTAAGCAAGAAGTTGAGAGATTTTGTAAGAAGCGTTACCAATATTCTTTGCTCTTAGCTTCAGGAAAGAATCCACTTACCCATAGAGCGAGTAATGGGCAAGATAAAATCTCAAACTACACTTCTATCTAAAGTTGTAAACGGTGATGCTGATAAACTAACACTAACTCAAAGGCTAGCTGAAAGCATACCAGTTTGGCTCTAAGTCCTATTTAACCTATTCTATAAGAATAACCTCTACCATTGGGGCACAAAGACTTCCGAAAGTAGAGAATTCTAACTATTTTTCATGAATTTGAGATGGTAATACAAACTACAGTCAAAGCTCCTAGTCTATGTATTGCCACAACTGCTTCCAGTCAACGTTTTATCTTTGATTGCTTCTTAAATCACTATGCTCTATTATTTAACACACAATAATAACATGAATCAAAGACAATAGGCACAAATTACAGTCAAAACTTCCAATTTTCTTTATCACAATTGCTTCCAGTCAAAGCTTCGAATCCAGTTGCTTCTTTTATTCACTTTTCTCCCAAATTTGTACTACACAATCAAAGTTATGTTTGCACAAATGTAGTAGAGCTTTCTTGCATACAACAAAAGATGATTTTTACAATGAGGGGGCACTCCTTTATATAGGCACAGGAATTGAGAAAAAGATGGAGGAAAAAGAGGGAGTACCTCAACCAACTTTGACCCGGTCTAGCTAATGAGATAAATTATTGGGTTACATGTAACTCGCATTACATGTAATTATAGATTTTCATGTAATACATCCTCTTCAATTACAAACATGAAAGAAGAAGAGGAAAGACGGAAGAGAATTGAAAGAATCGTAGAGATTGTTCTGAAGGGTCTTGTACTTGGAGATGCAATCGCAGATGATAACAAGATTGAGAATTCGTGTATTTTATGCACTGCATTCACGTTGATAACCATGGTGTTGTTTCCCTTCGACTCTCTTTGATGAATTGTCTATTGTCATTTGAAATCTTGATGTAATCAAACTTTTTCTCGTTCAAGTTGTCATGAATTCTCCTTTGTAGATTGGCACATTCTGGATTCTCTGACTCTTTTAAAACCTTCTTGACGATGTCCAGATGTAAACTCGGAATAAATTTCCATCAACACCTTTAACTCTTTTTGTTTCATTGAAGCGCTTGGCGCATGGGAATGCGCGCAAATGAAGATTGTTGATTCTAAAAAATGTGACTTAGGTTTTCAAGACGTTATTGCATGGAAAATAGATTACATGTATGTGCAACATGTAATAAGGGATGGAAAGTGGAGATGAGATGCAAATGTGGATGGACGATGAGCTTTACATGTAAGTGTGGATAACAAATGGGATGAGGAATGTGGAATGACATGGAAAGTGGAAAAACATGTATTTGCTCATGGAGGCATGTGTATATGGAGAGATGAACATGAAATGTAGCTTGAGGAGAAATGAACTTTATAGTCATCTTGGTAGAAAGGTGAAGTCAAAATACATGGGAAAACATGCATATGACATTTTCTGACCTTTTAAAAGTGACTTTTAGTCAAAAACAAGTTTTCAATATCCAATTACATGTAAAAAACTTTTCGTGTAATCATGGCATGCAATTAGATGTGGAAAGTGAGATGAGTGAAAATGGAAATGGAATGAATGATGTTCTTGCATGAAATGGAAGGTGAAGTGAAGTGAAACGTGCTCAAGTTCTTGGGAAAGAGCTTGCAATTTCTTCCAAAAATGAAAAAGCAAGCAAGCAAACGACAAAAAACAAGTACAAAACAAACGCATGCCTTTAGCCTTAAACTCAAACACATCAAAAAGCAAGTTGCTTTCAAGTGCAATTTCAAATTTGGGATTTGGGAAAATTCCAAAAGTGTGAAAATGAGAGTTTTCATCATTTTTAAAGAAAAAAATGCACTTTTCATGGCATATATTTGGACAATGTAAGGCCCACACTCGTACCCTATTATAAATCTTAAGGAATGAATGTGGTTAGGAGTTAAATTAGGTCATGATTGACATTTTCGTTACTAATAATGATTTATGAGGTCCTATTAGAGACTGATGCAGATTTCGGTTATTATAAGTCTAGTATCCGTTCAATAGCATTAGGTTGAATACATAAGACCACATGAAAATGAGACTCGATATGTTCCAACTAAGAACCTGGTCACGAGATTCAAGGTATGATCCACAAGGCAATTAGGAAAGATAAATTAACATTCACTCTAGTGAGAACAACAATGAATGTAGGTTATAATGACAACAAGACATATGGCTACATTCAAAAATTGGTTTAAAACTATTATTACATAATTATGGAAACATTCTAACAGTTTGAGAAATTAACCCTAGAAACTCACACACAAACCCCTTGTAACATGATAAAGGGATATTGCTAGGAATGTCGCTATGCTTAACTTGATTTGAAGGATGCTAGTTAACAAGTCTGCATATTAGTGATTTTCACTTAGGACATATATGCTACGAACCATTTTATATGTTTTCATGATTCCATAAAGAGGACCTTAGAGTTTCATTGTTATGTTCGAAAGAGTTGTGACAATATTCAGAATGATAATGAGTTATGTTAAGAAGGTAACTGTTGATACACATATTTGATATTTCAATGTTTTGAATATTTATGGAAATGATTAAATGAAAGCTAATTGTATATGTGAATGCGAATTATGTGATATTGGATTATTCTGCACTTATTTGTATGTATTTTTATATTATTTCACTAGGCTACTGATGTTTAAGTTGAGTGTGCAGGAAAGTTGAACCATGGAAATTATTTGGGGAAACAAGGTTCAAACCTATGTGAACATGGTAAAGCCAAGGTGAATCTTTGGAAGATTCAAAACCTTGTTGTATTGTGTTTGTTTCATAATGTGATTGTGCATGGGTGTTATAAGTTTAAAGATCGTGATTATTTAGAGACATGTCATCATGATGTGTAAGTGTTTTAATGTGTGTGTGTCATTTGATACTTGTGTTGTCTATGTGTAAATGACATGTCATATAGGGTTTTGGGCATGAAGTCATTTAACTTAAATTTAATCCCCATTATGAAATTAAGTTAGCCCACCTTGGAGAGTGTTAGGATGAGTCGCCTTCATGATGGAATTCAAATTTAAAATTTGGTAGGAACTTTAGAGAGCCTAAAAGTGGCTCCCAAGTGTTAATTTGGTGAAAAGAAGTCATCCACATGGTAGTAGTGTAGGTTGGGGGTCTAGATATAACCATAAGTTGGTTTAGGGGACCTAGGAGAGCCTCTAAATTAGTCATTTTCAAGTCAATTCGAAAATTAGAGTACCACATGACTTCTTTCCTCACCCCTTCACTTGGTTAAGTTCCCATTGGTAGAAAGGTACAAGGGTGTAAGAGCGGTAGGTGGGGATGGAAGTGGGGGTCCTTTTAGGGAGCTTGTGCAAAACTTAGTGGTTGTTCACCCACTCTCTAATTGTAGAGACAACTAGGGTTTTGGAGGAGAAAACATGGGAGCCAAGGGAGGGAAGCTCTTCATCACCACTTCATAGCCATTAGCTTGGAAGGAGGTTACTGCTTCATGCCATGAATTTTCTTATCTCTTGAGAGTTGAATAATGGAGATTGCAAAAGTGTTCTTGTAAGGTTTATGTGTTGCATGTGGTGTATGTAGTAGTTGTTGTGTATGTAAATGAGCATGTTGGATTTACTTGCATTTGATCTTGTTTTTTGAATTTGATGTGGAGGATTGAATGTTGTGTTGGGTGTGAAGGCTTCACTCACCCTCAGGAGGGAAGAGAAGCCTTGGGTGAAGGGGTTAGTTGGGCTTTTCATTGGAGTTGAGAAATCCTTCACTTGGAGAGGGGATAGTTTCATGGAGTATGGGCTCCATTGAAGCCATATGCCTTTCTATTGTTCTATGGAAGGTATAAGTGAGTATATGTGAAGAGGAGTACGTGTTGATAGCCTTGTTGAGGCATGTGTTATTGATAGCCTTGTTGTGGCATGTTTCTTGAAAGCCTTATTGAAATATTGCAACTGCAAGATTTGTTGTTTCACAAGGATATGGCATTCTCCTCCTTGGAGAGCCCACCTTCACCCAATGCTTATGATTCCATTTCAGAATCATTGTGCAAACCTTAGTTGGGGTTGTAAATGTGTTGCAAAATATTGTGTTCATGTTAGTTTCTTGTTTTTGAGATGTTGTTGGATGTATCCCGTTTGAGCCTTGTTTCCCCTGGCGCGGTGGATGGCCTCCTTGAGGCCTAGGTTGGGAGGTGAGCCTCCATGGTTCACCATATTTTATCTCTCATTTGCAGGTTCTTATTGAAAGATCTTGGAAACTTGGAGTCCCTGGTGTTTTTCCATGTGCGTAGGAGGGGAAGACATTATTGCATTGAGATGAGTGAGAGAGTAAACTCCATCTTGTTATGTGACTCTAATTGTAGTGTAAGAGGAAGCTACTACCTTAGTTTAACTGTCAAATGGAAAGGTTGTGAGTGCTCATGTGTAGTAAAAGTATTTCCATGGTGTATATTTTGATATGTTGATTCCACCACCTTTTGTGTATCATGAGAGTATCATGGAAGAGGAATTCATTGTAATAATATTGTCATTTCAATGTCTTGGATAGGAATATCAATTAGAGAATAAAAAATACTTGATGTTCCTTGGGTCGTATGCAAAAGGATTGCCAAACTAAATTTGATATCATAGAAGAGTTTGTATTGATAGGAAAATTATCTTGTTGATCATTCTTATCATCTCAGTTGTATTGCAAAATAGTTGTGCATGTGTGTTTGATTTGAAACTTGCATGAGAATACAATGTTAATCCTTGTGCAAATGGTCTCTAACTTCATAAGTCATAGATAAGAACAAGTCAAATAGTTCATATATAACCTTGTCATCAAATGTATATCTATTGCATTAAGTTTAATGTTTCAATGTTAGATGAATCACCATTCTAGACTAGATATAGTTTAATGAGTAACTCCAAATTATCATTGTAATAACCTAAGAAAGATATTGTAGACCTTAGAGGAAGAAATTCAATATTTGACATAGAATTGTATAAGTGCATAGAAAATGGATGTGTTGTAGGTGCTCATTAACTCTCTGGAGTTTGTATATGGAAAGTGAAAATCATACCCAGCTATTACAGACTAATAAAATATTCAAAGGAATATTCCATGGAATCTTCTAAATGTAAAATTTATAAAAAAAAATCTTTAGATAATTAAGTATGTTCTCAATATAATATATATATATAAGGATACATCTCTCAAGTACTTTTCATTATGTCTTAAATAGGGTAGTCACAATCAAGAAAGCAAATCCAAATGTAAAGGTCAGTCAGAGGATTGAATAAGACATATAATAATAAAATAATAAACTCAAAAAAAAACATTAATAATAATTAGCATTCAAGAAAAAAACAGGCGACCTGCCTAGCCTATTACCCAAAAGCAAATGAATTTTTTTTTTTTTAAATCACTTAAGTTAGAAGAGGGAAGGTGTGGTCCCACCTTACCCCTTCCCCAAACACACCTCCCACCCTTTGAGCGCCTTAAGGGCTGACAGGACTGACAAAAGTCAGCTCATTTCCCCAAACTGCACTCCCCCATTTAAACTTCTTTTCCACTAGCAAAAAAAAATTAATCATGCCTAGGTTTGGCCGCTTCCTTGACAAGGCGCCTAGGCTTGGAAATATGTGCCTAGAAAGTGCATGCGCCTAGGAGTTGGGGGGGGCACGTGCAAAGAGGATAAGTGGGGAGTTGGGTAATGTGTGAGGTGTTAGGAGAAAATAAGGGTGGTATAGAAGATAAGTAGTTAGTGGGGGCTGGTTATAGAGTTACATTATTTTTTTTGGGTAGTTAGTATGTTAAGTAGGATTTTAATTTCTAAGTTTAGTGGTCAGATATTAGTTTGTTTATTGTAGTAAATATTATTAATGAAATATTTTTTTTTTGTGGTTTTAGAATGATATTTCTAATCTAAAGAGTGAATGTGATAGTATATAAATTTAGTTATATATTGGTGTGAAGCTATTTGTTAGGATGGAGGTGCATAGTTGACATTAGCATAATAAACATGTTTGATCATTAAGATATAAGATTTGTCTTTAATTAATTCACTTTATAAATTTTTGTATTAAACCCCACTTAAGGTATGGATGATGTTAAACAAACTTGGTGGGATATTTTAGTGGTTAATTGGGATAGCTAGCAGGTTAGTGAGGGGTTAATGTTATTATAATACATGTATTTGTCTAATGATAGGTTACTTGTATTAAATAATATATACGTATGGTTCATGCATCTAATATCTATATATGCATAGAAATCTTACATAACTAATTTTTCATATAATTTTAGCAACACTCATTTCATGTAGAATGTATTGAAAGTCCATTACCGACATTAACAATGAGAGATCTTTGAATGTATAAGATTTATTATATGTTATGTAATGTTTGATGCGTCATGAATAATTATCAAATGTAACTATAAATATAAAGCATGACATCCAATGGAATCGTTTAGAAAACATCTAAATGTTAAGTAGTATGATATTTAGCCCCCTCCCAATATATATATTGGGTACAAACATACTATATATGTCAAGAAGATCAAAGTTGTTATATTCGCAATATATATGACATACTTCACTATGGAATTTAATAGGTATGTATTGTCCTGATCACCAATACAATGAGTACTGGTGAGTGACTTCATACATAAACCTCCCACTATTCGGAATGCACCTTTCATCTGGCCATTTTAACTAACTAGGAATATCTATGCGATCTAACTCATCTTATAGCCATCTTGACCTAAATTATATTTATCGATAACACCTAGGGCTTAGTTGACTTAGTGGATGTAAGTATGTCATCAAACTCGAATAGGTGTGTTAAACTTCTATAATGCAACCATTCTATATTTAGTGTAATATCAATTCAATAATAACTTGTCATATCAATGCTTTGTTTGCTAGGTATTTTAAAAAAATTGGGTTTTGTTTTACCTAGTAAAAATTAGGGCATGACAGACAAATGTACAATAACAAGCCATATATGCATGAAAATAGCAAGATAAGCATGAATTGATGAGCAAGTTTGAAAATGTCCACTTGGAGATCAAAGAGCCAAAATAGAAAGAATCATAGACTTGAAGACAAATTCTCCCTCAAATCAAGGAGTCGCAAACAATAATTTGACTTTTTTTGTACTTGCATTTAACAATTATTAATGAGCAATAAAGGGTCGAATTTGACATGAAAATGCCAAATACATGATCTCCAAAGACAATAGCATGCATTAAAACTCAAAAATGACCCTTCTTGATCAAAGGTATGGGCTGGAAATGTCATTTTTTTACTTTTTATGCAAAAATCTAGGCCGTTTTTGCAAAAACATGGCCAACCAATGCATGTTTATGAGTCATTTTTGACTTGTGAATGCAATAATGACTTCCCCAAATGCTATACATGGATCCAAATACAAAAAAATGACTTCAAAATGCATAAAAGTGGATAAAAACCCCAATTTTCTGGGCATTTTTAGCAAAAACGTGATTCATAAAAGGCATGAAACAAACACGTTTTGACTTCCAAACACCAAAACATGGGCCAAGATGCAATGCAAACCACTAAAAATGCCAAAATGTTTCCTCCTCTTGCAAAAAAAAGAGCCAAAAATGAAGATTTTTGATGTTTTACTCCAAAACGTGCCCTTGAATGGAGTTGGAAATAACAATTTTTAGCAAGAAATTTCACCATTCAATATTTGGAAACCCGTAGATTTCCAAAAATGCCTCCAATAGAGAAGATTTCAAGAAAATCCATGAAGGAAATCAAGCAAAATCCTCAAAAATGTGTTCATGAGAGATCTTTGCATGTGTTTTCTCCAAAAACGGGTTTTGGAAGGGCAAGAGCAGGTGTTTTAATGAAAAACTCACCTTTTGGAGGTGTATACATGTTTTAAAAACATGTAATGGGCACTTTAAAGGCAAAAACGCACCTTTTGGGTGCATATGCATGTTTTAAAAATGTGCTTTTTACCCAAAAACGGGTTTGGGAAGTGCAAATACATGTTTTAAGTGAAAAACTCACCTCTTGGATGTGTATGCATATTTTAAAAACATGTCTTTAGTTTAAAAACTCACCTTTTGGAGGTGTATGTGTATGCATATTTTAAAAACATGCATATACATATTAAGGCAAAAGCTCACCTTTTTTATGTCATTGCATATTTCAGGTGAGCTTATATGGAATGGCATCAAAAAGGTCCACTTTAAGTGACTTTATATTCTAAGTTGAATTTTACATGCAAAGGCATGAAAAAGGTCCACTTTTGATGCATTTTACATGTAATGACATATAAAAGATCCACTTTCGATAACTTTAAATGATTTAATAAGCACATGTCAATTTAATTTCATTAAAATATTACTTAAGTGGGACATAAATCATATTTACATATCATATTAAAGTAATATTTACTAAAGCATTTGATTTTAATGTCAAAAATTAAATTGAACTATATAGTTAATATAGTGACTTAATTGAAAAATCAAAAAGTAAACCCAACTTACAAATATAACATGAAGTGCACTATAGTTACTTTAAGTGGAAATTTAAATGATAAAGTAACTTAAAAACATAACATAAAGTGAATTTAAGTTATATTTTTCTAAAAGTCAATGTTACATTAAAAGTATAATATGATATTTTTAATTCGTGTTGTTGCATCAAAAAGGTCCACTTGTTGGGCACTAAAACGGCCATATCTCTTAACTAACAACTCTGATTACACTCTAGGTTAGATCAAATCGAAGGAGAAGCCGAAAAACATGACTTGAGGAAGACTAAAGGACTAAAAACCAACAAACGAATACTCAAAAGCAAAGAAAGGATGACAAAGGCCTTAAAAATCAAGCATAGGCTCAAGAAACAAAAAAACGAAAAAGACTTGACGAAAGCCTCCAGTAAAAGAATTTGCTATGTGAATTGGAGTTGATTGATCGATCAACATTAACCAAATGAATAACAAATTCAATTTAGAGAAATACGAAACTAGTTTAAAAAAGTTTCGTACTATTGCCTACATTTTGTGGTGACAAAATGCAGGACAACAGAACTAACCAAGCCAACTGCCGAACCCTACTAAAAATGGGGACATTACATAAGATTTATTGTTGCCAAGGATAACATTTAGAACATACAACACCTAGACCCACAATGTCTTCACCACTATGCCAAACATTGGCAAAACTAAAATATTTGCTTTACCAATCCTTAGCAATAGTCTTCCCACAAAATATTTACAGCAACCCACTTTTAGTTCAAGCCACGATTTCATCAACGGTACTAATAATATATCTCCAAGAGATATATTAGTGGCCAATTATTAGCAACCCAATTGAATTTAACTAATTAATCCCTTGTGTCTATTTCCAAAAATAATTTTCCCCATCAATTAATAAAATCAACCCCACATAATATATTCTTTCGCCAAACTGAGAAGATGACCCCACAAAAATATTGAACATGCCAACATTAGAATATTAAAATAATATTAATGAGCTGATGAAAAATGTCCACAAACTTTTAATGTATCACTCAACCATTACTACAAACGGCTTTCCAGCAAATGGTGCTCTTTATATATTTCCATGATCTCTAGATGACTATAAGCACCAAGAAATATATATTTCAAATGCTTATTCTATTGAATTTGATTTATTTCCACCAGCAGCTGATAATAATCGTTGCTGTGAATTTGACTTTGATAAACCCTTCCGATAAAATCTTCTGTAAATTTCACAAGCTGGCAGGAAAACCAGCTTTAATACAACTAAAATATCCCACCCGGGATATTAATCAAATTTCTCAACAATAATTTTCAGAAAATAAAACCATATATGCATGTACAGTTTCACGTTTAAACCAGCAAAAGGACTGGATATTCCCAGATTTTAAATAACAAATGCTATTGCATCATAATGATCAGCAATACAATAACAAACAAAAAATATCCAATCTTAATAAATTAACAACATTCAGATCGGAAAAACTATGAAATGCACCTGAACTCCGGATGTGAACTCTAATGTTAATTCACTACAGCTGATGTTGTACTGGGTTTGCATCCGATTCAGCATAAAAAGCTTGAAGGGGTTGTATCCTCAGGTTCTGAAAACTGAAAGAAAAGCTTCCACTTTCTCAAAGAGAAATCTGAAAACAATATCCAAATCCAAACATGCTGAAATGAATGAAGTCTTCAAATTTTAATGCCTCAACAGTGACCCTTCAGCTTCCCTTCCCTATCTCCTTGTCTTCTTGCCAATTTGTCTCTTACTAACCTACCTTATAATATTAAATTTACTTTAATAATCCTACATTAAGTCCTCAAAAAGTCAATTTTAATATATACTTGGGTTGGCCTATTAATTACTTAATGTCCAAGAAAAAGAGGGCATTACAACTTTCAGTTCAACTCATCATTTTTTTTTATTCTAACATTTAAATCAACTTATAATTATGTATGTAGCAATTAAACGTCCCTGTTACTTTTAAAATAATGAAAATATACTATAGTAACTTAGAAAAAAGTGTGAAATATGTGTCTTTGTTTTTATGAATTTTGTATCCAGTCATATCCATATTGGGGATCTTAAAAATTGGTCGTATCCATATCCGATATTGTACCTGTATTTGTACTTGCATCCATATTCATACAACTTTGTTGTAAAGCATTCTCAAGAAAATAAAATCATAAAATCAGTGCCTACAAAGGCCCCAACCCAAAAAACGGTTATAACCCATTTACTATTTCGCTTTTCCTAAATAGAGAAGCACACAGGATGAAGAGGAAAAATGAAAAGGTGAAGTAAAGAATGAGCAAATTGGAGGAAGATGCAAGAGAGAAATTTACAAGACATAAATTGGATGATGGCTCTAATTTCTGAGCCTGTTGCTGAATCTGACCATCTATCATGCATGATGCAACATTTCTTTCTGGCACCTCTCAATACAATCATGTTTTATATTATGTCTATGATTATTGATTTATCAGGTGGCTTATGGAATAAATGACTTGTTACCATAGTTACTGCTAGAATATCAAAAAAAAAATTATTTAATTTGCATTTTTAAAATTTAAATATTAAATTATATAACATTTTAACAACCATCCTATGCTGTCGCAAAATTTGGAAAAAAGAAATGCCATATTTGAAAATTAGAGAATAGTGATATTCCCAAGTTATGGTGGACAAGTTCCATTCGTCACCATAAGGAATGTTCAGCATAAATGGGGGAAAAATGATTTGAACTTAACCTTGCACTATAATTTTATAAACATTCAGGTAGAAATGTGGAGAAAAAATATTTCAGCATTTCTAGGTTCGGTTTCCTCACATGCAAATCCATAGGAAGAGGTCTTTAGGTTCACCAAAGCATGTTGTCTTGTCAAACCATTAATCTCATGAGATTGAAAATCCCATCTGTTTGTCTGTATATGTGCCAATATTTCTCACAGCCGTCATGCACTTATAATCATACTAACATTCCTAGAATTACAGATTAGTAGCTCATAATCAGTGCAAAGACTATTTTCCTTTCCCGATTACTCTATCATTTACAATTTATTTAGACATCAATATCTGAAAGCATGACAATTATGCCTTACGACAGAACAAGAAAGTTAAATTTCAAATAAAACCTGATCTAATGCAAGGCTTGCCATTTCAAATTGTTGTTTCTTGTGCGTATTCTGGAATCCATTTGCTTGATCTAGAGCCTACAGTAGAAACCAAAAGCATTGGCATAAGCATTCCACTTGCATAGAGGTGTCAATATGTATATTGTCATCAACAACTTAATGAATCTTTGAAGGTTTTCTTCTGTTAAAAACCAAATTCTTGCAACCGAAAGAAACATCCAATGACTTACAGGTGCCAGACATATATGCATGTATCTATTTCTGTGTATAAGCATTAATTTGTCTCACCTCTTTCAGACCACAGAGAACAGCAGCTACTTGATGATCGAGCATTTGTTCTGCTAACTGATGAAAAAGTGGGGCCAAGTCCGCAAATACAATATTCCCCTTCAGCTCATTTGGAAGAGTTTCACGATACTGAGGAGAAGAGCATCAGTAAGAAAGACATTGTGCATATTAGGAAATAGTAATATTCATGAAATTCCCCTATCTTAAGTTTGTCTTTAAGGAAATGTTGAGCTGTAATTTGTAACAGGATGGATTCATAAAGTGGCACATATGAGTTCAAAAGAAAAAGAAACAACAGATGCTTAAAAGTGGAAAATGCAAAGGGTGCAACCTCAATACACTACAGTTCTAATGGTGACACAGAACTGATCCTTTTCTCCTACCAAAGATATTCTGAACAGTAAAACTTGTTAAATATAAGTTTTCTCCTTTCAAGTAATTGTATATTTCCGGTTCATCAGAGGAGGTTGCATAATGCTGATGCATACAAACCAAATCCAAACCAATATGTGGACCAAACTGGACCAGAACTGTGCAACTTTTCAGATAGATAAAATTTATGAATGTCCAACAAAAGACCACAACGAGTCAAAGGGATTGTCGAGAACAAAACAAGAGGTCTGCCTATAGAAGGGGTACCAAACAGCACCCAAAAGAAAACAACAACAAAAGAAAACATGAAAAAAAGGGAGGGGGAAGAGGACGAAAAAGACCCCCAAAGTCCCACTAGAACTGGAAAACCACACGGAATGTCTCTAAGCCTTCCTAGATGAGGAAGAAGAAAGTTGCTACTAGAAAGAGATCCTCTGGGGTCTCAAGATCTAGAATGACTAGAAAGGGGACCAAGTTGGCACTTGGAACCATGTGTCGTTTGAAGACCTAAGGAGGTGATAAGCTGACAAGATTGTGTACTAGCAGATTGCTAGAACTGGAGATAGAGGTCCCAGTGTCTGATAGCCTCCTAGAAATAAAGTGCCAGGTATCTCTAATCAGTGAACCTAAAGAAGGTGGAGAGAAACTAAACACCCTTGAAGGGAAAAAGAGGGGATCAAAGGGAGAAGTTTTCTAAGGTGAAGGGTAAAAATGGTCACAATCCTTGTAGCTGAAACAAAACAAGGTACAGGGAGGAAGGGGCGACAGGTTAGGCAGGTGGCCAGGTGGTGGTGTGGTAGGGGAAACAGATTGTATGGAGAGACAAACGAGAGCGAGGTTAGTCATGGGGATGGGGGTGATAGATAAGTTGCAAATGTAAGAAATGAATTGGCTAGAAAGAACATAGTCAACTACCCTTACCCCACCACAATGAGGTATGCAAGTGAAGAAGCGAGAGTCTGGGAAGCAGGATAAGCCATTTAGAACCACAAGATTAAAAGACTAGCAGAGCTGAATAAGGTGTCATCCATACTTCGTGAAAGGTCCTGAAGTGTCATTTGAAGATCTTTGAAGCCCCAAAATGGTCGGATCCATGTCCTCAATACACATAGTACCTATGGATCAGTTCTGAAGGGAGAGGTCTTAGCCACTCAACTCTATGCATTAAAGTCCTCAAGAATAATAACTTCCCTAGTTGCAAAAATTTGACAGGTTATCGTATAATTCAAAATAGAGGCCATTCTTGGTACCATTATTGACAGCATACCCAAAAGAGGTTGGCAAGAAGTAGCAACCACCAATGAAAAAGTCCCTAAGATGGCAGACAACGTGGAAAACTCGGACCCAGAGGAACCTAATTGAATCATCAAAAAAGACAATTGAAGTCTACCTATGAAAACGGACATTAACAAGGCAGGTGGCCCATTTGGAGCCCTAGGCCCCACCAGAGCATCTATCCTCACAGTTATAAATAGAGAGCCAATAGAAACCTGTAATGCTATGAAGAGGACATTAGGCTCTCATGAGCTTTTTTAATGAAGAGAAAATAAGAGGAACCCAAACCATCAAGCAATAAACCTAGCAAATACCAAAAATCCTAGTGGCATTCCAGCAGTTGACCTGTAGAGTTGTGTCTTTTCATTCCTCATTAGTATGCTGAGACAGAGACTGTCATTTAGCAGCATCACTTGCAGGTCTAGATTCCTACCCAAGGGGATAACCAACCATTTTACTTCATTTCTTGCAGCAGCAAGAAGCTCTCTAGAGTGTTTAGGTTCTGCAACCTGTGTTTTTGTAAGGTCTTCATCTAGAAGTATTTGTAGGTAGAGGAAACAACTTCCTCCTTACTTTAAGAACATGTAGATAGTGTGCTATGAAATAAAGATGGAGGGAGAGTGTTGAATCATGCCCGATCCGAGCACTGTCAAGTATGTCTTTAATGCTAAGTTGGTCCCTAAGAAAAGAATAACTAGTAGACAAGTTGGTCTGATCCAATCTCTGTCATCAAACCATTACCTAACAATTCTTGTACTTGTTAATCTATCTCCTCATTTGTTCCAGAATCATCTTGTATGCTGCCTTATTGGTAGGCTTGCACCAGGGATCAGATCAATATGATGACTGATATCTCTAATAAAAAGGTGGGCACTAGGCATTTCATCCACTCAATATCCTTACCCTTTTCCAACAAAGTTTGAACTTCCTTCGATAAACTCTCTACTTTATCTGCTGCTAAAACAGATGTGGAACTAGGCATGGTTATCAAAGCAAATCCTTGACCATTCTCTTCATTCAAGGTCTGAAGAAACTCTTTTTCTTTCACTATTACAATATTAGAGCTAATTGGTTAATCTAGAGATTCATCTTGTAGAGGGATCAATTCAAAATAAGCTCCATCTTTAACAATTTTGTATGTGTTTGTCTACCATGGTTTTCTCTTTGACCATATCGCTAAGGCCTTCCTAACAGTATGTGACATACATACATAGGAATTGTATCATATTGTGTTTTGTCTCTATATGCTTCAATGTTAAACTCTACCCAAATTTGTTCATTCACAAAAACTTGTTGATCTTTATTGAGCCATGATACCTTATATGGATTAGAATGAGTTCTCTTAATGTTCAACTTTTAGGTCATTTCTAATGCAACTAGATTTTCAGTTAGAACCAAAGTCGATGATCACCTTACCTTGCCATGTGACTAGCACGTGGTCCTAAACAAGGACTTTCTTTGTGGGGATTCTTGGGTAGTTGGTACTTCAATTAAGGTCCTCATCATGAGAGCTTTAACCAACTCAGGCTGACACATGGACTGTTGTCAAGAAAAGTTGACACTCTCATACTCATTATCGTGTACAATTTGAGATCTTCTTTCACCACCATGGGAGCTTGCACCTTGTTTTTCTCAGCACTTGAAGGCAGGGTGGCAGAACTAAATGCAATTGTAGCTTTATTACTTGCTAGACTCTTTATACCTCATTTTCCATGTTCCAAACTAGTTGGCAAGGAGAAGCTAGTCCATAGAAAGAAAAAATGAAACAAAACAAGAAGTTGCTGAATAAATGGGACCTTGATTTGCAAAAATGTCCCAACAATAATGAAAAGATAAAAAGATTTGTGCTGAAAATATTAAGGGCTTCCATGTGAACAGCACAAAAGGGGTGGCATCATGTGAAAGAGTTCAATCCCACTTGGCATCATGGAAAAAAAATCAATGGCAGGTGGCAATTAAAGGTGAGGCTAGATTGCTAGTGGTGCAACTAAGGATCAGATCTCATCAACTAAGGTGCTCAACAGGGAGATGGATGGTCCGCAAAGAAGTTTGAGAAGAAAGATTGTGTACTTTTTGCAACAAAGGGGTTGAGGAAACTGAATGGCACTTTATCTTTGAATGTACTACTTACCAAGATATTTGTGGTCAATATGAGAACATTTTGAAGGAAGGTTGTCCAAACCAACTTTTCAAAGAAGCAAAGATTCGCAAAACTATCGATATCCTGATAAATATTCACAATCGAAGAGCAGACATTATGAGGAACATGAAGACAATCTAGGATTGGATTCTTGGTCCCTTAGACCCTTGGTCTCATGGACATCATGAAAATTCATTCATTCATTTAAAAGGAAAAATCTTCACAGCATTTTTTTCTAGAGTAGCAAAGAGACAAGTTCTTACCAATTATTCAAGGTGTTGTTTGTCATCATTTCTATGTAAAGCAAATCTCTTGGCATTCAGATATATATTAAAAGCAGTAAAACAATGTCAAGGTAGTTCCATCCACTGAAACATATGCCATTTCAAAATTTTACTTCTTGTGTTCCTTAAAATTGGAAGCTCTCTTATGTGAAGTATTTCCTCTATCATCATTTGATAAAGCAAACAAATTTATTGAACTTTAATATCTTAGGATCCAAAAGATAGCATTCTTGCAAAATGTTTCTCCATTATGATTAAAGTGCAAGCCTGGACATTCAAAAGACTAGCTCAGTTGGAAAAGCTACTAGAAATTCCAGCATGTAATGTTAAAAAATGCATACCTCAAATGCAAGTCCAAGAATTTCTTGAGCCAAATAGACACAATCATTATGCACAATGATAGCAGCTTGACTTAACGTGTTTAGCTCCTTAGCTAGCTTCATTCACATTACAACACATACAACAACTGTCAAACTTAAAAAACAATCGTCTAATATATAATTGAAACTACAAAAATATTATAATCAATTATGAGATGAATCATATATTACACAGCCAAAATTAAGAAGTCCTCCTATCATCCACTACATAATTATAAACTAAAACTGGTTAGAGAAAATTATCTGATAAAGAGACCAATTCCTAAAATAATTAAATTGAATGGCTTCCCCGTAGTCTATCTCATGACCTTTAGGTGTTTAGCCAACAAGATAAACAAAGCATAAATATGCTTAAAACAAATCTTAAAGATACGGGTAATTTCTTATCCATCATACAAATTAATGCAATGTTCCCCATCACATGTCTACATGATAGACACACTCTCTCCCTGTAGATATTTGAACTGTTCTAATAATTAGCTGTTTCTCCCATTCAGTCAAATTCCTTTTTTCTCACCATATACCAAGCATTCTTGACTCAAGTTATAAAAACTGGTGTATGCTAGTAGCTGTCATCTATCACACTACTCTAAGACATTTGATGTATGCCAATTGCTAAGCATAACATAATCAAGCATTTCCAAATTTTATGATTAAAATTCGCCATTTTTAGACAATTTATCTCATGCCTTTTTACCCTTCAAACTAAAATTATAATATATGATTGTCATAAACCTTTGGCATTCACCATTATCATCTTTTCTATTGTATGTCTATATGACAAACTTGCTATTTACCTATAAATATTTGAAGTCCTCAGAGAATTGCCCAAGTTCCATTATTTAATCAAATTGCCTCTTTCACTATATAACATCTATTCAAGACTGCCTAGGTGGTCTACAATAGTAATTTTAGTGTTTAAATTTTTGCCAACAAACAAAGCAGCATGCAAGCTAAATCTCTGTTTGACTTGGAAGGGGAAGCTTCATTGTAACTAAAAATATAAAACTGACACTACACACAAGAATATCGAAAGAGCTTCAGGGCACTTAAACCACAAAAAATGTTTGTAATTTCTAAAAAAATGAAATTAAATAAATGAATTTTGTCGCTTTTTTGGCCTCTACTACAAGCACAAGATTGAGATAGCTCTTCCCTCACACGAGATTTTACATTGTATAAGTTGAAATCAAACGAACCAACAACTAATCTGAACAAAACACATTTATTCCACCAGCTAAATTGAGAAACTAGTAAATCCTGTGTATCCTTCAACACTTCCCTTGTTGAATGTCAACAAGTCTATACTTATCTGTCAAGTTGTGAAGATTAGTTGTTGATTCATTTGATTTCAACTAATCTAGACTAAAGCTTGTCATTGTTATCCTTCAATGATTGGCTGTCTTAGACAAGATTTGTTGTTTATTGGGCTGTCTTGTTTTCCTGGAGGCAAGAAATAATGAAAGTAGCAATGTAATGTCCCCATTTTTAGCGAGCATTTGCAAATGATCAAGTCAGTTCATTATAGCGACCCTTGTGAGCTCACAAGATGATTTGGGGGTCTCAATGGTGGACTTTGAATTTTTAGTAACTCCAGTTTGGGTAGTTACCATATTTGGTAGTGCAGATGGCGGCGCTAGCAGTTGGTCGTCACTTGCATCAGATGAGGTTATTTATTGCATGAGCTTATATTTATTAATCATTTATTAAAGTTTATATTATTATTATGACACTATTATTATTTGTTATAAAGTGATGTTGTGCTGGTGAAGTTTCTTAAGTGAAGCTTCATTTGGGAAACAAATGGCTTTGGTGGACTATAAATATGAGCTCATTGCGAAGGAAAAAGCATCTGATTATCCAATTGAATATTATTTTCTTTTGTTGCTTGGTGGTCTTCTAAGTTCTCTATTTTCTGTGCCCTTGCTGAGGTATAAGGGTTTGAAGTTGGTTGATGTTTTCCACTGCTGAGGTATAGTGAATCAAATACTGAGCTTGACAAGTTTGAGATTCATAGTTGTCTTCCATTTCTGTTATTTCTGTTTCTTTGGAGAGCATTTGTATCAGAATTTCCTATAGGCATTGGAGTTCTGATTTTGGGGGCTAATTGTACCTGTTACCTAGCATTTTATTTTTTTGAATATTGAGTAATTCCTATCTGAGCTTGGGATGTGGTCTTGTTTTGCAAATTAGTGTCAATCTACCTGAGTATTGGCATTGTTTTATGCTGAAGTTGGGATGAACAAACAGGGAGTTGTTAATACATTATTATGCCATTGTTGGGCGCGATTTCATTCCTCAAATGCTGAGTTGTGTATGTCACTAGCTTGCATGTTGGATTTGTGTCCATTTTGGGAGAGCTGTGTACAATCACAAAGGACCAGTACTCTAATAAAGGAGACTTGTGATTTGCATTAACAAGCAACGTCACCTACTGGAAGTCTATGTAGCAGCCAAGAAAGGCTGTGATTAGTTTTGTGGGCCGTACATGCATCATTTTTGGCTATCGTGGCTGCTAAATCTATTACTAGTAAGAGTTGAAGGAAATGTGGTGTTTGGAGAGGTCGCTAGGTTGTTCATGGCCACACCAAAACCATTGATTCGCATTCTTTGTGCAAGTTTCATACAACCAATTATGCAATTTTATTTCTTCTTGTCATTTGCTATGTAATTAATTTGAACTGCATCGATAAGAGGTGGTTATTTGTGTATGAGTTATTTTCTTATGATTGCACTTCAATTATCTCTTAATTTCAAAAGACACATAAAAATCATATACATCCAAAAAAGACAAAAAAATAGAAAAACATCAAAAGCACAAAAACAATCATCTCCTTTCCATCAGTATATCAGAGGGAGACTAGTCAGGGACTTTACAGTGGTATCAGAGCGGTTTCCTGCCAGCCTATAGGAAATTGGGCTCAAAATTATCTAATCAATGATTGGCTCAGTAGTTGTGTTGGCTAAAAAAATTGTAAGTTACTAACTACAACTTACAAAATTGTGACTTTAGGCAACATTTCATGAGATTTCTCTCTCCTCTCAGCAATAGGGGAGGCTCCCTTCTTACCGTTGGCGGCTTCAATAGGAACTTAACTAAAAATACAAAAAGGATGGATCTTTCAAGAAATTCCTCTTTTTTCAAGAATGATTTGCGTACAACTATAACTTTCCAACATAACAAAAAGTGCCTTATTGCTACAATAATACCGGTGCCCCTGGAATTGATGTAACAACAACACCAGGGGCAGCAGTGTTACTTTTCATATTTTGTAAAACAAAAACAGGAACCCAAAGTCTCCTACACTTGTATCAAATGAAGATTCAAGTAGAATAACTAGTAAGACACAAAGTCTCTTACTGGATACCGTCAAATTCAATAAAAACACTTACAATTGAAGCCCAAAGTCTTCAAATTTAAGTGATTACAGTCACTACTATCTATTACAATTTATCCTTCTGCAGCACAAAGTCTTCAAAAGTTCAAATTGGCTCTGAATGCAATAGGCAGCTCAAAGTCTGCACAATTAAATTCAAATCCCTCTTGATCAAAGCTTCAAAAGTCACTATCAATATCCAAAAAATGTCATCACATAGCACCTTGAAT
Organism: Cupressus sempervirens; assembly: GCA_028749045.1. NCBI lineage: Eukaryota > Viridiplantae > Streptophyta > Pinopsida > Cupressales > Cupressaceae > Cupressus > Cupressus sempervirens. The sequence goes on along the minus strand of CM053791.1, from coordinate 366,288,478 downwards.
CAACACAAAGTTTGAAAGCAAGTTGTCTCTTTTATTGATAGCAAGTTAGATTTACATCGAAGCACAAAGTCTTAGAGTGCAAATATAAACTAGTAAAATTTTCTTGCCTTGCCAAAAGATGATTATTTATAATGAGCTTTCTCCTTTATATAGAAAAATAGGAGAGAGAAAGGTGGAGGAAAAAGTGGAACAACCTCAACCACCTTGACTTATCTCCAACTAACTACTTTGTTGAAAATTGTATGCCTAATAAGATTGTAACTTAACTACATGAGTTGGTTGTTTAAGTGCATGTTACCCTATACTTACAACATAGATGCTCTTTACATGTAGCTTTCCTATATTTTTCTACTTAAAGCATATGAAAATCTGATTTGAAGTATTCACATGGTATCAACCAGCTCTCAAAACTTCTGCAGGGACTTGCATACAACTACACCATCTGGTTCATCTGTGTGTTGCAAGATCATTGTAACCTTCTTGAGTATTGCCTGCTGCTCTAGATATCTCTTTCTTACAAATCTCCATTGATTTTGCAAATCTTCAATGAATACTTCCAACTTGCAAATGTATCCATTACATTGATGTTGAAGTCATCCACTTCAAGCTGTAAGCGGATGACCTCCTCGAACTCTGTGAAAACATCTTCTTGATTCTTGAGTCTGTTATCTTCAGTGATGATTTCACATGATAGCCCTCTTAATGCCTCTCTAATCATATTTTCTTGGTTAGTTATCCTGGCTATTGCTGCCTTCGCATCTTTTACAACTCCTTATAGAACTTGCTCTTTATTGGTCATCACATGTGCATAATCATGATACATCTCAACAAACGTGATGACTCCATACTTACACAAGATGTCCAAATCAATCTCAATCAAGTTGTTCTAGGCACTAAGATTCTTGTCGACCAACTCGAGTTGATGATTGAGTGACTTGAGAATGTCATTCAATCCAATGGTAGTCTCTTTCCCCTTTGCTGATGTAACTTCTCTTGACATTGCCAAATGGTGTGCTTGCGCAACTATCATATGAAAGTTCCATAGTGTATGAGCATCGTTATGTGAGGGGTCCATGGCAAGATTTTGATGTAAAAACACAGATTTTAGGCAAGGTATTGTTAGGGAGAATGGATGAAATGATTTAGGACAGTGAATGAACAAATGGGTCAAGCTCAAAATGGTTCAAAAATGGTTTAAAATACCAAAAACAAGTTTTTTGGAGTGGATTGCATATGCAAACAGCAAACTTTAAAATATACAAGTAAGGAGTGAAGTGTGATGAAATGAAAACACAAAAATATGCTTAAATAGGTGTAAGTCATACTATGTATCCAGCAAGCATGTGGGAAAAAAAATTTCAACCATAGGGCACCATATGTAGGTCCATGGAATACATGGTGGTGGCGACTTGCACTTGCATTCTCATGAGGGGAAAAGAGGCACTTGCTTCCATGTTAGAACAGAATTTTATCCCCGATTGTATATGGAAGTAAATGGGACCTTGCAATAAGAAAAATAACAAGACCAAAAATGCCTGAAGGAAAAATAACAAGGAATCATACCCTTTTATCAAGAGGCAAGAAATGAAGTCATTTTAAACACTTCTGAAAAATGTGAAAATGCAATCAAAGAGATTTCTTGGATTTAGAAAGATTGCAAGATGAAGTGTTATAGATTTCAAATCTTGACTCGATCCTTGCAAGAGATGAGTCAAAATTCGTAGCTTGTTAATGTAGGAAATTAGAGCAAAAAATTGCATCATTTTAGCAATTGTTTTGACAAAGCAATGTGCAACATGCAAAGAATTTGGAAAATGGCGTCCAACGCATATCAAGTGATTTAGAAGACTTCAATGCAAGCTACGAAGGATAGGAAATGCTTTCAAACTTACCTCGATCCAATTACTTGCTATTTTAATGGTCCAAATTACTCAAAACTAGGGCATTTTTGAGCAAAAATGTGCCCTAGATGGGTTGAGAAATGAAGAAAACACTAAACAAACTCCATTTTTTAGTAGCCCAATGTGTTCTTTGGGTGATTTTAGGCAAAAATAACCCTTAGATCATCAAAAGCAACCAAGAAATGCTCAAGATATGAGCATTTGAAAGCTGGAAAACCCATTTTTAGAGAAAAAAAGTCAAGTTTTTAGAGCCAAAAACATGTGTTTTTGGACTAAAAATTGCACTTTTGGGTGTTCGATCAAAAAGTCTGATGTTATGAAGTAAAAACGCACTTTTTGGTTGCATTTACATGTTGGAAATACATGTAATTGAGAAGAAATCACCACTTTGGATTGAGTAAGGATTTAAGTCATTAAAAACATGTTTTCAAGAGTCATTTACATGTTGGGATGATATGCAAATGGGTTAAAATTCGCCTCTTTGCCTTGGCTCACTTTTAAGACTCAAAAACATATTTTAGAACACATGTAATGAAGCCCAAAATCACCACTTTTGATTAAGTGTTGTGAAAATGGGTTTTCTTTTATCACATACATATGCAATTGGATCTAGAATCACCACTTATGTCTAAGTTAAGTGAAAACTCACTTTAGACATGAATTTACATGTTATAAAAGCATGCTATTTGATTTAAAAAGTCCATTAAGTGGTAATTTTAAAAGATGTATATGCAATGGGTTAGAAAAACCCCATTTAAATGCACTAATATATATAAAATAAACTTATACATGCAAAAACATATGTAAATGGGTTAGATTTTGTCACTTACATTGATTTAATACGTTTCAAATATGCAAATACATATTAAAAAACCCACTTAATTGATTAAAATGTGTTATTGCATTGAAAAAGTCCATTTAACTTAATGTTGGGACTTATATTTTATTGGAAGTGGATTTTCAAATAGTGATTTGAATGTTGATGTATGTAATGTGTAATAGAAAACCCACTTTATGCACTTAAGTTGTCTCATGTATTTATATTTAATATTTAACTATAGTTTTTAATAAAGTAACATGAAAATTAGTCTAGAAATAGGCTATTTTTCATAAAACATAAAAAACTATGGTGAAATCAACACAGAATGAGTTGAAATTTTAAAATGGACCACAAAATCCACTTTAAATATTAAATATAATTTTATATTGTACAATTGCCAACAAAAAGCCCACTTTTATAAGTTTTTTAATAAAAATATGTAGTTGACCTTAAAAACCCCACTTCTTCCCTTATAACTTCAGCTAGACAACTCTAATTTCGACCTAAGTTAGCTTGAGTCAAGTGGAATTCCGCGGATTATTCACCTAAGGCAAAAATAGAAGCAAAAACTATTTACAACACAAAGAAAAACAAAGAAAAGACATGAAAGTTTACCAAAAATTGAGTGTTTGCAGTGTGAGAAGAAAAACTCTTACCAGCAAACAATTGGGTATAATCTCAACGGAAAACCTTCAAAAGAATACAGACAAGACTATACAAAGAAAAATTTGATAATAAATTGTTTTCATGATGCCTCATCAATGCGTTAAAACAAAGAGGATGCGCCTACAAATCCATGAAAAAATTCAGTAGGATTGCCTCAATTTTGTGATGTCAAAATTGAGGACAACAAGTTGTTAGCATTTGGTTCTGTTTGGCATTTAGTAGTTATGGATGGTGATAGGAGGGTTCATATACATTATAACTGGAGGAGTCGCACTTCTCCACCCAGAGATGGCAATCGTAAGATTTAGTTTGGTATAGTGGGCAACAGTGGAGTTTGTAATCTGGGTGGTTTTGTTGGTACTACTTATAGGGATGCTAGTATAGGTTTTGAGGTGGATACAGTGGTTCGGGCTACATTCCAAGAATAGGCTACAGGACAACAGCAGATGGCAGGTGTGTTGTAGTAGCTTTCTACTACCACTTTGCCGCAGACAACACTCCCTGGGGGCATAGTAGGGATAAGGCTCAAGATGTTTTGGTTGGTTCTCATTGGTCTCGAGTTGAGGATAGATCTCAAGATGGTGATAGATATAGAGATGGAGATTGGGTTCGAGTTGTTGATCGAGGTAGGTTAGCTGATAGAGCTGACAAACAAACTGGTACATATGATAGGTTGCAAAGGCCCACGTTTCTGAGAGCCGAGGTGGATGTGGTCAATGTTGAGCCTAAGACCACTCCTTTCACTGATGACGTAGTGGCACATTTTGCGAAGTTGGATGCTTTATTGCAAGCAATAAAGCAAGATTTGAATTTTGACAAGTTCCTGACACAAAAATAGGAGCATTCCAAGGCGAGGCCGACACCTGAGAGACAGAGGCCTCGATAGTCTGATCTTAGAGAGGTTGTTAGCAAGATGAGACTAAAGCACTTCGATGGCAGTGGGAGAGTTCGAGCTCGAGCTTGGATTCATAAGCTCGACACCTATTTGGCTTTGTGTCCTATGTTTGAGGTGAACACTATCGGGTTTGAAGTGCTACACTTGGATGGAGTTGCCCATGACTGGTGGTACCATGGGTTAGTTTTCTTTCGGCATGATCACATCACTTCCTATCAGAAGTTCGTGAATCGCCTAATCGAGAGATTTGATAGGAAGGTTTTGGAGGTGTACTTTCATGAGTTGGCTCAGCTGAAGTAGTTTGGTGGATTAGAGAATTACATTAGTGAATTCCAAAGGCTCTCAATTATGGTCTGTGATATCTCAGAGTGCAGACGAGTGATGTTATTTATGGAGGGATTCGTTGAGCCATTCCGTAGATGGGTGAAGTCATTGGACCCATCTTTACAAGAGGCAATGAGGAAGGCACGGGACTTAAGCATCTTCTTGAAGCAAGGTTGCTTCAAAATCTTTTGTTCCTTTGCCTACTGATGAGGAGCCCCCGCCAACTGTTGATGACAAGGGGAAGTCAAAGTGAAGTTTGATGAGACATCCAGAGAGGGCCTGAGGAGACAACTTTGTTTTTAGTGCAATGGGCCTTTTCTTGAAGTTTATTCTTGTGCATTGAGGTCGAAAGGAGCAGTGAATCGTGGCATGTGGGTTTATACTAAAATTGTTGAGGGAGAGTCATCACAAAACCCTGAGGATGGGGATGGTCATAGAGGTAGTAGAGTATATACTGTGATGAGTTTTTACAAACTAATATTTAACTCAGATGTTCAGGACTTGCATCTGGTGCAAAGTTGGTTTGTGCCTAAGTTGGATCATTTACAGGATGATTGGGTAGGTACAGTGAAGGAGAGTGTGTTGAGATCTCCTATCGACTTGTCTTTTAGTGATGTCCTAACTTTTACATCATCAGCGTAGGTGTTGGGTGCTATGTTACAAGTCATGTTATTTGTTTTGATGATGTTTTTGCATGCAGTTGGTTCAGTGATGACAAGGATATCACTTGCTTCTTATGGAATCTTGGTGGACGTATTAGTATGATGCCTAATTGCTTGGGGACAAGCAATCTCAGGGAGGGAGAACTGTAATATCCCTATTTTTGGCAAGCTTCTGCCAATGATCAAGTCAATTCATAAAAGCAACTATCGTGAGCTAACATAGTGATTCAATGATGGAATTACAATTTTTAGTGAGTCTAATTTGAGTTCTTGTCATATTTAGCAGTGCAGATGGCAGTGCTGGCAATTGGTTGTCACTTGCATCGAATGAGACTATTGTTGAGATAATGGGTGTTGCACACATTGCATAATATTGTTATTTTTTTATTATTTTTTTATTATGTAATGTTGTACCTAGATGGACGTGCAACATGTAAAGATTCCCATGGAATATTCTTGATGAGTTGTATTGTAACATTGTGATAATATTTGATGTAATTATTTAATATTGGAGAAAGGAATTAAATGCCCAATATTAAATGTGGGGTCAGTGGGTTAGGTAGCACATGGTTTTAGCACATGGTTTATGTAATACCACTTGGTGGTTTTGTGAGACTTGCTACTATATAAGCAACCACAAGGGTAGTTGTTGTAGTGGGGAGAGAGAAAAAGAGTGACAAGGAGAAGACAAAAGGCAAGAGTTGAGCGGGACAAGGCTTGACAGGTTAGCCAAGGGAGCATTTGTGAAGGTTGGAAGCATGGCATGGGATGTGTGGATTCATGCTTGTTCACATAGTTTGCTCGGTTGTGGCTATGGCCATGAAGGCTTCCATGGTTGTATGGCAATGGTTATTTTGCTGAATAATACATGGTGATGGATGCTTTTGGAGGCTGGGTTTTTCCCTCAATGAGGGTTTCCCAGGGTATATCTTGTGTCACAATTTTGTGGGTATGTTGTCTATTCTCTTGCATGTGGATTTTAATTATGTGTTTATTTTAGATCTATGATGGGTTATGTGGAAACGGTTATATTCTTTATTGCCAAGTTTCCTTACAAGTGGTATCAGAGCCTAGTTTTGGCCTGGTCATGGGTTCAAATCTCCCCGGTGCCTTCCCGACCCGCGTAAGCACCTGGTATGCGCGTCGAGGGGGAGATTGTTGGGTGATGCGATGCGCTCCCCTGCCCACAGGTGGTTAATTATGTGGTGTTCCATGTTCACTAAAAGTCATGGCTTTTGGTGCAACGGCAAATGGGCCCTACAACTATTTATTTCGTGAGCCCATATTTATTTATTATTTATTAAAATTTATATTATTTTATAGGCAATTTATTATTATTTATAATAAAGTGATGTTGCGGTGGTGAAGCTTCTTAAGTGAAGTTTCGTTTGGGAAACAAATGCCTTTGGGGGCTTATAAAGTATGAGCTCATAGTAAAGGAAAAAGCATCAGATTATCTGTTTGAATATTATTTGCTTTTGTTGCTTGGTCTTCTAAGTTTTCTAATTTCTGTGCCCTTGCTGAGGTATAAGGGTTCTAAGCTAGTTGGTGTTTTCCACTGCTGAAGTATAGTGGATCAAATACTAAGTTTGACAAGTTTGAATTTCACAATCGCCTTCGACTGGTATTTCTTTTGCTTTGGAGGGCATTTGTGTCAGAATTTCCCATAGGCATTGGAGTCTTGATTTCAAGAACCAGTTGTACATATTAACTGTCGTTTTACTTTTCTGCATATTGTGTAATTCTTATCTGAGCATAGGGCATGATCCTCTTCTGTAAATTAGTATTAATCTACCTAAGCATTGGCATTGTTTTATACTTAAGTTGGGACGTGTTGGTTCCCAAAACCACAAATTGGAAGTCCAAGAGCTTTGTCAATTCTCCTATAGGATTGCCTAGTCAATTTTGGCCAACGAACAAGAATGACTTCGATTCCCTTTGCACTTCAAGCTTCACAACGCCTAGGCAAGTAGGCCTTCACTTCAAACTTGATCACCTGGTTCAAAGCTTTTCTATAGCAAATTTAAATCTTTGTGAGTTACTCAGTTGGCAAAATCTTTGAACTCGATCAAAATGAAGTTGAATGTTAGAGTGTTTGAAATTTTGAATTGATTGAATATTTATGTAAGGTTATCAATAATTGATTAGATGCTTGCAAGAAGGAAGCATATAGATTTCTGACTTCATACTATAAATCCAATAGTTATATTCTAATGATTTAAATGACTAGTGCCCTTGCTCAGACTATTACGTACAACTTTATAAAACAACATTTATACAAAATATTATCAATTAATGAATTTAACTTCTTAGGTGGGAAGTCCAAGTAGCTTGAGATGAGGAAACACATGTATATTTGACACCATCCCTATTTGTTGAACACAAAATGCAGAAAATACCCAATGCAAAAAAAGCCTTGTCGAAATAATTCCATAATCTCTTTATTGATCATAGAGGATGAATCAACATTCCAATTGTAATTTATTTGCCTCAAGTAAAAATAAACAAAAAAGCATTTTATTTATAATTAAAATATAATATACAAATTTATATTAAAGTCATGCTTTAATATTTTACATTCCTCTTACAAGTAAATGTCTTCATTTTTCTTTTTCTTCTGAATATGTAGAGCAAGTAAAACATTCATTATTTATATTATATCTATATTTCGAAGATATGACTTTTCAAAAATTCACCTCTTCTAAATAGCATTTTATCTCCAATTATGATCATTCCTCTTCATTAAGCGAATTTTACATTATTTCTTAAACATGCATCGCACTTGTAATCAGGTGAACTTTAGTTTAATTGAAATCGTGGATAATTATCAATTTATCTTCATTGCAAAATCCTTTTTGAAGACATAGAGACATGGCCAAACGGGATATCTTAATCTACCATGTCTTTGGATACTCCATACTCTATTATAGCTTATTGTAAAAAGCTTACATACAAGAATACAACACGATCATAACCTTTTCTATCAAACTGTCCAAGTGTGGTGATTTCCAATGATGATGTGGTCTGGATTGTATGAAATTGCCTTCGAGATTCTTTATTTGTATTATGGTGGCATGCACTAGGGCCTTTTGTTTGTCCGATACTTTGTTGAATGTATGCTCTCCTTTTCTTCTCCGCGATGGCCTTTCATATGTTTATCATTGTCTGGTCATGCTAGGCTTCTCCCGATGATGCTAAAGCCTCACAAAATGTTGTTCTCTCCAAGGGGATATCTAATAAATCTTAAAATAAACATTGTTTCCAAAGTTGTCGTTGACTGAAACCCACGGTGCAATTCACTCAAGTATTTCTTATAATCTATCACAATTGCATATAATTTTATTATGTATTGCCACCTTTTTCTTTTATGTGATTTGTTTTACAAAGTTATGTGCTTGCACTCACCAAATTAAGATATCGCACAGTGTGACTCTCTTCATGTGTGGTTGCCTGGTTTCCAGAATTATTGTCTTAGTACCCCATTCAAACATATCAAACTTTTATTAGTTCCTCCAAAATCTCTACCGGCTTCAAACTCTCTTTGAAGATGATAGTATAAATCATTTGTAATCAAAGCATGAAGACCTGTATTTGACCCGTAGCCTTGTGTTGAGTATTGGTTCAACAAAAAGTAGGTTATCAAACAAATCTTTGGAAGCCGATTGAATTTTCCTAATTAAGAACAAATTCAACCCTTTCACCAACCTATTCCTTCCCAATCAATGAAACAACTAAGGATATCCTGTGGTCTTTGTATCAAGGAGGGGTTCCTTATCATACATGTTGGCGAGATATTTTGCAACCAACAGTTTTGGATAAAAATTCAATCGCAAAATAGGATGACCAGCCACAGCGTGTGAGACAGAGTCTCTCCTACCTTAAAGGGAAGGCTCCCCCTTCTCATTGTTCCTTGGATCAACTCAAGGTAAGCAAGAAATTGAGAGATTTATGAACAGGGTGTTACTATTATCCTTTCTTCTTAACTTTCAAGAAAGGATCCACTTATTCGTAAGGTGAATAACGGGCAAGGTGAATCTCTAATTACACTTCTATCATGAGCTGGAAACAGTGATACTGATAAATTTTAACTAACTCAAAGGATTAACTCAAAGGCTAGCCAAAACGTACCAGTTTGGCTCTAATTCCTGTTGTACTTCTATATAGTAAAATCTTTACAATTAGGGCACAAAGACTCCTAAAAGTAACAACAATCTAACTATTTTGCGAATCAAGACGAAAATACAAGCTACAGAGAAAGCTTCTAGCTATGGATTTTCACAATTGCTCCTGGTCAAAGCTCGGGCTTCAATTGTTTCTCAACTCTTTTCTATCAATCACAAGATACAATATCAATAACAAAAGATAGTACGAATCAAAGATAACTTGAATGAATTATAGACAAAGCTTACCATTCATACAAGCAACAATTTCACTTAATCAAAGTTAAGTCTCAAATGCTCCTTTGTATTCACTTTTTCTCAAAATAATGCTAACACAAACAAAGTTTTGTTGGCACAATTTCTCCAGAGCTCTCTTGCATAAAGATAATGATGATTTTACAATGAGGGGGGCACTCCTTTATATAGGCAAAGAAGTTGAGAAAAAAGGGGAGGAAAAAGTGGGAGCAACTCAACCAACTTTGACTAAGTCTAACTACAAAAACTAAAGGGTTATATGCAACTACACATGCAACTCGCATTACATCTTTTACATACATGCAATTCGCATTACATGTAATTACACTTTTTCATGTGATGCATTCTACACAACTATGAAATAGAAACTATAAAACAATCTTAAAGATTGCTTCTTAATACCTTGAATTTCACAATGACGTCACGCATTGTGGGAAGATCAGCAATCTCCATAGTCTTTGATATGGCTTCGATTCTCATTGCATTTTCATATGCTGATTGCACAACTTTGGAATTTGCTGTTGTATTATCTAACAAGTGTTTTGTCAAACATTTGTACAAAACAAACTTGTTCATTGTGTACGAACCAAAATCTTCGGAATCTACATCAGCATTGATCCTGATTGTCTATTCTGAATTCACTCTCTTTGTTGCCAAAAGATTACCAAGATTATCAGTAACACGGCATCCCAATTGCTCCAAATCACAAGTAAGGCTTGTTTCAACTGCTTGACAATCTTCACGAGCCACTTGCAATTTTGTGATCAACTTTCTTAAAGTCTCTTCCCTGTAACCAATGAGTCCTTGAAATTTGAAAAGCATTTCACATGACGGAAGAACGTCACATGAGACCATAGCATTCAAATCAAACTTAATCACTTCATCCCAATCCTCAAGGATTTCCTTCAGGTTATCTACCTCTTGAATCAAAGAAGAAATTAAGCTTAGTTCCATTTTGTTCATCTCTTTAACATGCCTTAGAATTGCAAGTGTTTCTGTGATAGCTTGAACTCCTTCAACAATGATTTCCTATATCCAAGACTTAGCAGCTTCAATTAACCTTCTCTCTTTAGATGTTTGTGATGTAACAACAACATTTTGAGAAGATTGCTTCTGGATGACCTCATTCAAATGAGTTATTTCCTATTTCAACTGATTCTTCTTTTTCCAAAGCTCATGACTGCTTTTTGATACATTTGCCAATGCATCATGAGCATCTTGTAAAGAACTCAAACGAGATTGCTTTCCAACTTCAATCTTAGTAAATTCATAATCAGAGCTAGTAAGTTCTTCAACAGGTTTATCTACTAAGGGCTTAGCAACCTCAACATACTTGGTTTTGTTAGAATCAACCAAAATTCTAGAAACAATCTTGCCTTTCAGAGATTTGGATTTAGTCTTCTTCACAAGAAGATTGTCAGGAGGAACAACCACCTTCCTTCTTTTTGTTGTTATTCTACTCAACCATGCAGGTAGGCTGAAACTTTCATCTGTAGAAGCAGGCACAGTGGAGACCATTGGCATTTATCCAGATTGTATATCTGTAGTGACTAAGCAAGATTCAGTTTGCACTATTGTAGGCATAGGAACATGTTGTGAAGATTCTGTCATGAAAAGTTCAAATCCTGTCAAAGATGTATCAAGTTGGGAAACTTGACCACTAGTAAGAGTTGGAAAATCTTCAAACACATTTGCTAAGTGTTCAAACTGATCATGTGCAAGAACACAAGGAGCAACAAATGAAATCGGAAGAGCCATGGTGTTAACTTCCGAGACTGGAATGGAGTGAGTGAAAACAGTAGAAAATGAATCTACATCATCATCAACCTCATGCAAAAAAAGGGCTCTTCATGTGGAGAAGACGTGCAAGCTCATGCAAGCTTTGGAGGAGATGTGATTCTAATTTCTCCTTCTTCATCTGAATCTTCTTTCTCGGATTCTGTTTTCAATTCTTCTTCTGATTCTGTCATTGATTCTTGAACCAGTTCAGGAACTTGGGATGATTTAGTTCTTTTTCTGCCTTTTAATTTGAATTTGAGAGCACTCTTGATATTTGAAGATGAAGCACCATCTTTCCCTGTAATTTCTAGTTGTGACTTCCTGCTAGGAGGACCAAAACTTCCACAATCAAGACCCATCTTAGGATTTACTCTTTTTAGGCCTTTACTTTTCAACCACTTGTTAGTGTTTGCTAAGATGGATTGAAACCTGTCCATAATAGATGTACCTTCTTTTTATTGCCATTGAATAGGAAAAGGGCACATTTTATCAAAACCGGCTTGATGGAATTCTAGATCAAGAATGTTCCCATCATCTTCAACTTGGAAATCTGGAAGAATTTCCAACATGTTAAGATCGATTATTTGTTGCAAAGTTAACCTGCAATAATCCATCTTCATAATATCAAGCTCTGTTCTCATGTCAATCCAAATATCTTCAATGCGATGAACATGAGTATAGGGCCTCTTTATCTAAGAGTTCATATCTCGATAATCAAAATCAAATCTAGCTTTGAATTTCTTCAATGTAATCAATTGCAATTTTGCTTCCATATTCTTCACTTTAGGCACAGAAACAATTGAATAATTGCCAATAGATAAAGGCCTAGCTGAGGTGATGCCAAATCCGAGCCTACGTGACGCATGCTGATCATTTTGCATGTCCATGAGTTGTCTGACTGACTCCATTAGAATGATTCGATCTGTAGCATACCTAAGTAAGGTATACGGCTCTCCTTTGAAATATCCAACTCTCAAGTATGTGAAAGTGGGAAATTGAAGAAAAATGCAGCCACACTGGTTTACCTTTTCCCATGCTGCATCAGATACTCTTTTGATACACAACTGTTTGTCAAACAGACACCTGTAATGTCCAAAGAAGGCATCTTGGACTCTTTTGTAATAGTATTTACTGTTAGCCAAAGTGATTTGGTCATAGTATTCCCAAACAGGTACTTGAATACGATCACCTTTGGTGGAAAGACTTGAAAAAGACCCCATGGCAACAGCAATGTAAACTAGATATGAATTCATGTAAAAAGGTACTGATGTTCCTACATTGCATATATGCTGACAGATCGCAGTAATGATAAGCTCTCCCCAAAAGATGTGTTCTTTGTTCTCTATGATTTGAAACATAAATTTGTACATCCATGGTTCAAAATCAGAAGAATCCTTAACACTACAGATTCTGCTGAGAAGGATGATGAGATCCTTGTATTCTTGTTTAAAATTTGATCGATGAAGAGTCTTTGGCCATCTAGAAAAATTGCTTCTTTTGTTGTCTAACCAATAAAAGTTGACATACTTCTGATAGTTGCTTTTTTGCTCATTCCAACAAGCTAATAAAGATTCTTTGGTCAAATCAGCACATTCTGATTTTCGAGGAACTTTGAAGATTTGTTCAATCACTTCAGGATCAAGGCTAATGATAACCTTGCCGTCAGCGTCTTTAATATTCCTTGTCTTTGGAGTGAAGCGCCGAGCACATCCGTAGACAAAATCAAGTTCTATGGCCGCCATGGGAAATGTAGAAACCAAATGGATGTTGCTTCTTTTAATATGTTTCATCTCATGTGTAGCTGGAGCTTCAATCCTTTGTAGAAAATCAGCTACATCTACGTGACCAATCTTAGTGTCTACCATGTTATCAAGAACAGACGTAACTGAAGAAGGAACTACATGTGCCAATTCTTTGTCATATTGGTATTTCATCTTGCCCTTGGATTTGAAAGGCGAGGACATTTCTTGTGCTTGTACTGCAACACAAAAACATCATCAGAAAGAATCTCCATGCAAGTGAATACCGAAGCAACAGTGAAGATTCAAAAAGGAGTGACTTTTGATGAGAAAGCATATGCATATGCAATGGAATAAAAAGTGAAATGGAATAAACGGAATGTGGAATGAAATGAAATGAAAGTGTGGATATGGAAAATGAAATGAAATGGAATGGAATGAAAATGTGCGAAAGTGAAACGCATGGGAATGTGTGCAAAGTGAAAGTTGCTGATTTCAAAAGTGACTTAGAGTTTTCAAAGCTTTATTGAATGAAACATGCATACATGAAAATGCAATATGTAACGGAAAATGGAAAGTGAAATGAGGTGTAAGTGCGAATGAAAGGTACTCTTTACGTGTATATGCGGATGCGGATGAAGGGTAACATGTAAAATATGTTATGAGGTGGAAACATGTATGGAAACATGTACTTATTTGTGTAAGTGTGAATACATATATGAAGATGGAAATGAAACAATGGAGGTGAGATAGTGAATTATATAGTCACTTTTGGAGGAAGGAAGAAGTCAAAGTACACGGAAAGCGAAAATGACATCTTTTTGTCTTTTCAAAATATGACTTCTAATCAAAATTGGACATTTTAGATGCAATGACATGTAAGGCATTTCGTGTAATTGTGCTGTGCGAATGGAAGTGAAAAATGAGATGGATGAAAATGGAAACAGAAAATGGGATTACATGCGTGTGCGGATGGCAAATGAAGTGAAAAACATGTAATTGCATTTGTCGGATGGAATATGAGATGTAATGACATGGAAACGGAATGTGAAAAATGATAATGCTTTCGCATGTAATGAAGGAAAAACAAGTTTTGGGGAGAAAATTTGCAATTTCTCCAAATGGAGAAAAACCGGCAAACAAACACACAAAACCAAAACAAAAGAAAAAACATACCTTTGAAAACAACTTAAAACATGCCAAGATGCAATGCATTCCAAAGATGAAATTCAAATTTGGAACTTGGGGAAGAACCAAAGACATCAAAATGAAGAAGAAATTCATATTTAAAGGAAAAATGCACATTCTAAAGCAAAGATTTTTACAAATGGCATACATTCAATGATTTCATGCATAAAATCAGCAAGGATAAGCATGAATTAAAATGCAAGAAAGAAGAGGTCCACTTACATGAAAAATATGTGCCAAAAATGAAGGAAAAGATGCTCTTTGTTTGAAATCTTCTTCTAAAATGGTGAGAACTTTTCAAATCTTCAAAATTCGAATTATGAAGGGTAGAAAACAAGGAGATTAGTTAGCAAAATGCCAAAACGTGCCCTAGATTAGCTCCAACTTCCAACGTTTTGAAGATTGTATGTTCTTGAGACGTTTTTGCCAAAACAAGCAAAAAAGGTGATCTTCCAAGCAAGTCAATTTGAAGATTTAACACCAAAATAATACTCTTCAAGCAATGTAATCACCTAATGAGGTAAAAACGACTTGATTCCATAGAAAAATGTGATCAAACTTGGCAGATTTATGGAGTTTTATGCAAACTCGTGCCTTAGATTGGGAGTTACAAACACGTTTTTGGGTGCAATAAATTGATTTTTGATGAGGGCAAAATGATCACCTCTCCAAAACGTTTTGAATGCAACTAATTTCATCCAAATCCATGGACAAAATCAAAAGTTATGATCAAAATCGGAGGTTTTTGGAGCAAAAACATGTTTTCTTCACATAATAGGACATTTTTATGTTCATTACATATTTTAAAACATGTTTGAAGGCAAAATAGGACCTTTTAGAGTCCATTGCATGTTTTAAAATATGTCTTGAGATATAATATCACTTTTTGAGACTCATTACATATTTTAAAATGTGTAAAACTCTAAAATCTCACTTTTTGGAGTCACTTACATATTTTAAAATGTCTCACCTTTTTTATGCACAAGCATAAAAACTCAATTTTTCATGTCATTGCATCAAAAAAGTCCACTTTTACAAGCTTTTGATATAATGGCATGGAAAATGTCCTCAAAGTGAGTTTTTATGTGCAATAGCATGAAAAGTTTCCACTTTTTATAGTTCTTTACATGCATATGCACATAAAAAGTCCATTTTAAGGCTATTTTGTTATGTATTTCACTTATTTTTATAAAAATGTCAACAATTTGGGTCAAAAATAATATTTATGCATCATATTAATCAATATAATTCATAAATATTAAGTTAAAGTGACATTTATATAAGTATTTGATTTAAAAATCAAATATTTAAAAAGTAACTATATAGTTCTATAGTCACTTTAAGTGAAAAATTAAAAAGTAACTAAACTTAAAATTATAACATAAAGTGCACTATAGTCACTTTAAGTTATAAATTTAAATGAAAAGTAACTTCAAAACATAACAAAAAGTGAGTAAATGTTTTTTTTTTTTTTTAAATGAATGTCAAAATGAAAATATAACATCATTTTTTTAATTTGTGTTGTTGCACCTAAAATGTCCACTTTTGAGGCACTAAAATGACCATATCTCTTGACTGACAACTCCGATTGACCCCTGGGTTAGACCGAATCAAATAGGAAATCGAAGGGCACGACATGAGCAAATCCAAAGGACCAAAAACAAGCAATCAAAAACTCAAAAACAAAGAACGGACTATGAAGGCTTCAAAAATCAAGCAAAGGCTCGACAAAAAGCAAAACAAAAACGACTTGACAAAGGCCTTCAATAAAACACTTTGATATTCGAATTGAAATGGATCGATCAATCAACATTAAGCAATTGAATATCAAATTCAAGCTTAGAGAAACGTGAAACTAGCTTGGAAAAGTTTCGTGCTGTTATCTGCATTTTGTGGTGACAAAATGCAGGACAACAGCTGGCTCTATCTGAGGAATGTTACTCGTTTGTTCTTAGAAACAAAGAGTGACATAGAATCCAATTCTCTAAGTGCCTTTATCCACTCCATTGAGTAATAGAGTTAGGCGACAAAAGAAAACAAAAACTAAGCTAAAGACTCAAAAACCAAAACTATGTACAAGGGGTACTTTTCTAATAATCAGTAAAAGTAATGTTTCAGATGTTGTCCATTGTAAGGCAATGGCATTGGTGTTCCATCACGGTATGCGAGCCAAAAACTGTTTTCACCAGCAATCTGATGAATTGTGAAAGGACCTCGCCAAAAAGATTCAAATTTTCCATGCATTCCTTTTCGTTCTTGACTTGTGTCCCAGAGTAGGACAAGATCGCCAATTTAAAATTCTCGATATTTGGCCTTCTTATCAAAGAGAACTTTCACTTGTTGCTGATGAGCATGAAGTGTATCAACCACTTCTTTTCTTTGTTCCTCCAACTGCTGAAGAAACATAATTCTCTTATCCAGTGCATCTGAATAAGTTTCATCTTCAATAGCATGCAAAAACTTGAGAGCGGGAAGCTCTAAAGTTATTGGAATTTAAGCATTAACCCCATATAACAATTGAAAAGGGGACATTCCAATTGCTCGCTTTGGAGTAATCCGATCTTCCCACAAAGCATCAAACAAAGCCTTGTGCCAAGTTCGTTGATTTGCATCAATCGACTTCTTCATAATGTTCACCAAATTCTTGTTGCTTGATTCTGCTTGACCATTACCTTGAGGGTAATAATCAGATGCATGTGCCAAGGTAACTCCATGATTGAAACAAAATTAAGTAACCTCCTTAAAAGAAAAAGCAGCTGCATTATCTACGATAATCTTATTCGAAACACCAAAACATGAGATGATGTTCTGCTTCAGGAAGTCACAAATAATCTCTGATGTAGAGCCTTTCACCAAGATTGCTTCAACCCATTTGGTGAAGTAATTTGTTGCTGCTAGTATGTAAGTATGACCTTTGCTGGAAGGTGGATTAATTGTACCAATGAAATCAATTCCCCATTGTTGAAATGGCTCATCAATTACTACTGGTTTTAATGGAAGAGCAGCAAGTTTCTGCCTACCAACAAATTGTTGACATAACTCACACTTCCTTACCCACTGATATGCATCTTTAAAAAGTGTGGGCCAATAATATTGTGCTCTCAAAATCTTGTGAGCAATGACACGTGCCGAGAAATGTCCACCACAGGCTTGATTGTGAAAAGAATCCAAAAGTCGGATTTGCTGACTTTTATCAACACATCTTAAAAATGTTCCATTCAATGCTCGCTTGAAAAGACCATTCTCCCAAAGAATAAAGCTAGAAGCTTTCAACTTGAGAGTCCTCCTTTCTTTGTGTGTCAAGTGAGGAGGACATTCGCCATAACTTGGATAATAAGCCATGTCAGAGAACCAATCATCTATTGTACTAACAAACAATATAGTTGGAAATGAAGAGGAGTTCTCATCTTCTACTTGTAATGGTTCATTTTCAGCCATAAGCTGACAAAGTCCCTTACCACGAACTAACTCGGTAGGGCGTATCTCCATATCATACTCTTGAATCTTAGCAATCCAATTCCCTCTTTTTGTACCAAAATCCTATTGAGTCAAGATAGTCTTGACTATAGTATCCGGAACTAAAGCAATGATATGAGAATTTAAAAATAGAGAATCTAAAATGCTTCACTGCCTTGACAACAGCATAAGCATGTTTCTGCATTTGGCTATATTTCAACTCATGAGCTTTCAAAGGACAACTCATAAGTGAAATAGGTGATTCAACACCTTCATTATTTTTCTGCATCAGAATAGCAAAAAGGGTATGCTCTAAAGCATAACTATACATAAAAAGCTTTTAGTGTAATCAAGACATACTAGCACAGGAGCATGTGCTATAGCATCCTTGATTTCTGCAAATGCTTTCCATCCTGATTCCAATGGAAAGCAATTTTTCCGTTCATCATCTCAACAATATGACAAATAAGTTCAGCAAAATCTGGCACAAATCTTCTTAGAAAATTCACCTTTCCGAAGAAAGAATGAACTACTGTCTTACTTGATGGTAAAGATAGATTTTGAATTGCTAACACTCTCTCGGGATCAATTTTGATACCTTCTTTTGACACAATGTCCTAAGAGCTTTCCTTCCATCACTTGGTATTCAAAGACACGCCACGTTGAATACACCTTTCCAAAACTTGTCGTAAATGAAAGAAATGATCTTGACGTTTCTTGGAATAAATAGTCAAGTCATCTAAGTACACAACAATTCTATCATTGATTAAACCATCAAAAGCAAGATCCATTGCTCTTTGAAAAGTTGCTCCAGTGTTAATCAGACCAAAAGGTATCCGCTTATGTGCAAAAGGTAGCCCATGGGGTAGTAAATGTTGTCTTGTATTGATCATCCTCACGGACCTCAATTTGATTATACCCAGAAAAACCGTCAAGCATAGACAAGATCTCAAAACCAATGACAGCTTGCAATACTTGATCCATGACTGGCAATGGATAATTGTCCTTAAGTGATGCTTGATTAAGTTTACGAAAATCCACACATGCGGATTTCACCATTCTTTCTGACAGGAACAATATTGGCTACCCAAGATGAATGATGAATAGGAAAAATGATACCTGCTTCAAGCATCTTCTGAATTTCTGCCAGGATAGTACCTGAGATCTTAGGATTGTATTGCCTCTGCTTTTGATAGAAAGGAGTTGCACCAAATTTCAGAGGAATATTATGATGTACTTCTTTAGGACGAAAAGATTTTAGATCTTCATAAGAATAAGCTAGGACATCTTTATATTCACAAAGAACAGCAATGAACTTTCCTTTTTCTTCCTCTGTGCACCAATTTCCAATGTTCGCCAGCTTTGGGTCTTCATCTATTCCAATGTTGTGTTTCTCATAATGTTCCATAGACCTGGTTCTTTCCTTTTGTTGTTCTTTGATATATCTATCATGTTTGTCAAACAATTTTTCCAAAGAAACCAAACCTTTAGGAATCTTGTTCCCTTTCAGTTGAATAACTTCATGACCGGTTTCTGGATCTACTTCAGAGAGCACTTCATTGGGACCACATTCACCTCCTTCAAAATAAGTTTCATCAAATACTTCTTTTGTTTCAAGAAAGTTGATAATCTGATTATCATCATTGAAAACTTGCCAATGTTCACAATTATCTGGAATACTTGGTTAGTAGACCAATTGTATCTCATAGATGTTGTATTTGAAATCCTGATGTGGAAGTAGAAGAGTGGCTGAAACAGCAAGCGTATCAGCTCTATCATTTAAATCTCTTGGGATGACTGAAATGTTGAAGGCATCAAAAAGCTTGATGTAATCCCAAGCTAAATCACAATAGTGTCTAAGTCGGTCATTTCTGGCTTGATATAGACCCTTAATTTGATACACTACCAATTCAGCATCACCTCTAACATGCAAATTTTTGAATTCCTCTAGCCTGCACCATGTTCAATCCCAATATCAAGGCTTCATATCCAACCGTATTATTGGTGTTAGGAAACTGCAACTTGTACAAAAAAGGGAAGAATTCACCAGCAGGAGAAATAGAAACAACTCCAGCACCGGATCCCATGGAAGCACAACTTCCATCAAATTCCATAACCCAAACAATAGTAGAACTACTTGTACTGGCACCAGAATTATTTAGAATAATTCTTCCTTCAAGAGAATCAGTAGAATCACTTTCAGAATGCACCTCTTCATCCTTTAAACAATCCATAGGATCATCTTTAAGAATATTTTTGTCATCAGGGACAACATCTTCCTCTATGGCATCAACAAATCTCTCAGTATCTGATAATAGTGAAGAGCTTTCAGAATCCGTCCAGTCTTTGGCAAATTCAAATATTTCATTAGCATGTAGATAATAATTTCCCGTCCTTGCTGATTCAAAAAGAATTTGAGCATGTGGATCATTGGATTTGACTACCACATACTCAGTTTCTCGTTCAGGATACAATTTTTGTATAACACCTTTAACAGGTATTCTAGCTTCAGTCATATCCATGTTAAGTTCTCCTCCTACATCCTTACAAAAATTGTGACCAAGTAACATACCATAAGAAGCTAGTACATCAACAACTAAGATCGTCATTTTGATCTTTTTGTCTGGGAAAGACGCAAAGGCAAACTGAGCATCTTTGATTTGCCCTTTCAGAGGTACTTGTTTATTCTCCATAGAATAACAACTACCAAAAGATTTGGTTAGGGTCAAACCTAAAGCATCTGCAACCTTGGTAAGCATGACATTATCAAAGGCACCTGAATCTATGACACAGTTACTTAACTTGAAACCATTGATCAAAAGGGAAAGATAGAAAGGCTCAACTTCCCTGGAATTGAGGATGGAATGGTTACTAAGTTATTTGAAATATTCTTGACTTCAGGAGTAACCAAGTGGGTTTGAGTAGGGTGGGATTCTTTGACAAATTTAGTAAGTCTTTCCATCTGATCTAGATAAGCTTGTAGGTATTCTACCTCAGACATTTGAATCTTGGTCTTCTTAGCATGATCTATGATATCAAAAGCTTGAAAGGAATTCGCTAAGGAAGAATTAAAATTTTCAACTTGAGATTTAGGCATATTGGGCTTCAAAATAGTAGATGCAAGAATAGTTGGATCAGCACGTACTTGATTTTTAGCTGGATCATTAGGCAGACTGAGCAATGGTGTCCCCCTCTTTGCAATGGTAACAAGCATCTGAGGAGCATTCAGCTTCTTTTCAGCCTCTTCTTGTTGTTGAGCCAACTTAGTTTGTGAACGTGTCATCACTGCATAAGCTTGTGCAAAATCAATTTTGTGATCTTCTTCAGCACTGTACTACATATAACCAATAGTAGAGTCGCCAACTGCTTGAGGATCATCATGATACTGAGCAGCGTTATCCTCAAAAGAATATTCATCTTGATTGTCATTTAGTGGATCAGCTTCAAAGTAACCAATAGCTGTATTACTTGGTGGTGCTTTGAGCGCAAGCCTCTCCAGAGGAGGAGGAAACTTATTTTGATTCTTAGCTGCATAATTATTTGCAACATTAGGATAAGGTCGCCTTGGAATATCCTTATATGGTGCTGCAAATGAACCTTGAGATATCTGTTTCTTGAGAGCAAGAAGTTCATTTGCCAGCTTTTGAACTAGTGGATCAGATGTACCTGATGAAGAAGATTCCGAGGAAGAATTATTCTTAAATCAGCTAGCATCTTTACAAATCTTTCCTACAAGGATCAAATCATCTTCAATCTCAGTTGCGAAAGATTGTGCAAGAGCCAATGTTGCAGGGGCAGCCCTTCGAAGTAAAAAGCTAACTTCAAGAAGTTGAGTGTTGATGAAGAAACACTTCAAATTGGTAGCAGTGGGCTGAGAAGCAGTAGGAATTCTATTCGCTAATTTTTTGAACTTAGCAATAAATTCCCTCATTCCATCATTTGCCTCCTTCATTTGCGTGAGCTGTGCTAGGAGAGCATGCTCATCTTCTGCAGGTTTGAATCTTTCAAGGAACTTAGCATGCAAAGATGTCCAATCAGTGATGGACTTAGGTTCTAGATTATAGAACCAATCAGCTGCTATACGTTGTAAAGTCTCAATAAAGAGTCTTACAAATATATCTTCATGTTCAACACCAAAGACTCCTACAGCAATGTAGAAGGCTTTAATGTGCTCATCAGGATGTTGCTTACCGTCTCCATAGAATTTGGGAAAATTCTTATGAGAACCTTGAGGTAATGCATGCAATGGTGCTGCAAGATTTAACGGACCAAACGCTGCTCCCCACGGACCAGCAGCCATATTGATAACTGGAACGTTAGTAGTAGCTAGCTATAATTGTGCAGCAGATAACAAGGGTTTGAGGAAAAACTGGGAATTTTCACTGGGCACAGATGACTTCTTCTTAGGAGGAGGATAACTTGTAGTACGGGCGAGAGAGGGAATAGTAGTAAGTAAATCAAAATGAGCCCGTTGAGCCCAAAATGATCCGGTAGAGCTTGAAGAACTTTCTCCCTTCTTCCTCCGAGAATACACGTACTCAAAACTTGCCAATGTGATAACCAATAATGCCAATCAGAATAAGGAACTAAACTTCAAACAAAAGCTTGAGGCTTCCGAATGCATTCGATCCCCAGCAGAGTCGCCAAAAAACTGTTGGTCATCCTATTTTGCGACTGAATGTTTAACCAAAACTGTCAGTTGCAAAATATCTTGCCAACAATACAAACATGATGCATAAGACTACAGAATTCTACGGATGACAGAAACTTCATTTCCTTCCAACAAAAATTTTAAGAGCACCAAGTGATGCAATTGACTTCAATATCATTGGTCTATTATCATATTCAAGTGTGCAATTATTGATATTATTTGATGATGAAGTAACAGATTTGTCAAAATCTTCTCAGTCTACACCAAGAGACCTTGAAGAAATATTTCGTTAGCCATGATATGCAGCATAGGATATTGGCAATTCTATTGGAAAGCTTTGGATAAAACCTCATCACTGGTAATCTTACCAAAGAAGAATTATGAAATACAAGATGATATGCCAGTGCGTGGTTGGATAATTCTGCCACTGCAAGTGACTTTGTCTCGTGACTGGAAGCTCAGTGTAATGCATGTTTAAGCATTCAAATCACTTATCGGAAAAGTTGGGGAAAATTTGTCAAATTTGCAATTTTTGGGAATTGCAATGTCAAAAAGATTGGGCGCTATTTATATCAAGAGGGGTCAATTTTTGCAAGGTCATAAATGTGGTGGTGTATGGAGACTTAATTGTCAGAATTAATTTAAAATTATGGTAAGAAATTGCTGGTGTCGTTCAACTTAATAGTTACTTTGGGCATCTGCTACCAAGCATGCGAGTAAGTAGAATATCACTTGTCCATTTGAGCGGAGTAATGTTGCAAGAGGTAAATTTCAGTCGACTAATGAATTTCAGGTCATTGTTGACACTAGGCAAGCAGAGTAGGATTTGTCAAAATGAAACAATGTTGTGTGTACAAAGGAATCTAACAACACCTTGGCTAGCATCCGAATTGTGAACAAAGAGTTGTTTCCATTACAAAACAAGAGATGCGGACTTTATGGTCAGTAATTAATGATTCATTTTCTAGAGCATTACTTCATCAGTGTTGTCTTGTGATTCCTTCCAGAGAACCTACTCATTGGGAGATTGTCGTTATAAGGCTACTTGTTATTGAGAAAACAATTGGTGACTATTCAGGTGCTCTTATACGGTGGTGGTGGTAGCGTTGTGGAGTATTATAGATCATTGGGGCAAACCTTGTATCAGAACTTGGAGTTCAGATAGTGTGAAAAATCATTTATCAGTGTGGAAGGGGAGTTTGGAAGTTGTGAGACAGACTACCTCCCATGTGAAGTTTGTGATCATAAATAATACATTTTCTTGGTGTCACAATGTTTAATGAAGACTATTGAGTCCAATGAAATATAGCTTATGTGCAAAATTGAATGACAGCATGGGGTTCAGAAATGGCGTAACTTCAATTTGAAGCAGTGTACAGTGACATGCAGGTAATATTGTCATGGATGGGTGAAGAATTGGGACGAACAACACAATAATTTATATTCTTACCGTCATTTATTTGTTGGGCTTCTATTAACAAAGTTGGCAAATAGAATTTCTGAGGCATGAAGTAGGATACCAAGGATGACCAATTCATTAGTTTTATCATTATGTTAAGCTTGGGCGATAGTTTCTGAAATTAATTAGCATGCCTCTGTTTTCCTCTATCGACTCCAAGAGTTGGGACACTTATGGATATCTTTCTTTTGTAAGGTAAATGCATTCTTGAGGCATACTGCATATATAACTAAGCTTCTGTTATTGGCAAGATAACATTGGGTGCTCATATCTCTTTCTTTTCTTCTGAAAGCAGTCAATTAGAAACTATAAGAACTAAAAACAAGGACTTTCAGTAACACCAAAGGTGTTTTAGAAAATTACAAGGATTTCATGGGTCCGCAAATCAATCTTGAATATCTCTACCAAATTGCCTGCTATTGTCATTATCATAAACTCAAAATAGGGCAAGTGTTGGTGCAGATATTTTCATAAACTCAGAATAGAGCAGCATTTTCAGTGGGAAACAGAGATAATTTTAGTGTATCAGAATTGGAGGCAAAACCCAATATAAACAATGGAAAATCTCAAAAGTGAACTCTTTTCAAAGGAATTTAATGACACTTTTTATAGTGAACAGCTAAGGAATTTCATTTCCAAAAGGAAAGGGCAATAGTGAACAAACTGTACATTATAATATGGCAATTGGAGTCTATGCAATGTATGGATACTCTTGTTCCTAAGTTTGAAGAGATGGAGAGATGTTTGTCCAAAGTGGACCAAGCGGATTGTAGGCATCTTAATTGGACCTTGTGGCCTTCATGGTTGACTTAGTACAACACAGGATCATGGACCATCCGAGTGTAGGAGTAAGACTAGCAGTTGCCTCTTGTCTCACAAATATTATCATAATCACAACATCGGTTACACCTACAACAACAACATATTAAGGACGGTATTGCATCTGACTGTGGACAGCCTATGGGGGTTACATGACCAAGGACCCTACTTGTGTAAAGAAGGTAAAGATTCTAGAACTAATGGAAAAAAACAGATTTCTCATTCTCATGTTGGACCTCTGTTTTGAGGAGATGATTCGACAATTGTTTCAAATTTTCTTAAGAGAATTTAGAAAATATCAACCCGACAATGTAAGAGCCTGCTTAAAAACCATCATGTCATTAATTATTGATGAGAACGATGACATATGTAGGCAATTAAAATCAGATTTTTTGGCTATGTTGAGAAGGGAGAACATAATCTCACCTATGGCTTACAAGCTTGTGGAGGAACTAATTAAACATAAATTTGACGTGTTCAAGGAGTTTACAATTGAATGTGAGTTAACATTGGCAGGTGTACAGGTTGAAGGATCTTTGAAAATGAGCAAGAACCAAATGATAAAAGAGAAGATACGTTTTACTTGCAAGCGATTTTGATCACTTGGTCACATTTGTGAGGATAATAAGCAGGAAGAGTCAGCTCAAGAAGTGCAGACCTGTGTTGAGGAAGTTGAGGATTCTTTGGTCCAGCTTCAACATAATAAAAATCATGAGAGGGAAACTTCCATGAATAATGGTAAGATTTGTACTAGTATCTTATTTGGTGAATTAGAGGTTAATATTGACAAACATTATGGTAAGATTTGTACTAGCATCTTATTTGGTGAATTGGAGGTTCATATTGACAATCATTATGGTGATCCTAAGGCTGAAAATGAGTCTCTCAATGAGAATGAATTATGGGGAGACAATGATGTAATAGTTGATAAGACAATACATTTGGAGATGGAGAAAATTCTGAAAATAGTACAGCTGTAAGTAAAAATGAGTCTAGTATTTGAGAACTAGAGCAAAATGATGTTACTTTAGGGGCTGACTTGAAAGACCAATCAAAAAATTCATTTCTAGTTGATGATTTTGGAGCGTTAGGGGATAAGCTGAAAGTATCAAATGATATGATCGCTGCAGCCTTGACACATTTTGATAACATCCATAAACACATTGAAGAAACCATGTGGGAGGTTAAAACTGTTAGAAAGGAGAAGGGAATAATTAATAAAATTAACAGTGGATATCTTCACACTCTGAAGGGGAATTGACTTTTTCATAATCCGGATTTGAAATTTTGTGTATTTGAACTTTGTTTCAAACTTGGCAAAATGGAATTAGAATACCAAACTTCTAATTTTGTCTCAAAACAAGGTTATCATACTTCCCACTAGCAACTAGGAATTGAAAATCAAAACCTGGTTACACTTTTTGAGGAGTGTAAAAACAATAGATTGGACTATTCTTTGGAGTCTGCCTGCAACTCCAAGCTTACATATAAAAATGTGTCTCCCGACTCATCTTCCGAGTGAAACAAAGGGTTGAAGTAAAATCCCAAAAATAAGAATGAAGATTTGCAAAACCTTGATTTGGTTGAATTGAGATTTGTAGAAATCTCGATTTCTACAATTCTACGAACCAAACGGACCCTTAACCTCTTAGATAGGAAGTCCAATTAGCTAGAGACACGTAAACTTTATATGTTTCACACTATTCCTTGTTGTTGAACACAAAATGCAGAAAACACCCAATGCAAAAGAAAGCCTTGTCGGAGTAATTCAATAATTTCTTTATTAATCATAAAGGATGAATCAAAACTCCAATTGTAATCTCTTTGCCTCAAGTAAAAATAAACAAAAGGACATTTTATTTATTATTGAAATACAATATATAAACTTATATTAATGTCATGCTTTAATATTTACATCTTCCCTTACAAATAAATATATCACTTTACTTTTTCTTCTCTTTCGAATGCCTTCAAAAAAATCGATGAGCTATTTGTCTTTTGCACCTAATATTTATATAAAATCAAATAGTAACTTGGTTGCATCCAGCCAATATGACTTTTCAAAAAGGAAACTAATTACATTTTTACTTTGGTAGCATGATTGCTATATATTATAATATTTTAGTTACCAAAGGCTTCACGAATGTCGTGCCTAAAAATAATTAGGATCACTGACTTTAGAAAAGGTATGATTGAGTATCAAAATATAACATTATGCCTTGATCCCTACACAATACTTGGCAAGGAGATATACTTCGCAGAAATGTTCAATTTTGTCTCTTCATCAAATATTACCATATCGAACTTAAATTGCAACCTTCTTTTATAACTATGTATTGAATTAAAAAATCACCGCAGATTATTTCCTTGACCAAAGTCATCTTGAGATAAAACTTTCATACCCATGCATCCCTCCATTGACTCATGCAGCAACTATAGGAGTTTCAATCAATGCATATGAGACATATGAGACTTATAGAAGCAAGAAATTGAAAATTTCGGAAGAGTTTTAACTTTTTGATGTTGCCATGAATGAAAGGATGACTTTTGATCATGATGTTGGAGCTTGCTTCCTGTCATTATCCCCATTATCCTCAAAATACATTCCTCCTCGTGACGGTACTTCTATGAAATTGCTATTTTTTATTGCTGCACCTGATGACTTCTCATATTCAACTCCTCTTACCACCCAAGTATATTGTATTTGCACAATCCATTAAAATAAGATGGTAATCATTTCTAAAAGCGAGTCATGTCTC
Source organism: Cupressus sempervirens (assembly GCA_028749045.1). NCBI lineage: Eukaryota > Viridiplantae > Streptophyta > Pinopsida > Cupressales > Cupressaceae > Cupressus > Cupressus sempervirens. Next base: position 366,260,945 of record CM053791.1, on the reverse strand, counting down.
TTACGTAATTCATATTTCAGAATCTTTCAGTCTTTTGTGATCCCTAAATTATAATGGCGTCATACCATATCAAACCATAGGAGACAACAAAACATATGCAACCATATATGTGGAACTCAAAAAAATATTCTAAATATCTTTCCATTAATATATAGAGAGTTCCTATTAAAAAGATGCCATATTTGTCATCACCTCCCAATAGTCTTCATTCTGCAAATCTCAATGGCCTTAATATGTGCTTTCCAGTGGATTCACAAATATGAATATGTTGTGTTTGATTGCCTTACATTATCATTCAATAGATTATGAAGGAAACTCGGAGATATCTTCACCTCCTCACAAAATAAGATTCATTACTTGTGTTTTATGAGACAAGATCAAAACAGAGTCTAGATATGAACTCTTCAACAATCAATCTCCAGGTGAAGTATGTGTCTGTATACTCTGCTATATATACACTAAGTTGAATAATGTGAGTATTTTGTGTATTGAGCAATCATTTGTATGCAGAGACTTATCGCACTTGTTAATTTCTTCATCGTGTCTATTACTTGTGATGAATTGGGAAATACTGTCCTTGATCTTCTAGATCTTTTTCATGTGCATTACTCTCACTGTCCTAATCACCATGTCCCTTTTACATGCTTAGTCTATGAATTTTTCCATATTCTCACTCTCATGTTCATAAATGATATTGATTTGATTGCATCCTTTATATAACAAACACACAAGTATGAAGTTCTTTGTTGCCACAGCCAAAACTATTATAGAACTCATTCCTGAGTGCAAGCATTAAATATATGCTGTTATCTAGGCCTTTAAAAGATAATATTTGACCCAGATCATTTCCTTCTGCAAAATGGTTGAATGCTACATCCATGAACATCTCAATCCCATGCTTGTGTGCCATATTCTGCAACAGTTTAAGGAATGCTTGGTAGAATTCATTCTCTGGGTTAAGCAATGGTTGTCCTGGCATCAGGTGATTAACTTCCCGAAGTTTCAAACACAGAGGGTAGTCGCTATTCATATTATGTCCATGAATTGCAATGGTATCTGCATTGAATTTCTATGGAAACCTTCATAAAGCTTGTCAAACTTCATCATTTTCAACATAAGATTCGTTGTTTTTTAAGTCTACTAAGATGTACAATATTTTCTCCGTACTACTATGAACTATTGTCAGGCTGCACCAGTTATTTCCTTCAAGTGGACATTGAATCCTTTTGTCTATTGGCAACTATTGTGTTGTATTGAGCTTACTGTTTTATTTCTGCTCGCTAACTTCTTAATATTCCCCATCTTTATGACATCAGCAGCAATACTTCATTTGGTTTCCAGATTATTTCATAAATGGAGGCACTATATTTTACAAAAATTTGGGCTCCATCACATCCCTCGACCGCTCCCAGGACACAATGGGGTGAGGTGGACGATGAGTTGCAAAAAAGTGAACCTTGTAAAAAAAACTTTATTCAATTCCTAAGGACAAATGGATGTGGGTCCCATATAGCACCCTCTAAGCCTTCACAAGGCCCATATACATCATTTGGTATTCATATTTTTTCAACAGATGAGAGGAAGGTGAGTAAAAGAGTTTCAAAGAGCTTGGAGAGCGAATTTGCAAGTGATTGCAAGATCAAGAGGAGCAAGAGGAGATAAGATAAGATAATACTATTAATGTCCAACAAAAAACCACAAGGGTTTATGGGACTGAGCATACAAACAAAAGAACTCACCAAAATAGGAGCACCAAAGGTGTCTGAGAAGAAACAAAACAAGACAAGAAGCTAGAAACTCCAAGGAAAGGACTAAGGATCCTTCCTTGATACAAAGAAATCAGTCACAGAAGGGCATAACCGTTGTCGACCCAAAATCTTTGATCATTGCTGAAAACCGCTTGAGGTAAAAGGGTACGCCAGGAGATCTGGGGATTCTGAATAAGCGTGGAGCAAAGGGATCTGCACTGAGAAGAGGCAAAAAACGCTTCTCATGGCGAAAGAAATAGAGGTAAGAGAAATGTAGCTGGGTGAAAGCAAGAGAATGAGTCTCAAAAGCAGAATGAATAGAGCGATGGAACGCTTTACAACCAGCATCAAACCAATGGTTCATAGAACAAGTATTCCAACGCTTAGACCTGAGAGAGGGAGGAGAGTGGTGAGGGATAGAAAGGAGAGTGGACTCCCAAATGGCAGAAGCAAGTGAATCAAACATGGCGGAGGCTTCAAACCAATCACTGAAACTAGGTGGTGTCAGAAGTCTCCTAAGATGGTAGGAAAAGAGCTCGCCATCTCCCTTAGGGTAGCAGAAGCAAGTAGGGATGCAGGTGGGCTGGAAAGAAGGCAACAAACTGGGTAAAATGCGGATAACAATGCTAAGAAGAGCATGGTCAGATAAGATGAGACAAGAAATGGTGAAATTGTGAATGGAGGGAATGAAGGAAGAGGAGGTGATGACATAATCCACAACACTCGCACCAGCACAATGGGGCCAGCAAGTAAGGAGGTCCGACCCAGGGAAGGAAGATATAACATTCATAATGAACAAATCAGAGGACTCGCAGAGCTGGAGGAGGTGGCGACAGTAACCAAAAAGCGGTCCAAGGGCAAAATTCGAGGTACACTGAAGTCCTAGACTGGTTGTCTCTATCTCAAAAGTGTAGATCGAATCAGAGCCGCAATCATGTATAGGAGTCTGAAGATTCCTGGTTCGTGCATTGAAGTCTCCAATAATAATGATGTTGCCCAAAGCTACAAACCGTGAGATGCTCTCCTGGAGGTCACAAAATGGATCCCCATTCTCGGCCTCATGAATGGCATATGGAGAAGAGGTCAGTGAAAAATAACAAACAGCAAGAAAGATGTCCCTCTAACGGTGATTCTAATGACCAATACGAATCCACATGAATCTGGCAAAGGAGTCGGAGTAGACCACTGATGTGTAGCTGAAAATATCATCCTTTTTTGCAAGTGATTCATCAAGCACAAGTTAGGATTTTTACTATTTCTTTGTTTTATTTTCAGATTTCATTTTTGTAAAAAAAAAAAAATCTAAAACTAAATGTTGAAATTTGAATGCATTGTTTAAGATTAAGATTGTTGTTGATAATTTTATTATTTTTGCAACTTGTTTGAACGTTGATTCTTGTTCTTTAAATGCAATGTTATTTTTTATTTTTAAATGATAAGTCATGATTCATAAATCTAAATGTTTGAGTATTGAAATTTTGAATCCATTATCTTATATTTTTGTTGTTTAGGCTAAAACTTATTTCAATCTCTAAACTAGACAAAACCTAGTTTTTTTTTTTTTTTTTTTTTGAAATTACTAATTATGCTGATATGTATCATTTTGTGAGATGCATTGTTTACAAGACCTCTAGTCAAATGGGAAAAGACATGGAATTACACAAGGGAAGTACAAAATTTTATGAGTATGAACCTAAGCATGAGGGTCAAAGAAGTGAGCATGGGGACTGATCTAGAAGCCCAATCCGAACCTCCTTATGTTGCACCAAGAGCACCTTCTATTAATTGCCCCTTTGACTCTTTGGCAAAGTTTGCTAAGGGTCCTTATGATCCAAAGTACCCTCTAAAATAATTTGCAATCAAAATTTCACTCCCTACAGTTACAAGTGGTGGCACATGGAAATGCAAATATCATTTTTGTGGCATAGAATCATAGTTACGAGACTCTGCAAGTCTGAGCCAAAGTCCAAATGTCTGAGGCAAATGGTCTCTGGACTCGGACGAGTCCTGGCAGAGTCCACGTGGACTCCCCGAGTCAAGAGACTCACCAGACTCACTGAGTTCCAAGCTTAGGACTCTCGCCATGGTGCAGCAAAAAGAGCCAAAAAAAAGGTTGAGTTATTTTTTTTAGTTTTCTATAACATCCATTTGACCTAAAAAGGTCATTCCACCCTTTACTAATGCTTGTGATAGAGAGGAAAGAGTTAGAGAAGAGTATTGGGGTTTTGAGAAAGAAATTAGCAAACCAGTTGGTTCTCGCATATCAATTGTTGATGGTTTGTGCAACTTTGTAGGTTACAATTAAGCACTGAGAGGAGCTTAAAGAAGCATTTGGAGGAGGCTTCTACAAACTTGCATTTCCATTGTTTATTCAAATTTGAAGAGGTAAGCAACAAGTAGCATTTCTTTGTGTTGTTTTGTAAATTGTTTTACATTCATATTTTTTACTTTCCATTTTGTTTACTTCTGTTTTAGTCTCTACTTCTAGTATCTACTATTTAGATTTATTCTAATTTATCTCGATGACAAACTTGATAAGTAAGAAGGCCCTAAAGTTTAAAAATATGATATGATGCTAACTTTTTTCTATTTATAATATATTCATATTGTAGTAGCACCGACCTTGGCATCATGCCTCATGGTGACCCTTGTGGAAGTGGAACTTGTAATGTCCCAATTATAAAATAAATGTATTTAATCAAACTTTTTTAATGGGCCGATTGATTTAATATATCTCGGACCCATTTGTATTTTGTTTATGTAGTTTGTGTCATTGTCAGCTATCTTTGTACGCCCTCAGAAAGTTTCCCGACAGGTATTTAAGCACAGCTTGTAGGTAGTCTTTAAGTATGCAACTTGGATTATTTCTTTCTACTACGAATTCCAATTGGGATTCTCTGTTGTTCGCCATTTCGGAAGTGAAAGATCTTCCCTATTTCACTTTCTCGGTTTCAGTGGGATTCAACCCTCACCCTATTCCGTCGTCCGTAATACTTCGCTCGGATTTGGCAAGTCGGAGCATCATCATATTGCGAATATTCACTGTGTTGGTTTGATCTATTCTTTGTCCTGTGTTGTTTATCTGCATTAAATCTCGCTATTTGTTCACACTATCTATGGTCTGCAAAAACTCTCTGTGTATCACCCTATGAATTCCGACTACTCATCCCTAGTCGCTCCCATTCTCCCCTTCCAATTCGCCCCTCCTACACCGTACAGTCTCCCAAGACCACCGTACAGCCAACCTACAGCTGCTTGTGTACGGCATATCACCGTACAGCTCCTCCAGCAACCTCATCCATATGGCCAACTCCATCGCCATCCACCGTACAACTCCCTCTTCCTATCGTGCAGCCTTCATCCGTATGGCCAATCCATTCCCATCCTCTGTACGTTATTTGCTTATCTGACCCCACACTATATGGCCATCAAAAGTCACATACCGTATGGCATCTACATAATCAACGTATGACTCCTCAACACACGTACGACTATTCTTTTCCCCTTCCAACTGGGTGTACGGACTTCCCTACATCGTACGGCCATTTCAAGGGTCTGAAATCTGAATTGTGAGTTGAAGAAAACCATCGCACAAAGGGAACATAGGGAACGGAACATTACAGAACTAGGGTTGCATGTAATCTTGATGCAGACCATAGTTCCAAAAATCGCCATGAAATCGCCGAAATCGCCAAAATCGCGATAAGATTCATGGCTCCCAATTTTTTTGGAATCGGAAATCGCTGGTGGCAATTTTTTCGCATGAATCGCCTGAATCGCCAAAATCGGCGATTCATGGAAAAAATCGCCAGAATCGCCATCGGGTATCGCCAGAAATCGGCCGCGGCAGCAAGGATAGAAAGTTCAATTTTTTAAAAAAAACACATGTTTTATTTGCTTTCTAAGTTGACTTTCCTCTTTGTTATAACCGTAAAGAGCCTTCTATTTGCTTAGTATGAGTAGAAGAGAGGAAGAGTGAGAGAGAAGAAGAGAAAAGAGAATCCATAGCTTTCCAACCGGCAAGAAGGAAGAGCACCAAAGAGATCAGAAGTCCATTTGGGGAGGCCATAAATTGCGTTGGGAGCATTAAGGAGTCAATATCAACACTCCTCAACTCATTTGCAAGAGGTAAGTGTTGGTTTTTTTTTTGCATGTTAGTGTAGTATGCATTTTTTGTTAAATTTTTTTAGTGTTCATTTGCAAATCTTGAATGTTTTTTATTTTTAGTTTTACTAAATTGCAAACTAGGGTTTGTTGTTTTGTAGTTTTTGTTTATTAGTTGCAAACTTTGATTTTTTACATGAATTTTTTTATTGCAGCAGCCCTTTGCTTTCATTTTCCAATTTCCACAATGGGTAAAAAAGATGAATGCTGGAAATATAATGAAGAGTTTCTTGGGAGAACCAAATATCAAACAAAATGTATATTTTGCAAAGAAAAAATAAATTCGGGAGGTATCTATAGATTGAAATACCACATTGCTGGCATACCTGGCCATGATGTCACAGTTTGCACTCAACAAACCGCTGAGGCAAAACGCTCTTGTTTAGTGGCATTAGAAAAAATTGAACAAGACAAGTTGACTAAGAAAATGCAACTTGAAGGGTTAAGAGGTATTGGCTCCCGTGCTCCCACATCCGCAACCGCATCTACATCTGCAAGTGCATCTGCATCAGCTTCCGCATCCGTAGGTTGTGTTGGGGAGGGTTCTTCTAGGCCTCCTTTTCATCCTAGTGCTAGTGCTCATGTGAGTGTTAGTGGTAGTCGGTCTCATACTGAGACAGAGTCCAACACCAACCTATTGCGGCCTAGAGTGCGGAAAAGCAGAATGGATAGTTACTTTGTGCCCCGCACTACTCCTGGCTCCCAACCCACGCTTGAGGGCATGGGTTTGAACAAGGAGATTCGTGATGCTGCCAGAAAAGAGATTTGCAAATTCTGGTACTTTTGCAACATTCCATTTATTGCAGCCAGGTAATTGATTCTTTTTTCTTTGTTATCTTCAAAGTTAAAGTTAAAAGTAAAAGTAAAACTTTAATTATATCTACTTGTTTTATGATTTTAGTTTTTGACATCTAAATTTCTAATCAATATCATTATCTATTTGTGACAGGACTCCTTATTGGCAGAACATGATAGATGCAGTTGCCATTTGTGGTCCGGGGTTTAAAGCCCCAACTGAGGCTGAGTTGAGTGGATACCTCCTGGAGGAAATGGTTGAGGATATGAGGCATGAGCTTGAGGACAACCGAAAGGAGTGGATCGAAAAGGGTTGCACCATCATGACTGATGGTTGGACAGATAGGAGGGGAAGAACACTCCTCAATTTTCTTGTATCCTGTGGAGGTGATTGATCATTCTACTTTCCTACATACATAATTTTGAATCGTGATTGACTATTTCAAATTTTGATTTGTTGATTGCTAATAGTAATTATAATTCGTTGTTTTGTTACTTGTAGGATATACCATGTTCCTCAAATCCATTGATGCTTCTGCTCATGTAAAAAACGCCACATACTTATGTGAGGTTATTGAGGAAGTTATAGCAGAGGTGGGGGAACAACATGTGGTGCAAGTGGTGACGGATAATGCAGCAAGTTATGTTGCTGCAGGTAAACTTTTAACTTTTTAAGTTTTGAAAATAAATTTATTTGAATTTTGAACTTTTTCTAATTCTAACTTAGAATTTCTAAGTTTCCTAAGTTCTAAGTTCTAACATGTTTGAAATTTGAATTTCTAATTATCTTAAAATTGTTGTAGGCAAACTTTTGATGGAGAGGCACCCCACCATATTTTGGTCCCCTTGTGCAGCACACTGCCTTGACCTCATGTTGGAGGAAATTGGCAAACTTGAGTGGGTCAAGTCATGTGTGGAAAGGGCAAAAAACATATGTAAGTTTATTTATAATCATTCATTTGTCCTTAGCACAATGAGGAAGTACACAGGAGACAAAGAGTTAGCTCGTCCAGGGATCACGAGGTTTGCCTCGAATTTCATCACCTTGCAGTCCTTGTTGGCATCAAGGGATGATTTGAGGAGCATGTTTGTTGGGCGGGAGTGGATTTCATCTTCCTATGCTACGACCACTGCAGGGATAGATGTGGTGGATTGCATATTTGATGATGATGGTTTTTGGAAACCTGCTAGAGAAATACTTAAGGTAATTTTATTGCAATTTAACATTTAATATTTTACAGTTTACTATGCTAATTGTTTAATGATTTAGTTTTACCTTATATTATTGAATTATTCTATGTTTAAGTTTTGACTCAAATTTTTGTTTTACTTTATATGTAGGCCACTGAGCCTCTTGTATCTCTCCTACGAACTGCTGATGGGGAGAAGCCCTCTATGGGCTACATATATGAGGGCATGGATAGGGCCAAGGAGGCCATTAAAGCTCAATATGCAGGAGTGCAGGAGAAGTATGCCCCTATTTGGGACATCATTGATAGGAGATGGCAGAATCAGCTCCACAGACCCATCCATGCAGCAGCTTACTTTTTGAATTCGGCATTTCGTTTCCGTCCTGACTTCAAGGCGGATGAGGAGGTTCTCACCGGATTATATACAGTAATCCAGAGGTTGAGTACTGATGAGGATAGCAGTGCTGCAATTATTGAGCTTGATAAGTTCAATAATAAAGAAGGGCCACTTTTCTCTAGCAGGGTAGCCATAGATGCTCGGGAAACAATACAGCCAGGTAAAAATTAAATAATATATTCAATGTTCATGAATCTAGATTCTAAACTTAAAGTTGATTATGTAATTTTAGAGTTAACTTGTAATTTGTAATTTGTAAATGAGACTAATTATTTTTATTTTCCCTTATTTCAGATAGATGGTGGCAAATGTTTGGGGCCACAACCCCAAAACTTCAAAAAATTGCCATTCGTATTCTGAGTCAGCCAAGCAGCGCTTCTGGATGTGAGCGCAGTTGGTCCATGTTCGAGCACATCCACTCGAAGAGGAGAAACAGGTTGACAGTGCAGAGGTTGAATGATCTTGTCTTCGTTCATTACAACCTCCGTCTTAGGATCAGACAGATTTTGGGCACTAACTCCTCTCCGATCATTCTGGAGGAGATTGATCCAGAATCAGAGTGGCTCACAGAGGTTGTAGATCCAGTCTTCACTGAGGAAGACCGTGCGTGGATTGACCAGGTGGATATAGAGGCTGAGGCAGCTAGAGCACGTTCTTCAGGCATTGGTAGACGCACACGTGCACGCACAGACACAGGCCCTAGCGACATTCGTGAGCCCATCTTATATGCGGGAGATATGGCTCGACAGTCCTCTAGGACCTACATTAGACGCCTTGCTACTAGGCAGACTGGATACTCAGAGGCTGAGGCTGAGGCTGTAGCCGAGCTTGAGGATGATGTTGAGGATGATGATGACTATGAGCCTGAGGCTTGAGCTGGAGCCTTGTTTTTATATTTTGTTTACAGATATTGATACTGAATCATTGATAGACATATGTTTCAAAGTTTCAAACTTTCATGGATCTTCATCTTAGATTCTTACATAAATTTATGATTTGATGTCTTATGGATCATCTTACATACATTCTATGATTTAAATCATTATGATCATTTGATTTCTATTTACTTCAGCTAGCCTACAATTTACATTTTAGAATCTTAGATAACATAGTTACGTATGTGATGGATTTTATGTTTCATGTTTATGTATGTTAAGTTTTAACTTCTATTTGATGATGTTATAGTGTGCTTAAGTTATATTCAATAAAGGGTGCATGAAATAAGTTTTAAATTGTTAAAATCTTTAAATTTAACGGGTTTTTTCAAATTTGCCGATTCATCGCCGATTCATTGCCGATTCATTGCCGATTCACGATTCGATTCGACCTTGCCGATTCCGATCCGATTCCGATTCACGTTTCTTTGATGCAGACCCAACTGCAATAGCAAGGGATAGGGCTTCGAATATCTCGGGCCACAAAAAGAGAGTTGTTACATGTTGGCATTGTGGTGTAATATATAACGGGGGAGGTATAAATATATTGAAGTATCACCTAGCACATATACCTAGGCGTGATGCTAAAAAATGCAAAGATGTACCCGAGGATGTTATGCGAGACATGCAAGCTCTTCTAGGAAGAAATGGAGAAAAATGAATTGAAAACAAGAAGAAATGCCACAACTAGCTCAACAGGGATCTTCTAGTTTTCACTCTCCATTATCCCCTACTCCACCTACTACTACTACTGCTTCTATGAGTGTGACCATTGGGCCTTGCATTCGTAAGCAAAGATCGACACTTGATTCCATCTTTGTTCCACACACAGCTCTAGGTGCACAACCATCGCCTGAAAGCATGGGTTGGAACAAGGAGAAGTATGATAATGCAAAATTGGCACTTGGAGACTTCTTCATCTACAACAAGGTACTTATTTATCTAATATATGTCTTACTTCTATTGCTTTCAAGTTTCAAGAGACAATAATATGTTTATTTTGTTTATTTTTATTTGTTTTCAAATTTAATAGTGATAATATAATATACTAATTTGTTTAAATTTTAGTTAATTTGTTTTAGGTAAGCTTATTGGCAAATTGCAATCGATGATGTTACTGTTTGTGGTCCGGGATTCAAAGCCCCTAGTACTAACGAGCTAGGAGACCCTATTTCAACCCAAAGGGTGGTTGATGTAAAAGGTGCAATCAAGGAGCATCATAAGGTGTGGAAGATGAAGGGTTTCCCTTAGACTGATAGAAGGAGTAGAACACTCCTCAACTTTCTTGTCTCCTCATCAAGTAATTGTAGACATTAAAATTTAGAAGTAGAACTTGTACTTAAAAATTTAGAATCTTGATTAAGTGATTAAGTTTTTGATCATTGATCATTATACTAATTTCTTTCTTTTTCTTTAGGTGCCACAGTTTTTTGAAATCAATTGATGCCTCAAGAAAAACAAAGAATGTTGAATATCTTTGTGAGGTATTGGATGAAGTGATAAAGAACGTGAGGAGAATGTGGTGCAAATAGTTATAGATAATGCAGCAAATTATGTTGTTGCAGGAAAGCTTCTTATGGAGAGACACCCTCACTTATTTTGGACCCGTTGTGCTGCTCACTGCATTGACCTCATGTTAGAGGATCTTGGTAAACCCCCTTGGATAAAAAAAATTATAGAGCAAGGAAGGATTGTATACAAATTCAGATGTAATCATACATGGGTCATCAACCTCATGAGGAAATACACAAAACAAAAGCAGTTGTCTCGTCCAAGGGTCACTAGATTTGCAACCAATGTTCTCACATTGCAATCCTTGCTTGATTCAAAGGGACGCTTGAGATGCATGTTTGTAAGTGAGGAGTGGATCTCATAATCATATGCAAAGACCACTGCAGGGACTGATACAGCTGATCACATTTTTGATGACGCTTCCTTTTGGACACCGATCGCTGAGATTGTGAAAATAATTTTCCTTTCTGTCCTCATTTCAACTTTTTTGTTTATGAAATTATGTTATAAATTATTGTTCATTTTTTAAAGAAAAACTTAAAGCTGATTGTTTCTCTTGCAACTTTCATAATGAATGCAATTCATAAAGTCGCTTGTTCTCCTATAAATTGTTGATGGAGAGAAGCCCTCAATGGGCTACATTTATGAGGGCATGGATAGGGTGAAGGAGGTCATTCGCTCTTTTTTTGCAGGGAACCGAGATAGGTATGGGCCTATATGGGATGTCATTGATAGATGTTGGCACAATCTACTTCACAGACCTATACATGTAGCGGCCTACTTAATCTAGCATACCAATTCAACCCACATTTCAATGCTAATGAGATTGAGTTGGAACATGTCACCTGATTCAAGAGTCTGAACAATTGTAGTCCGTGAGATTGAGTTGTTTAAGAAAGCTCAAGGGGACTTATTTGCATGGGAGTTGTGCAAGAAAAATAGGACAAAATTGATGCCTGGTAAAAATCTATGATTCAACATCCTAATTTCTAATTCTATTACCATTTTAATTTGATAAAGTCAAAGTTATTGAATTGATTTAAAAATTTCTTGTTTCAGATGCATGGTGGGAGATGTTTGGCACTAAGGTGCCAATTTACAAAGGATTATGATTCGCATCTTGAGCCAACCATCTAATGCATCAGGATGCGAACGTAGTTGGAATCTATTCGAGCATATACACTCAAAGAAGTGCAATAGGTTGGCAGTGCAAAAATTGAATGATATTGTCTTTGTTCACTGCAACCTTTGCCTTTGCCATAGATTGATCCTGGGCATCGATATATCACCCGATTGTATTAGAGAATGTTGATCCACATGCAGAGTGGAACACAAAGATTGTTGATCCTATCTTCAATGATGAAGACGTGGAGTGGGTTGATCAGGTAGATTGGGAAACCGAGGCAATAGCAATGGCAATCAAGGAGGCTAGAGTGCGAGGAGACAGAGTGCAAGACCCTGAGGCCAGGAGTGATGGATCTAGGTCTGATGATGAGGATTATGTGGATGAGGGTGAGGATGAGGGTGAGGATGAGGTTCAACCTCAGACAAAGGGAGAAATGATGGCTCTCCAGTCTTTCATGACTTATCTTAGGCATACTCATAGGAGGACATAGGCAACTATGAGCCTTAGTCTTCTTATTGTTCTACACTCTAGTTATTTTGATATATGTTTTGAACTTTTGATACCATGGATTTCGTAATCCATGAATATTGTAGGCATTTGACACTGCAGTGACACTATGTTTATTACTTTATACTGTGTTATTTATCTTTTTTCTTTCAAAAAATTGCTTTAATATTTATGTTATCTATGCAAAATTGTGTATGTGTATTAAGTAGCTTCTATTTATCTCAATTATTGTGCATTTGATGTTAATTGACTAAAAGATGAATAAAAAAATCTTAAAATCCTTAAATGTCTTTGAATTTCATGGGTTTTTCAATTTTTAAAGTCCTTGCCGAGTCTAGTTGCCGAGTACGAGTCTGAGTCGGATTTTGACTTTACAAGTCAGAGGCAAGTCTAAGTCCCATAACACTGCATAGAATAGTATGGCAGCATAGCTAGAGTTAATCCACACCTTCTCTGTTAGAATGGATATGGTATGTGTACATGCAAATTCCTTGCAAATGCTGAAAATGTAAAGAATTGAATTAAAATAAACAAACTGTGGGACATTCCTGATAATAGTGCAGTTCCAATGCCTAAATCTTTGACTAGTGGGCAGTAGGTTCACGCTATTCAGCAGTTATAGAGGCAGCGAGACACTTCTATGCCTATCTTGCATTAGAGAGCATTGACTGTCAAATTTGGCTTCCATTCCTTCATCCATTGAGAATTCAGTAGGGGGCAACAAAAGGCGGGAAGTTCTACTAACAACCCCATTGCTAATTTATTTAACATGCATGCGAAGGACTGGTTAGATGATGTCATTGTAATTCTTCTTGGCTAATGGCATCCCATTGCATGTAGCTTGATCTCCTTACCATAGGAGCATGATATCCATGGTGGAGAAGGGGGGAGGGCTATCAGTTGTGCCACCAGGTGAGCATAAATCGAGGGCCACGATCTTGGACAGACAATATAACAAGATTGGGGTTTTGATGGAGCAGATGAAGTCATGTTGGATAGAGTCAGGTTGGATAGAGTCGTGCATTATCATTAACAAGGGATTGCACCTCAAACTTCTTCCTCTCAGAGAAGAACTTATTAATACATAAAATATCATCTGGATGTTGAGATTCCCTCTTAGTTGTGACTCCCTCTCAATAGGGGCAGCGTTCTCATAACTTTGATTATCACAATACCAAGAAATGAGCTCCAATGTTTGTCCAACACAGAGCATTTACAGCCATACTACCACACAAGCTTGTTGATCCTTTGCAAAAGACACGGCATTCTACATCTACCACTCAAGCTCCCTTTGAATCTGATTTTTGTAGGTGAGTAGTCTCCCTTTGAATGTCATTTCTTCCTCTTGAATAAACTAAATGCAATAACAATCTGTATAGATACTCCCTCTTTAATATGGTTATGTGCCATCAACTAGGTCTTGTGACTACAAACAGAGTCCTCATGTTTGTTCATTTCTTCAGCCTGTATGACTTTGCATGAAATCTCTCATCATCGCGTTGCTTCTCAATCCATCCTACAACCAAGAGATATGAATAGAATCAATCTATGATTAAGAGAAATATCCAGATCAATGCTAATATCATACACTATTCCCAGTGAAACAACATAAACTCATGATCAAGATTCAAGATATAATCATAAAATACTTATCTCTTTGTTGTCCAATCTTCCTCAAAAAGGATCTCAGAATACACACAAATAAAGATCAATATGCAGCTATCTCTTTGAATCAAACGATAATCATACCATTGCATTTATACTATTTTGCACAGTGAATAGCAACGAACATCTCCTTAAAGAATACTTCTCAAAAACATGAACAATCCTCAACCTTGAATGATCATAATTGAACCAAGAAGACATGTCCAAAACTTGTGATTGTCCAAGAATATTCGTCATAAATAGAATATCTTAAGGCTTCAAAGTTCCGGTTCTAGATCTTTTCTATAGAACCACTCTGATACCATGTTAAGTTTTCAAACTAAAATATAAGAATGCAATAATCAGAAATACAAAAAAGCATACGAACAAATGACACCTATAATATCCCAGTCAAATATTCTCCGCGATTTTTACCACAATAATTTTCAGAATATAAACACATATGCAATAAAAACCAACAACATTAACCAATAAATGCTCATAGAAATTACTCAAATTGTTATTGCATTATAATATTCAACAAAACAATAACAGTTCAATCGTAAAAATAGTGATAACAATAAGATTGGATAACCAGAAATGAACTTGAAATGCAACTGTGAACTTTGTAGCGAATTCCCCCACAAAGATGAACCAGGGTTGCATCCAATCCACCAATGAACCTAAGCGTTTATGTCCTCGGATCCTAGATAGAAGTTAAAGCTTCCTTAATTTCTCCAAGAGAAATCTCAAACCTAATCAATATCCAAGCATGCAGAAAATGAGCTCCTTCTCCCCTTTTAAACAAAACAGGATAACCCTTCATATTCCTTGTTTGTCTCTTCGTTTTTAATTCACTATTCCATTTTTTAATTGTCTTTTTCCCAATTAAAAGAATAATATAACTTTATAAGCTAAAGTGACTTATTAATTCCCCTTTCTAATTTTAAAGTCACTTCAATAAAATAAGTTAATCTTCAAACGTTAAAATAAATACCCTATCGAACTCTGATAGCCTTTAATAATAGCTTGCCGAAAAGCTCTCGACAAGACGCTCGAAGTCCAATATTGAAAAGCTCAAAATACAAACCCCAGTTGACTTACTATATATAGCAAGTATTAGAAACCCTTTATATCTCGACTCTAATTTGTCTAAAAGTGAGGATGCCAATGTCGAAACTCATACTGACCCCTGGTTAGCCCACGAGACCATGATAGAAAAGGCTAACGATGCATCAGAGGTTAATGACTAGAAAAAGGGACATTACAACACCATTATTTACCATGGGAAAACCCTTCTACTTGAGGGAAAATCTACCCAAACCTGAAATATAGATCCTCTATTTAGATCTCCAACAAGTATTCTTACTTATGAGTGGAGTCTCCAACCAGTCAATCAATAAGCCTAACTTTACTCTTATCAACAAATCTCTCACAGACTACTAAAACCAACTAATTCTAATCACAATGAAACAAATAAACAACTCAATGATCACACACAGATCGAAGCAATAAGACGATATACAATATGAATGTGATGGCATATACACTCAGTACAACTAACTATTACTACACGATACACAGAGATATCTTTATAGATATATTCTCAATATATGTTCAAATGTGATGATACTACTCACAATATTCAATTCTTTCTGACAGCAATCAATACCAAAGTAGCTCTTCTAACAAAAAATCACCTACCACAATAGCGCACACTAATCCTATTCTCGTAGCAACAAGAGAACATCATGAAGGCCATAGCTGAAGCAACACATTCATACTTAGCACCAATGGTTACAAAGGGAACGATACGACATTAGTAATAAAACTTTGTGAGAAGATAATTAATCACCAATGAACATGAGTAGGCACTAACACCACCTCATAACAAAGCCAGTGCAAATAATAGTAAGCATAACCAAATACTCCTAACACAGCTGAATACACTTTAATGATGCCAACTTAACATACGAAATGCACATGATGATGCTTAATCGGCATGAAAATATGAACACATGAAATATACTCCAGCCAAAAAACGAAAACTGAAGTAGCACGATGACAATAAAAGACATGAAGGATCTTGAATCACGGTGTCATAGAGACACCCCATATGGAGGTGAAGAAAGGAACCGCTTAGAAATGAACTCTCTAACCAATCAACACATGTAAAAAGATCTTTATCACAGCTATAATCTTCAACATGAACTTTATATTCTGGAACTATCCTATGTAAATATTAGTTTAATAATAATAAAATATATAAACTACTGGCCGAAAAAAAGTTTTTAAGAATTAATTTACTATTATTATTTATTAATAAATTCTATTTGAGAAAGGAAACATCATGAGAACCCACAATGACTAGCTTGAAAATATCATTGTTCTTTCAACTAAATGGTGAATTTACACTCAGACAGTTGTATCACAATTTTAGAAAGTATTAGCAAACTTAAGAGTATAATAGACAGCAATACAGTTCAAGGTGCTCCAAATCATTAAGTTTAGAAATCACCAACTGGGTTATAGAATTCAAAATCAAAACTTTATTTTAAAATGTGGAAATATAAAGAGCAAAAATTAGATTATCAACTTCGTTCACTAGGAATATATCCCCCTGGGCTTTCCTAGGCATCCCTCAATCGTGAAAATTGCAAGTATGCAAGAATGCCACAAGAACATCCTTGACCACACATCAAGCAAGAAGTGTTCTAGAAATGTGTGTGGTGCGTGATGTGTGGAAAGGGTAACATGTGGCAGGGACAACCTAGAAATGTTTTGGTTCATTGTGGTTAGATATTTATATTGTCCTTCACCAAGACCATCAAAATCAACATCAGCTTAATTGCATTTGAACAACAATGAATTATAATACCACTTCGATTAGCCATGTCAAATGTTGAAGTTGCCTCATCTAAAGAGATATCAATAAATTGTGCAACAATAATATCTATTACAGATCACCCTCTCATTGTAATTATGTTACTCATGTGATAGAAGATTCAAGTTAGTGTGCACAAAGACCAAATCTTTGGCTTCTTCTACACCTAATCAGTTTGACTTACCTAAGTGGATAAATAAGTATATACTCCATTCCCTCTTAGTTGAATAATAATTCACAAATGGTTGAAATTTTTAACTTTGAGCTGAAGAAGCTATATTCATGAAGTCTCCATAAAATGAATGGGGGGATGTGGGGATGGATCTCGAGTGTGGGAGAAACAAATGCCTAGATTTGGGGATGTCAACTAATGGCAGTCTAGAAGTGGAAACCTGGTGGGGTTGAGGGGCAGCCTTCATGGCACACAACATTTCTACAATTTTATCACTTAAGCGCAAGTTTCCCCCATGATAGTTTAAGGTTCAGACAGATCCACCCAAGGTCCCTAGGCTGTTCCAGCCCTGAACCGGACACATATAGGCAATAAAAATGGGTCTTCTACCAAAGCCAACAACATAGAGTGGAACAATAGCTCCATAAAGTAGAAGGGCAGCTCAAGTAGCATGATCATTTTTCCTACTAAATTCGTTTCATTGCATATATTCACACATAAGACATTATTCATATGCATGAATTAATGAACTAAAAAGAAAGAAATTACCAGTCTAGAACTGACTGCTTTGTATTTGTCATAATTAGTAACAACAAAAAAAATAGTTTTTGTCCAACTCAAGTTCTAAGTAAGGCGTTCATGCAAACCTTTACTGGAACAATAGCTCTATATAGTAGAAGGGCATCTCGTGCAGCATGATAAAACTCCAATGCTATCTGCATAGGCGATGAACACGCATCCTACACAACAGAATATAAATTATAAAATTAGTTTCGATGCATACTGTTGTTATTACCTTTACATCATCACCAAACAAATAAATTGTATTGTAATTTATATTTGAGGAAATATTTATAACCTTCCATGGTCTTATTTGAAATTTGTACAAATTTGTATACTTAAAAATTAAAATAGATCTATAGAAAAGATTTTTTAAATGTAGCCAAATGGCACAAGTAGAATTAAGTAGAATACTTTGAATTTCAATCAAGTAAAGCAAATGTCCTTTCTATTAAACATTTATTCATAAACTATGGTCTTATAATTAATATTCCTTGCAATAAACCAGTTCAAGAAAGACTGTTTTTCTTTAATGGCAAAATTTTCTGGAAGAAGATATTTAAGTTCACATCAGACAAACACAGAATAAACTGTCAAGGCAATTTAGAATTACTCGCAAATTCATTATAAATGTTGCTGAAACATTTACTGGAGTCCAAAAAATGAAAGTGATGCTTGCTATTAAACAAATTTCAATCTGGCAAGTCAAATACCTTTAGTGCTTCATGCACTATCTCCATTAAATGTTTCGCAGCCAATGAAATAGCACATGTGGAAGGCCAGAAAAGCAGTTTAACAGCCTGTGAAATATTAAGAAGTCATACTCCGAACCCTTGCCTTGGTCAGATATAAAAATTAGTACAACAGCAGAAAATCTATTGAACTAGCTTTATTACCGTTGAAGCCTTAAAATCAGATTGAACTATTAGCTTTCGAACAGTTGCTAAGATGCAATTTTTCTTTTTTGAAGCGAAATGAATCTCAACATTTAATGCAAAATTGGTCAGTCTGTCATCGTTATCATCAGATCCAGATATCAATGTCATATGCTTTAATTCATTCTCAAAGTCTCTTGTCAATTTCACCACCTTCTGGAATTCTGTAACTTCAGAAATTTCATCAGGTACAGCCTACAAGAAATATATTGTTCAGGTCAAGCCACTGATGATCACCATCCCCTTGAAGCCAGCTACATATGAAATTTAGACCCCAGCATATTATATAAGATAAGGTGAAGGATACAAGGACAGAGATAACACAAATTTCAAGAAGTTCACAACAAAAATGTCTTAAAATGTTATTTTCATCCAAATTATGGGAACCACACAAAGTGACCAGCTACTTCTCTGAAGTTGACAATAGTAATTCACAAGACAGATTAGCACACATGAGAAAGGTTTGACCTCCTAAAAGAAGATGCAATTTGATAAAAACTAAAAGGAAGCGTCTTCCATTGAATGATGGATATATTAAATCAGAAAGCTTAATAAGGTTTTTGTTATCAAACAAAGACCGTTTGGTAACATACCTTGGCAAGACAATTTGTAATAATTGCCTCTGATAACTTTGGCCACATTAACTTTCCAATAAACTTCATCCAGATCCCATTTTCAAAGCAAATATACTGATATACAAACTTCAGAACATGAAGCAGCTTTGAATACAAAGCTTCAGGAGATACACCACCTGTCTATAAATGCAAGAGTCAGACAAATATGTTAATATTTAATAGAAAACCAGTTTAAGTTTCAGCAGAGATATCTAGTTTTTGCTATATATTCCTTCTGAAATAAAATGATATAGTTAACAGGATTGAAAGCTGTTAAGCTTAATAAATCATCAGAAGCAGCGTATGAACTTAAACTATAGCTTTCGGCAGATAAGAAGAAAATCTTTGTTAATGCCCAAACCGAGCAAGATTACGAATTGGTCAACCTCTGAATGATGTGTGCGTAAAGGTAAGTTACCAGTTCCTCAGAAAATTGAGGTAGCTGGGTCAAGTTTCAAAGTCCTGTCGTTTGAGGGTGTGCACAAGGTGCCAACTTTGGGCCCCGGGATCAGCCAGGTATGTCCATAAACATAGCCAAGCAAATCCAGCTTCACAAAGACAACCATGTGCAAACTGTTGCCTTTCAAGAAAAATTAATTTTATTTTTGTTTGGTAATTTTATTTGAGCTATTTTTTTTATGTGGCCATACTTCACAGAAAGAATAAATAAGGCAGAAACAATAAATACAACACCCCTGCACCTCCCTTCTACAAACATCATTTTTTTGTTAATGCATGCTTGTACAAACAGGCACCATTACAGTTAGGAAGCCAGGAAAGTGAGGTAGGATGGCCATAATTCTGTAAGGCTTCTCCTCCTTGCACTTCTCTGTCCAATGATGGCCTATGTGTATGAAAACAACAATGCTTTTCTTTCGCTTCTTTTCATTCTTTATATTGAGATTTAACATTATATGGCTTGTATATTTAGTTTCAGTCTTGAAGTATTACCTGTTGAGTTTCTCGGTTAAAAGAAAATTGCTGGCTTCAGAAACTAATGACAATACTTGAGCTTTAAATCTCCCCCATATTTGCATCATGGTTTTTATCTTTTATGCTTTTGTGGTTTGCTAGATTTTACCCAAGATGCCCCCACCTGAGAGTGACATGAAATGGAGCCCTTGAAGGGGCCCACAAAATGGGCATTAAAGCTTCGAAAATTGAGGTACATACAGTCAATAAAATGAGGAAATAGTTGTTTTGTTTATTATATGTATGGTATGTCATTATCTAAACTTAGTTCCTGCAATTTAGCCAACATATGTATATATTTATGATTTTTATTCAGCTTTTGCACAGATGCAACCCATACTCAAAAAGAAAAAACAGACCAACATACCCAATCTAGTAACTCAGACCAGAAAATAAGCCTTATTTATTATGTGCAATTATAATAGACATCTAAGAAAACATAAAATAATGAATGTGGAAAGATCAATGAAACAAATAAAAAGCCAAAGATGTGGTCAATGAAAGGCAATTGATGTACCGTTGAGATGCTATTTATGCTTAAAATGCTTTACAGAAGATTCCACCTTTGATAATATATCATATTCCAAAGCTTTGTTTTACTTTTTACATATCACTTATCTTACTTTCTTCAAATTCTTTGAGTTTAAAGCACAGATAGAGCTGGCAATTTTTTGTCTTTCAAAAGACGCTATGTCAGTTTAATTAAAATAACTATTAGACAAGTCTATGTGCAGTCCGTGCCATCTCGTATTCCAATATGTTTTTAAAGTAATGTAAGAATTCATCATTTTTTGGTTTACTTTTTGATAAATTGCCATGTATGGCATATGGAATCTTCCATCCCAATTTATTATTAGAAGCATTTAGCATTGTAATTAATCACCATTTTAGCTTATATACTAGTTTAAGAATTCAAGAATGCCTAAACATCTCAACTAGAAACACTAAAACTTTTATTTCTTAAGCCGTGCAATCCATGGCATCTTCTCCATTCATAAAGTACCGTAAGAATTCATCATGTTTTGTTTTATTTGTTCAAATTCACCAGCATGCTATGAGGAATCCTTCATCCCAATTTATTAATAGAAGCTTTTAGCATTCTAATAAATCACCGTTTTAGCAGGGGATCACCTCATGGTATAAACGTGGTTTGGTTGCATTGTAAGTGTTGCCAAGGTTCAAATCCCTGCTTGGACCAAACAAGTGTTAACATCTGTTTGGGCCCACCTTGGTGGACATGCAGGCACTGGTGGTTGTGTTGGTGTTTGCGGTGGAGTTTGGAGGTGGTGGTTGGTGGTGTGGAAGAGATGAGGAGAAAGGTGTGGAGGAGCTTAAAGGACTAATGGGCTAGACCCTTGTTGGGCTAGAGAGCTCACAGACCCTATGCCTCATAGGTGTGTGATGCTCCCAGACTCTACATTGGAACCACATAAATCTTTCATCCCTAGTGTCTTGTATCAGACACATGCGGGCCTTTCACTCCTACGAGTATGAGGCCCCTATGAGGCCTACATGCTCGCAGTTCTAGATTGTTGGGTTTGGGGATGAGGTCCCCTAGTTGTGGCTTTACCTAAAGGCCAAGCTCAAAATCCTTGCAATTAATCTACCAAAGAATATTAGGTATGAGTTTGAATCCAAGAGTCTAATTAGCAACGAAGTGATTGATACTAGTTGGGGGATTGATCCCCTACCCCCTAATGTGAAAAAAGGTCCAATCATATGTCAAGATTCAGTCCATATTACCGTCATCTCTAAATATACAACTTGAAGGTGATGATATAAATGCAGTTACTGAAGAAACAAAACACCAAGATAAGTATATCAATATTAGTTAGGATCAAAAGGGATGGGTGGACCAACAATATATTAATGCCCTAGATGTCACTACTAATAGGACTACAAAAACAACTTGCAACAACATTCTATGACTAGACCCAACATTCTATGACTATACCCAACATTGGATATAATAAGGCCCCTGAGAAAAGTTAAGACAGAGAATGGAATTCAAACCACACTTCCAATAGATGCAAACCCGGTCTGGTCCAAGGGGGTAACTAACATGGAGAAGCCTAAAGGTAATCCAGTTGAAACAAATAGAATTGAGGATTATGCAGAAGTTGGGGACTCATTATAAACAATTGGGCGCTACTTTTTGTTCCACCATGTTCCTAAGGTAAAAAAGAAATGTTATTCCTTTAGGTAGGTGCAAGCTACTGTCCCAAAAATAACAATAGGAAGAAAACAAATATAGGAATTGCGAAAACTAACACTAAAAGGCTCAAATCAGAAATTAAGATTCCTAAATGCTATGACATCTTCAAGAATACTAAAGAAATGTCACTAATTAATGAATGTCACCAATCCTGAGTTCACATTTTGAAAGTCAAGGGGCTTGAGCCCCATTCTAAGAAGGTTTGTTAACCTAGAGAAAAACAAGGATGTTGTGTTGCTCAAAAAAGTCAAAGATGTCAGTTTTACATTAGAGAACAAGCTCAAGCTAATCTAGAAATAGTCTATTCATTAACCCTCGTAGGCTAGACAGATGGATAGAGGGCCTTCATTGGCAGTGCCAAAGACTAATTTCACACTCCAAAGGTCAAGGATGTTTGAGTTTTCTCTTCCTTTGGATCAATTCAGTTCACTTACTATTTATAGTAAGTTACTTATCTAGCTTTTCTATAATTATGAAGACTATAAATAAATATATTTGTTTTCTATAATGAATTTATAATTTATAAACACTATAAACTTATAAGTGTTGTTAATAAACAATGCATATGCATATTAGCATTACGAATAAATATACAGTATTATAATTTATTAGATATACAGTTATTAATTTATACTAATTTATAACTCTCTATAATGAATTTATTAATAGACAATATTATACTACTTTAGTATTAATATATAGTGTTATAAATCTGTATTATACAGTTTTATAAATTTACAAAACCAGTTCAAATAAATTAAAATTTGAATATTATAAACTTATCTATAAACTCGCGATCATCGATTCATAACTCAGAGTTATATAAATTTACAACTTACAGCTCTACAAAAGTATATATAGTGATGTTGATGTGTATACAGGAGCATAATAATGATGTGTATATGAGGAGATTTGACTACTATGTGTTGACTTTCCAAGTCATTGATTAGGGATGAAATTTGGCATGCTTAGACAAATTTACATTAAATTTCCAAAAATGTTTTCTATAACTTGTTGAAGAGCAAAACCATTATGTGTGTATCCTACAATCAGCACTCCATGTGATGGCATCTTTGAGGCATATTGTCGAAATAGTTCTTGTGTCTGAATTTGTGCTTCTTTATTTTCTCAATAGCCTAAATCTGTGTGCCTTAATAGTCCTCAATAATCGCACCTTTCCTCACCAGCCATCCCAGACCTTTTGTTCATCGTGCAAGCTGCGGGAAATTGAAAAAACTCTAAACTTTTTTTAGAAAATTTTATTGTTTTCAAGTTGACTTAATCAGCAGTTTTTTGACCCAAAAATCGTAAAAAACTGTGATTTTTTCATCCCAAATTCAGTGCAATTTTTTCAACATATCGTCGGCGATTTATTTGGCAATTATATTGGCTGGCAGTTTTGCTCATAATATCTCACAATATATCGCAGTTTTTTAAAACTATGGGATACACCATGGATACAATGGTTACCTAATCAGTCAAAATTGAGAAATAATGATTAATGATGGAATTATGACATTACAATTATTATTAAATAAAAAGCGTGCTTCTGATTCTGCAATTAGATCATAAATTTAAATGCATTTATCCTTGCAAGTCTGTTTATATGAAATATGTTGCTTAATATATTATTAAAAAATCTCTTTTTAAGCCTTTATGCCTTTTTCCTAATCTAAGTTTAGTGGTCAACTTTACAAGTCCAAGTCACAAGGTTATTTTAAATAAAACTTGTTAAAAATCAAAACAAGCCCGATGATTTATTTTCTTTCCCCAATTTTGGCTTAAAAGTCTTTTTCCAAATGTAGCTAATTATTGGTGTTTGAAAGATATAAAACAAGCTTTTTACTTGTAAATGGTGAAGTAAAACCAGATCTTTGAAAACAATGTTATTAAACCCAAAATACATTTCGTCTAGCCTTTTCTTCATCTATGCATGTTCAAAGGCTATGCTTTCAGCCAGTGAAAGACCATGGAAAACCCGAAACTACAATTTGGCGCTTTTTTGAAGGCGTATGGAACTTGTACAAGGCCATGAACAACATAAATAGAGAGACTGATGTCATTTTTGACTTGGAAACTTGTCATTTGGCTTTTAAAACCCGTAGGTGAGTTGTTCTCATTTTTCCATGCCCATGAGACTTGTCAACCGTTGCTACAAACCCATAAAATAGAGGACCCGTCTACGATTAAAGTCTTTGACATCAAAAAGGATTGTAAATGCATGCCCTAAACGGCTTAATGAGCCACGTTTGGGGGATTTGCAGCTATTTTGGGCATTTTGTTCCCATTCTTTATGTGTTTTTCTTCTATACGTGGTTGTCTTTCATCTAGGGCACAATTTTTTAAATTCATTTTTTACTGAGTCTCTCTTTTGGAGTCGAATTTCTTTGATTTCTATTGAAATTTTTGGGTTTCCAAATCATTAATACAAGTTCTCTTTACAAATTGTCTCGTAAACACGTATATTTGTAGTCATTGATACAGGCAGTGATCATTGTTATAGTGTTTCAGAAGACAGCCAAAGGCAAAGCATCGAAACAAGGTTGTACCAGTCAAGAAATGCATCAAGACTGAGTTACAATGAAAGCCACATGAATACCAAAGGCTTAAAGGTCAAGTTGATAAGAGTCTTGCCAATATTCGTAAGTTGTGAATGAAAGAAAAATATTGTAGTAATGCTAAAGCTATGACAGTGCTTTGTGAAAAGATAATCTTCAAACAGCAGAAGAACAAATTGTATGGAGTAGCGCTGAAATATCTTATGCACAAAATGGCAGATTGACAGTGATAAGGACCACATTCTAGTGATGATTTGGAAGGCAAATCAAATGATAAAGTTGAGATACTAAAGTCAGATATAAGACGTGTCAATGGATGAGTCCCAGAGATTGCAGAGGAGAGGTAATTGTAGAGTCTTTGATTCAGAAGGCAGCTACACTGGGATATATGCCAAGTTGTGTGCAGTAGAAAACTATGACAGTAAATTCAGTTTGGGCATTACACAATGGATTATTGAAGCATTTACAAATCAAGATTTCAAGGATGACAAAAGTGTGGATGCATTCATGGAGCACAACAATATCTTTGGTCAGAAATTATATAGAAGCTACAGTCATCAAAGTTTTTCTTCATGTTTTGGTGATTATTTTGATTTAATGCTCAAATGACTTTACTCCAAAACCTTACTGCCTTGGGGATTTTTCTTTAGAGAGGGTGTTTATTCATTTTTAGAATGTGATGTTAATTCACTGTTTTAAAGATTTTTCGCACCATTTTTGATGGGTTTTTATCAATGTTACAGGGAGGCAGGGAGACTTGTAGGCCTCTGATACTGGTACTGGTACCGGTACAGCTATTTTTCAAACAGGAGACGGGCACTTTTGGAGACGTCAATTATTTTTAAAATATCATTTTAAAATTCCTAAGAAACACCATAGATTCATAACATAGTGCTTTGAAAACAAGAATAATGAACACTGAAAAGTTACAAAATAATAAATATTAACATTCAAAATTAGAAGTTTGCACATTTCAAAAAACACATTTCATATCTCATAGTCATATCTGATTTCTGAATATCGCATATGATCATCATTAGATTCATTACATATTGAAATTTGAAATTAAAAATTATGTAGTTTTATGTTAAATTGCTAATATGCAAACAAAAAGCTGAACTCTAAACAAAAATTAGAATCTATCTACTATCTACTATCTACTATCTAGTATGATGATAATATTATGTTTTGAATTTATTTTTAAGACGGAGATGTGAGGGAGACTTCATTTTTTTGGTTTGAAGACACAGAGACTTTCGGAGACTCCGTCATGAAGTCTCCCACCCTTTTCAAAGTCTCTGCAAACTTCAAAACTCTCGGAGACGCGTCTTCGGGTAACACCGTTTTTTTATCAAAATAGCAAAGTTGAAGGAAGATACTCTTAAGTACTCAAGTGCCCTTATGGTTGCTCTCACAAGTCCTATAATTGTTCAACAAAGATGTAGGTTGCTTTTCAAAGTTTAAAGATCATGAAGCTTTCAATGATCTATGTTGATGCTCCTACTTTTCAAGCGCATCACCTCAACCTAGCAGAAAGCTTCCCCTTAATAGTTTATTCTTCCCCTCGTGTGCAAGCTGCAACAAATTAGTTCTTCCCCGCAATTGTTACGGCTTAAGATTTTTCCAATGTAAGGTTCTTCTCAAATTCCAATGCAGTCTTGGATGCATTGAAAATCACTTGAAATTGGGTTTCTAAGACCCAATTACAAGTGCAAGTACTCCTCCAAATATATGTTCTTCCTAACTTGCAATCTAGATTTTAAATCCTAGTTACAAGTTCATCTTCCAAGCAAGAATAAAAATTTCCCCCTACTTGCAGTTGGGATTTTAAACCCTGATTATAAGTGAAAGCACTTCCCTAAAGCATATGTAATCAAGTTTCCAAAACCCGATTACAGTTAAAAGTCCCCTTCCATGATATGCATATGCATTTCCAACTTGGACTTCCCATATGTGAATTCAAATGTGTGTATTTAACCTACCTGCAATGCCCATCAACAAAACCGAAAATCCTCATGGGCCTCATTTTGCAAGTAGATTTCGAAGTTAAAACTTGACACAAGGGAGAACATTGTGAAGCCATACAAGGGGGTGAATGAGTGATAGGAATGATTAAGAGCATAAAATATTTTCAAGAAAGATACAGGAAGATGTTTTCTGAGTGGAAGTTACTATGATGCAGAACAATCAAGGATGCAAGCCTTGTTCTGAGACAAAATATTTTCACACCTGAGTGGAAGTTACTATGATGCAGCACAATCCAAGGATGCAAGCCTTGTTCTGGGACAGAATGCTTTCACCATGTCCGGAATCTTCAAAATGTTAACATCTTGTAGTAGTGTGGAAAATGACAAAAGGATAATGTATGTAGGTGTTGTGTCTTGTTAGACACTTAGAATAACTTTCAGTGTGTATTTGTAATTTCATTTTGACATATGACATGTAAAGTAAAAACAGGATATAATTGCGTGTGATAATATCACCTACAAAATTATAACATGCAATCACATTGCAGTACATTAAGACTTGCAATGTTGAATAAGTTAACTCTAGGTAGTTAGTTGTTGAATAAGTCTCGATTAGTTGGGTTTCTCCCACTTTTCACTCTCAACCCCTTACCTATAAATAAAGGAAGATGCTCATTGTACTTTTTATCCTTTGGCAATGCAAGAAATATATGCCATTTTGTATATGAACTCTAAGACTTTAAGCTTGGATGTAGATTAAATTGCTTTTAATAAAAAAGGCAACTTGTTTTTAAACTTTGTGTTGATTCAAGGTGTTATGTGACAACTTTTTCTAAATATTGATTGTGAGTTGTCCTTTCATTCAAAAGGAATTTGAACTCAATCTTGCAGCCTTTGAGCTGCATATTGCATTCATTGTTATAAGTTGGTTTCAGATTTGGTCTTGCAGACTTTAAGCTACTTATCAAAGTCTGAGATTAACATAAGACACTCAAGCAAGGGAATAGCTTGCAGACTTTGTGCTTCTTTGTTTTCTGCATTTGTGCATGCAAGGTGAAATACATGTTGGAAACTTTGAGCTGCGCATGTGTCACATTCTTGTTCTCAAAATCTCATAAGGAGCCATGGAAAGACTTTGAGCTTTCATGAATTTCTTGGTTACATAAAATGCTAGTACGCTGCTAATTATTCTTTCATCTAATCTTCTATTTATCAGAATTATTGCTCCAATAAATACTTTGTAAATGAATTACGTTATTGCTTAAAGATTATTCTGAAATTAGAAAATAGGATGAATGTCCCACCCCTGATTTAGCTTAGTGTAACTAATAATTTAATGTTTTGTTGAATACAGTGGCAACAAGAGGGGGAGGGGCTTCTCTTAGAAGTAGAGGAGACTGTGTCTCACACGCTGTGGCTGGAACCACTGTTTTGTGGCTCATCCTTAAAAACTATTGATTGCAATATATCCACCAAACACCACCGTCAAACTAGAGGACTTATACCATTCTAAGGGAAACTTGTAAAGGCTTTCAATATCCACTTAATTGCATTTAGGATGTTGATCAAATTAAAATATATAAATGGATTGATGGTAGTCTACTATATGATGTTAAAGCTGAGATTATCTCTATTTCCATTTTTTATTACCTTAATACTTGTTGGAATGTAAAATTGGAAGAAAGGCAGTGGCAGGGAATATTCAAGTCATTATGGTCAAATATTTTAGAGCCTATATAGACCTACTTTAGATGGTTGTTTTCTCTGCAACATTTAACTCATAAATTTTATACTATTGTCATTGGTTGGTGTACTATCTGCAGAAAGATTGAATTTGTTAAGCATTTTTTTTTGAATGTTTCTTTTAAAAGGAGATCTGGAATTTGTTTCATACAAGGTTAAAGTGCTATTGGATCAAAAATCTAAAAGGAACTGTTAATAATTTGGATAAAATTTGTAATATGCTTCAACTTTCTTTTTCCACTTAGATCTTATGGATCATCTAGAAGGCAAAAAATACGGAAAATTTTGAAAGGGGTAGAGGACACTTACTGAGTCAAAGAATCATACTTCTCAATGTTGCCATGCAGATTATGGTTACAATGGAGATCTCAATGTTTCAAATTTTTAAGCTAATTGGTGATGGCATGATGAGAGTAAACAAAGAAGAGGAGTTATTTTCACCAATGTTACGGGACTCGCCGAGTCAGACCAAGACTCTGCGAGTCCGAGGCAGAGTCTCGATTTCCCAGGCAATCTGCCTCTGGACTCAGCCTCGGCTGAGTCCTGGCTGAGTCCAAGGACTCGCCAAACTCGCCGAGTCCCGAGCCATGGACTCTCGCCAGCGGCCAAGAAGGAAAAAGGCAAAAAAATAAAAAATGCTTTGTTTTATGTTGACTTTTTTGGTTCTTATAACATGTTATTGACCTAAGAAGGTCATTCCACCATTTGCTTGTGCTCACAAGAGAGAGGAAAGAGTTAGAGAAGAATATTGGGGTTTTGAGAGAGAAATCAGCAAACCGGTTGGCTCTCCCGTATTGATTGCTAATGGTTTGTGCATCTTTGTAGCTTGCATTAAAGCATTGAGAGGAGCTTAAGGGAACATTTGGAGGAGGTTTAACTTTCTATAAACTTGCATTTCCATTGTTTGACTTTGTGCAAATTTAAAGAGGTAAGCTACAAGTTGCATTTCTTTGTGTTGTTTTGTAATATGTTTTAAACTTTTACCTTCGTATTTTTTAGTATTTTTACTTCTCGTTTTATTTAAATTTGTTTGGTCTCTACTACTATCTACTATTTTTTACTTCTCATTTTGTTTACATTCATATTGCAGCAGGCTAGCAGCAAACACATTAAAATTTGACATAATATCTCAGGGTGAGGGAAGTGGAACTAGGCCTCCATTTAACCCTAATGCGGACCCAAGTGCAATAGCAAGGGATAGGGCTTGGAAACATGCCTCCCAGGGCACAAAAAGAGAGTTGTTACATGTTGGCATTGAAGTGTAGTATATAATGGGGGAGGAATAAATAGATTGAAGTATCACCTAGCAAATATACCTAGACGTGATGCTAAAAAATGCAAAGATGTACCCCAAGATGTTATGCGAGACATGCAAACTCTTCTAGAGGAAAAAATGGAGAAAAGAGAATTGAAAAAGAAGCAACATGAAGAAATGGCACAACTAGTTGGAGCCCAATAGGGATCTTCTAGTTTTCACTCTCCATTATCCCCAACTCCACCTACGGATGCCATTGCTTCTACAAATGTGACCATTGAGCCTCACATTCGTAAGCAAAGATCGACACTTGATTCCATGTTTGCTCCACGCACGGCTCCAGGTGCACAACCATTGCTTGAGGGCATGGGTTGGAACAAGGATAAACATGATTATGCAAAATTGGCACTTGGAGACTTCTTCATCTACAACAACATTTCATTCAATGCAACAAAGTACTTATTTATTTAAATTTAAATTGATGTGTTCTCTTGCTTTCAAAGTTTCAACTTTCAACTTTCAACTTTCAAAAGACAATAATATGTTTATTTTGTTTATTTTAATTTGTATTTTGTTTTCAAATTTATTTATAATATATTAATTTGTTTAACTTTAAATTTTATTATAATTGTTTTAGGTCCCCTTATTGGCAAATTGGAATCAATGTTGTTGCTATTTGTGGTCCGGGGTTCAAAGCCCCTAGTGCTAAAGAGCTAGGAGGCCCTATTTTGAACCAAAGGGTGGCTAATATAGAAGTTGAAATCAAGGAGCAACGTGAGGTGTGGAAGAGGAAGGGTTGCACCATCATGACTGATAGTTGGATTGATAGAAGGAGTAGAACACTCCTCAACTTTCTTGTCTCCTCATCAGGTAAAGCGTAATTGTACTTAGAGTCTTGGACATTAAAATTTTAGAAGTAGAACTTGTACTTAAGTGATTAAGTTTATAAATAATGAATTTATAAATTATGATTCATCATTAATCATTATACTAATTTATTTCTTTTTTTTCAGGTGCCATGATTTTTTTGAAATCAATTGATGCCTCAAGAAAAACAAAGAATGTTGAATATCTTTGTGGGGTAATGGATGAAGTGATAAAGGACGTGGGTGAGGAGTATATGGTGCAGATAGTTACAGATAATGCAACAAATTATGTTGTTGCAGAAAAGGTTCTTATGGAGAGACACCCTCACTTATTTTGGACCCTTTGTGCTACTCACTGCATTGACCTCATGTTAGAGGATCTTGGTACAATCCCTTGGATAAATACAGTTATAGAGCAAGGAAGGAGTGTATGCAAATTCATATATAATCATACATGGGTCCTCAACCTCATGAGGAAACACAATAAGCAAAAAGAGTTGTCTCATCTAGGGGTCACTAGATTTGCAACCAATTTTCTCACATTGAAATCTTTGCTTGATTCAAAAGGAGGTTTGAGATGCATGTTTGTTAGTGAGGAGTGGATTACATCATCATATGCAAAGGCCACTGCGGGGATTGCTACAGCTGATCATGTTTTTTATGAGACTTCTTTTTGGACACCGATTGCTGATATTGTGATGGTAATTTTCTTTTTTGTCCTCATTTCAACTTTATTTTGTTTATGAAATTATATTATAAATTATTGTTCATTTTTTAAAGAAAAAACTTAAAGCTGATTATTTCTTTTCCAACTTTCATAGTGATTTCAGTTTGTAAAGCCACTTGTTGTTCTCTTACAAACTGTTGATGGAGAGAAGCCCTCAATAGGCTACATTTATGAGGGCATGGATAGGGTGAAGGAGGTCATTCGCTCTTTTTTTTGCAAGGAATCAAGATAGGTATGGGCTTGTATGAGATGTCATTGATAGACGTTGGCACAATCTACTTCACAGGCCTATACATGCAACGGCCTAATTCCTTAATCCAGCATACCAATTCAACCCACATTTCAAGGCTGATGATGAGGTGTGGAGCGGCCTCTACAATGTTGTAGAGAGAATGTCCCCTAATTCAGCAGTTGGAACAATTATAGTCCATGAGATTGAGTTGTTTAAGAAAGCTCAAGGGGAGTTGTGCAAAAAAAAAAAGGACAAAATTGATGCCTAGTAAATACTAAAAATCTTTGATTCTACATCCTAATTTCTAATAGTAATTCTATTACCATTTTAATTTGATAAATTCAAAGTTATTGATATGATTCAAAATTTTCTTGTTTCAGATGCATGGGGGGAGATGTTTGGCACAAATGTATCAAATTTACAGAGGATTGCGATTCGCATCTTAAGCCAGCCATCAAGTGCATCAGGATGCAAACATAATTAGAGTCTATTTGAGCACATACACTCGAAGAAGCACAATAGGTTGGCAATGAAAAAATTAAATGATCTTGTCTTTGTTCACTACAACCTTCGCCTTCGCTATAGACAGATCCTTGGCACTGATACATCATCGATTGTATTAGAGAATGTTGATCCTCATGCAGAGTGGAACACAAAGATGGTTGATCCTGTCTTCAATGATGAAGATGTGGAGTGGATAGATCAGGTGGATCGGGAGGCTAAGGCAGTAGCGATGGTAGTTGAGGAGGCTAGAGC
Organism: Cupressus sempervirens; assembly: GCA_028749045.1. Classification (NCBI taxonomy): domain Eukaryota; kingdom Viridiplantae; phylum Streptophyta; class Pinopsida; order Cupressales; family Cupressaceae; genus Cupressus; species Cupressus sempervirens. Next base: position 366,228,470 of record CM053791.1, on the reverse strand, counting down.
GTGAGGAGACAAAGTGCATGACCCTGAGGCTAGGAGTGATGTATCCCAGTCTGATGACGAGGATTATGTGCGTGAAGATGAGGATGATGATGAGGATGAGAAGGATGAGGATGAGGTTCAGGCTTAGCCTCAGACACAGGGAGAGAGGATGGCTCTAGAGTCTTCCATGACTTATCTTAGGCGCACTCGTAAGAGGACATAGACTACTATGAGCATTAGTCTTCTAGTTGTTATTTTGATATATGTTTTGAACTTTTGAATTTCATACAACGGATTTTGTAATCCATGAATATTGTAGACATTTGAGTCTTTGACACTGGAGTGACACTATGTTTATTACTTTATAGTTTATAACTTTATATTGTGTTATTCAGTTTTTTTCCTTCAGAAATTTGTTTTTATACTTATGTAATCTATGCAAAACTGTGTATGTGTATTAAGTAGCTTCTATTTATCTCAATTATTGTGTGTTTGATATTATTTAATTAACTAAAAGATGCATGAAACAATCTTAAAATCCTTAAAAATCTTTGAATTTCATGGGTTTTTCAATTTTTCGAGTCCTTGCCAAGTCCAATCGCCAAGTCCGAGTCCGAGTCGGATTTTGACTTTCCGAGTCAGAGGCGAGTTCGAGTCCCGTAACACTGATTTTCACACTTGGCTTTACAAACAGTTTGAGAGCACCCCTTTCTTCGAAAGACTAATGGGATTCCAGGAAACTTACAATGAAAAAGAAGCTATAAACAAATAAGATAACAAGGTATCATGTGGAGCAAGGATCCACTTTATTGATAGTGATGACTTTGGCATCAAGGTTGTAAGATCTAAAGAAGATTCTCAATTGTGTCACCTCCTATTGGGTGATGGGATTGGGACTGGGAGAACTTCAGTCAAAGCTGAAACTTTTGAGAGTACAGTTGCTTAATAATGTATAAGACGTATAACTTGGTGTTTTTTTTTGTAAAGTATATACAGTAACATGCTTCAGATTTTTTGTGTCATAAAAAGATGTAAAAAATTGTCTACTGATGTAGAAAGTGCTGCATTTTGTATAGGTACGGAAATTATAAGTTATTACTAAGATTGGTCTCATAGCAATTTGTAGTTTCCAATATACTACAACCTAATGATCTGTTGATCTGAATTTTGTTATTTTGTATTGACATTTAAAATATCTTTATTATCAAAAAGGTACCAGATCATTACCCCTCCACTATTGTAACTTCACAGCAAGTAGGTATCATTACACATGTTTTTTTGTTCTTTATGGTGAAAATTTTAATTTCAAATCATACTCTAGTTTGAAAATGGAAAGATTTGTTGAAAAACATTTGTCATTTTCAAACATGCCGTAATTGATGACAAGAATTGTCGCTTTTGAAACCTTCCCCTAATCGAACCTCTATAATAAATCCCATATTAACAAATTTAAATATTTTTATTCTTGAAGTGTGTTGGTCAACAGATTTGTCACTATAAAAATGGCCCAACAGAGTGTATGTAGCAAACCATTCACAACAGTTGGATGGGCCCTTGGTATGCAACCTTCCTCTGCGTTTAGAGGGGCAACTCCCTCGTATGGTGTAATTTTAAAAAATTTTAAATAAAGAATTTAAACTTTTTAAGATCAATAGAAAGCCATTGATAACGAATGCACCACGCGACTTCACAGCTTTCTGGAGTTAACATAAAATGATAACAAAGACAATCAAGAACTATGCTTGAAAATGATCATTATCACCATGTCGATTCATGATTCATAAACATTTACACAATATCGTGAAAACGTTCACTACAGAGAGAATCTCTTGTTTTATGCTGCAACAATCTAGAGTTTAGAACATGAAATCAAACACATGTCTCATTTTAATTTCTCGCACCAAGAACATAATAGAGATTTTCAATTTCAAAGACAAAATCTGTACACACTTTCCAAAATTTGTGTTCTGATCAAAATTTTAGCATAGTGTTCCCTTATTCTAAAGTCCAAAAAAGTCCCTTACAAAGCCAAAAAGACTCTTTATATAGACACAGAGGTTAAGAACTACCTCTTCGTGGTTAATAACTACCTCCAAAATACGTAATTTTGGAGAGGTTAATTAACCTCACTAAAATTAACCTATACAAGGAAAACTTCCAAAAATAAAACTTTAGCTAGAATTACTAAGAATGTATACATATCCAATCACTGGTCTTCTAGCTATGAACTCTATCTATCTGGACATGATTGACTTATCCCGGAAAGCCTTATAAGCGTCAAGGATGATCATCATTGAATCATAATTGGGAATGAACACGTTCTCCATCCTGAGTTTCGCTGTGAAGTATTTATCCTAGATCTCTTTTGACTCTTATCGATAGGCTGAAATGTTGCAATCTTCTGGAATGACTATGACCAGACTGAGCTTCATCATAGTTTTAGCATCCGATACTCGATTCTCTATTTCTGAATGAATTTGGATACTGAAAGAACCAAGAAGAAATTGGCAATCAATATGTTGAAGATCACTTACTGTTGCCCCACCTATGATAGTAGAGACTAATTCATCCGTAACTTTTGTTTTCAGCTACTCCCAAGAAGCTATTAGTTTTTCAAACTCAATGATCCCTTTGTTGATATTTATCATTTTCCAATTAACACTTTTACTCCAAATATGCGTTTGATTCTCACTTGGATCAGCAATAATTTTCTCCAGAACTAGGGTGTTTGTATCTAACTTGGCCATTTCTTGTAGTTCATCAGCTACTTTTTGCCAGGTGACTTTCTACTCTTTGCTGCTTTCTAGCTCTTTAGACATTACCTATATCTGTTCGATGGTTTTTCCATATATTTCCTTCACTCCAGTTATGAGTTTTGAAGCATCTTCTATCATTCTATTTATCCAAGCTTTGATCATCATACTATGTGACTTGTGTTTGTTTACTCTTTCAACAACAACATGGTCAAGAATACCATCAAGACCTACTAAGGCTGGTGAAGTAACTATTATCTTCGCATTAGAGGGATCGCTAATCAAATTGATGTAAGACACCAGCATTTGAACTTGCTCTTTGGGTTGCTCCTTGGATCTTTTCTCTTTCTTCACTCTTTGTAACATTTGGGCAGCAATCACTTCAAAATTTTGAAAGTCTCTTTCTGCAGTAGATGGACCAAGATCAACCTTATCCAGAATGAAATCCGACTCAGATGCTTCATCAACATTCTTTTCAATTATGGACTTGGCTATTTCTACGCATAGATTGCCTGAAGTTTTATCAACAGCCAACCTAGACATCACTTTAGTCTTTTTCACTTTAGGAGGCTTCTGAAGGAAACTAGAGATTACATCATATGGAGGCGGGATCGTTTGAACAACTTTCTTCTTCTTTTGAAGACTGGTCTGGAGCCATGTATGTGTAGTAGCTGGAAGTGAAACTTGCATGTCACTTGTTATATTTTCAGCAATCATCATTAAATCTTTTGGATTAGATAATTGATTATCCAACTATGTGATATCTATTAATGATATCTTAGGAGGAGAGAGGCTCGAATGAGAAATTACTACGTCATCAAAGGATGTAACAGGAATGTTTGATTCAACAGTTTGAGGAATTCTTTGATCCTTCTCATTAGGTTCATTTCCTTTTTTATTCACTCTAGTAGATTTACCTTTCATTTTTGTCCTTCTTTTGACTGTAAACTTAGTCGGCTGATTTAGATCTTCATCTTTATCTAGAACACTCGTATCCAATTGTTGTATTTTCTCACCAAAAGTTGCCTCTAATGCCATTCGAGATGATTCTCCTTGATTACCTGTCCTCTCTTTACTTTGAAATTCACCAGTCACTTTTTCTGCTCTAATTTTACTGACCCAATCTCTTGTTCTTTTAAGGACATAGGCAGTTCTTTCTTTCAGGCTTTTTAACTCTTGAACTGACCAATCAATAGGAGAAAGATCTAGTAATTTGATTTTCTCATAGTAGAAGGGATCGACCCAGGAAACTTCATCATCATTTACACCTATCACATCAATATCCACCTTGAAGTCTATCACTTGCCTTACTGTAAGCCGCATCCAATCTCTCTTCCTGACTTCGAAATCATTTTCACAATCCTCCCAAAAGTCCTCTAGAGTCGAGAAGTGACTGAGGCTGGGGTTTAGCTTTAACTCACTAACTGCATAGCCTTTACTATCATAAGGGAAACACATAGTATAAGGATGCAAATTAATTGTGGCAATGGATCTCTCTATGTTCCTCGCATCTGATGCACTGTCACAGCTATAATATCCGATGCCGATAGGAAAAGGTATTTCCTCTATCCTCCTGTTCTTGCAAAGTTTATTGATTTCACTAATTGCATGCACATTTCAATCAAGAGCAATTTATCATCAACGAATCTAGGTAGCATCAAGGGCCACCCATCATAGGCAGCTAACCTGATATAAGTGAACCTTGGGAACTGTATGAAAACACTTCCATATTTTTGTACTTTCATCGTTGCTTCTGGTGAAATTCTGAGTCCGATGTTTCCCTGAATTTCTCTTACAGTCAACATTGTGAATGCATCATTCACTTTTCTAAAATGGTGCAGGCTATTGTCATACTGTATCTGAGGAAGATGGTTGTAAATAATAGCCGTATCATCATATATACCTTGTCGGTTAAGCCCTTGCCAACTTTTGGTACTTGCAATAGCGTAGAAAAGGTACGAAATCATGTAGAAATAATCACTTGCTTGGAGTTCTATGAGTTGCCTATGCAGTGAGGCACTGATAATTTCAACCCAATCAATGTGTTGCTTCCCTTCGCAGACCATGTTAATAAATAGGAACATCCAACCTTCGAACTCATGTGAATCCCGAAGTCCTATTATCCTGCTTAATAGAGTTACCATGTTCGCTACATCTTCCTTTAACAATGATCTGTGGATGGACTTGGCTAGTTGAGATTTCCCTTTCCTTGGTTGCAAGAGCCATGACTTGGCAACGGTGTCCAAACACTGAGTTTGATTTGCCATGTAGTACTCCTTAGCGGTTCTTAAATTGATGTTGGCATATTGCACTCTGGTAGGTAATCGAAAGGCAATGGCAATAGAAACAGGATCTTCCCTAGTATTTGGATGATAGGCTTTCATGCATTCCAATACTAGATCAGGGCACTGTGCTAAAATGGGGTGCCCTCCTGCTCGAGCCAAACCACTTTCCATATCTTTCCGGCTAAAGGTGTCCTGTCTTCGCTCTCAAGAGACAACCAAAAATCTTAAAGGCAAACACTTCCTAAAATGGTATCACCAATGTCGGGAAGTGTACTTTTTTAAAATGGGAGCATAATCTGGCCTTTGATATTTGTATTTCATGGTTCGGCTACCGATCCTTCTCTCGATCACACCGAATATCTTCAACTCCCACACTACCTTTTTTATCGAGAATGATATACAACACTGTGTTTTAAGGTTATATTTAGAATATTTCTCCACTATGAGTTGCGGCTTTCTGTCAAACAAATCATGTGCTCAAGCTAGAGGTAAGAGTTCGCAAAGAATGCAAAGTCGTGCATTGAACATTAAGTTTATATACTTGAGATTTCCAATAACATGCTACCAATCAGTACTATTTACTTGGAGTTTGGAAAACATGATGTCCATGTGAGGAAATCTCTTTGAGGCATTCTTTTGCACAATCATCATTCCAGCTTCAAAGTGACGACCTAGACATAGACCTATCAACCTGCTCTATAATATCTTAGTTAATCCCTTGACTGCCATTTGATTGCATTCTCTACGATTCCATATTTTGCATATATGCATCTTGCCACTATGCATTTGACTGAGAAACACCATGTTTTGGAGCTAGTATTAGGCATTTGTATGGTTACTGATGAAGACCATTCAGTCACGCCCACCAGTTGTATGGGATTCGGTTCACATTTCAATAGCCCATTTCATCAAACAAGTCAAGTTCAGTACCATGTATTTGTTTATGCTCTCCATTACATGTCATGGATTAGGAATGATTCCCTTTTTGCGCATGGAGTTTAAGAGATTGTTCTTGATGCATCCACATTGAGTATTGTGGGTTGGAAGATGCAGGAAAGCTGCGGGTAAAGATTTTTCTCCAAACAGCTCATGTGCTTTGACGTGTCTATGTATGCAGAGGTTAGAATAATAAACCCCAATTAGAGAGATCCTGTTGCAAGGAAATCAAGGGAGTGAGATGAAGACTAGAGGACGTGTGATCACATACAAAAAGATGCATATAAATTGCTGCATCCACCTCTGTTCCGAATACTCTAGCTTTGACCACGTGGGTTGTCACATTAGCTTATGTATTTCATTCAAAACTTAAAATTTGTCACATATGGCTTGGACTTATCTGGCTGAACCCGATTTGCAGGAAACGGCAGAGCTAAGCCATTACGTAAAACAACTTAGAGGCTTTGCATTTGTTAATTATGGATGCTGCTATCTCCAGCACAAAAGTGGAAGAAGGCAATGTTGGCAGTGATGTTATAGCAATGTTTTCAAAGCATTTGGTCAAACACTTGTGTTTTCATCCATAAAGCTTCGCATCTCCACTGTGATTGGATACGTGGGAAACTCGCAAGCTCTCAAACTGGAAGCAGTCCACACTTAATTTTTATCTGATCACTAATATTGCCATTATCTTGAAAGAATAAATCTAATCAGCAAGGCATTGAACTCCCTGATTTTATGCACTTGCCCAAGTGCAATTCCATGAGGGTGGGGTTTTTAATTTCTGCCATGGCAAAAAATCTTCCAAGTGCAATTCCATGCGGGTGGGGTTTGTAATTCACCCAAGGGAAAAAAATCTTCCAAGTGCAAAAGCTATGCGGGTGGGGTTTGTAATTTCCGCATTCGCCCAAGGGCAAAAGATCTTCCAAGTGCAATTCCAGGTGGGTGGGGTCATGTGTTAATCTACAAAGGATAATTTACGACAACTTGAACGAGGAAAAGTTTAATCAAAACAAGTTTTCAAATGACAAATAAAATCTCATCAAAGAGAACGCATTAGTGCAAAATACAGGAATCCCCAGTCACACAATCATCACGAAGTAGAAAGCTTTTTTTGATAGTCTATAGGATTGATTCATTCAAAATCAACAGTTTCAACAATTTCTTCAAGTGTTTTCCAGCTTTGTAGATGTAGAAAATGGATTGCATGTAATCCAATCGCCTGTAAATCAGACGCATGTAATCCGATTACATGTCTTTCAAACATGTAACCCAATAATTCTTCTTTCCTAGTTTACCGAGTAAGTTGGTTGAGTTGCTCCCACATTATCCTCCTCCTATTTCTCACTTGCTTTTCTATAAAAGGGGTGTCTCTCATTGTTAAAATCATCTTTCTTTGTATGCAAGAAAGCTCTGCCAAACTTGTGCAAGCATAACTTTGATTGTGTACTACAAATTTGGGAGAAAAGTGAATAAAGGAAGCAATTAGATTCGAACCTTTGACTACAAGCAATTGTAATAGCGCAAATTAGAAGCTTTGACTGTAATTTGTGTCTATTGTCTTTAACTCATGTTATTATTGTGTGTTTCATCATAGATCATAGTGAGTTAAAAAGCAATCAGAGCCGAAGCTTTGACTGGGACCGGTTGTGGTAATACATAAACTAGAAGTTGTAACTATAGCTTGTATTGCCATCTCAAATTCATGAAAAATAGTTAGAATTTCCCTACTTCTAGAAGTCTTTGCACCCCAATGGTAGAGATTTTTCTTATAGAATAGATTAAAACTAAAAATAAGTTATAAAATAGAGATCATCTACTTCTGGAAGTCTTTGCACCCCAATGGTAGTGATTTTTCTTATAAATTAGATAAACATGACTTAGGGGGTCAAACCGGTATGTGTTGGATGTGGAGCCTAATTAGACTCGGAGGTTTATTCGGCGCAGTTTTCACCCCACTTTATTTCTACGGGGTTTTGGGGGCAGTGCTCCAAGACGAGGTCAAGGGGCAACGCCCCAAGTGCGCTCCCTGTCACAGTATAGGGTGGGTTGAGGGGCAACACCCCCAAAGCCAAAAATGACCTTATATTGTAAAAGGCGTTAGCTACAATTTTTCTATTATTCTAGCCCTAATTTTGTAAGCAACAAAAAGCTTGTATAAAAAGGCTTAGGGTTAGGGATTTTCATAATGTGTGATGCGAAAATTGGTTCTTGTGGTGGTATTGAACTGTAAAGGATTACGGATTGTAATGAGGTTGTAATCACTAGATAATAATAATATTGGACTTGTTGTTGGTGGATGTAGCCCAGGAATTGGGTGAACCATGTTAAATCTTGGTGTCTTGTGCTCTCTTATATGCGATCTATTATTTTCTAATATTGGTTATATTTGCATGTGACTGCTATTTCTATCTGTGGTTAATCCTAATAGTATGCTTGCAATCAGCCTTTGAGTTGCTGTTGGTTTATTGGTATCACCATTTCCAACTATTAAATAGAAGTGTAGTTTAGAGATTTAATCTTGCCCATTACTTCCTCCGCAGGTAAGTGGGTTCTTTCCTAAAGGCTAACAGGAAACAATATTGGTAAGACCCCTTACAAAAATCTCTTAACTTGCTTACCTTGAGTTGATCCAAGGAATGGTGAGAAGGGGGAGCCTTCCCTTTAAGGTAGGAGAGACTTTGGCTCATATGTTGTGGCTGGTCTATCTATTTTACGATTAGATTTGAACAAACTGTCGGTTGCAAAATATCCACCCAACATTACCAATCCTAACAATGGGTAGATCTTGCCCAATGTCAGGATTATTTTTAATTTTCTCATAAATTTCAAATTGCCTTTCTTGCTTGCTCAAGTTCATTTCATGGTTGATCAACATTTTTTTTGGAAGCAATTTGTATTTGGAGTTTATTTAAGCTTGTTCTCAATCACTTTTGTTCACCAAAACTAATCCATCAAAATTCATCAACCTTGCTTCCAAACTTTTAGTTTACATCATTCTGATCTGTTTAGAGCAGAGAACAATCATCAAAATGTCATTATGGATGGGGAGAATTTTTGGATTCTTAAGATTTTCAAGGAGCAGGAATATCGATATTTGGAGATTTCCCCTTGGCAGAAATACTCAGATGTTGAGATTTCCCCCTTTTTGTTTTGTTTCATTTTTGTTAGACCATGTTTTCAACTTCACATTTCAAGGCTCATTTGTGGTCTTACAATCTGGTTTGCAGCCTTACCTTCACCAACATCTGATTCTCAATCAATATTTCCTTCTGTTTTGATCTTCCACATAAATTTGGAGTTGATGTTTCATCTTGGATTGCTCCTTTTCTTGGGCAGGTATTTTGGAATGTTAGGACTAAAAGAAAGGCAGACATATCAAGATCTTGGATTTTCCCTTTGTTTCGATGTTCTTGTCTTCAAGTTTTCAATTTGTTTCCACTTTTTTCATCCACAATTTCATTATTCAACTTGGAGTCAACATTTCACCTTAGGCAGCTTCTACACTTGGATAGAATTATGAAGTTGTCAAGATTTTGCAAGTGGTAGAAATATCGAGATTCGGAGATTTTCCCTTGGCGGAAATACTGAGATGCTGAGATTTCCCCCTTTGGCAAGTTGACTCACAATTGTGTGATTTTCAATTTCTTCAACTTGGAGAGAAAAATTATATATATAGTCAAGATGTTTGAGAGTGTTTTTAGGTTCATAGGATTTATAATGAAGATTTTAGAATTTGGGAGTATCTAAGAAATTCTCGATTTAGCCAAATTTCAAAAATTAGCATGCCTCTGTGAAAATTAACACTATTGCAGTCACTGATTATTAATCTCCTATCGTAAATGATTATTAAACTGCTGGAAATAAATTCTCAACTAATATTGAAAAATAATACAATTGCAACTTCACCAATAAAAAATACAGGAAAGAAATTCACAACACAATGAACACAATATTTTTAAACCAATTGTCCCTGCCTAAGGGAAAACCAGTTCTACAAATGAGGAATTATATTGAACTTCAACAAATCAAGAGATACAAAATTCCTTGCTTCTCACTGGCAGAACTCCGACAACCTCCTAATTTCTCCTGCTGATATTCCCCACTGCTATTCCCACACTAACACTACGCCCTTGCTAACACTGCAAGACAATTTGCTATCACTGCAAATGCTTCTCCAAAAGCTTGTCTTTCCAAATGACCCAATGACCCCTTTTTATACTACTCTATTGGAAAACCAACAGCCGAGATTAAATCAAACCAACAACTGAGATTAAGACAACTTAACAGCCAATAAAAGAATTGATTGCAATGTGTCCAAAAGGGAATCACTAAATTAGTAAATAATTATCCTTGCATAGTAACCATTTACTAATTCTCAACAAGTGGACAAATAGCTGTCCAAACTACCCATAACTAATGCTGCTATTTTTAAGGTAAGGACGAACAACTGTCCAAGGTACCCATAAATACTTCTGCTATTTTCGAGTCAAAAATAACAACTGTTCAACTAACAATAATTAACACTCCCTCTTAGCGAGGAAGTTGTTCTCCATGACACCCATCTTATCTCTGAAGAAGATAAATTTGGCCTTCCCCAAATTCTTCGTTAGAATGTCTACTAGTTGCTCTTCTGTAGGTATGTATTGTAGTTGAACGATACCTCGTTGTACACAATCCCTAATGAAGTGATACCTGATATCTATATGTTTAGACCTATCATGAAACACTTGATTCTCAAAAAACTTGATGCAACTCGGATTGTCACAATGTATCCCAATAGTCTCAACCTTTTGACCAAACAAGGCTACTAACAACTTTTGAAGCCATATAGCTTCACATGTCGCCATGCTAGCTGCTATGTATTCTACTTCTACTAAACTCAAAGCCACAGACTTCTGCTTCCTGCTGAACCAAGATACAACTCCTAATCCCAAACTGAAACAACACCCTGAAGTGCTCCTTCTGTCCGTTGTACTTCTTGCCCAATCTACATCAGTATAGTCTATCAACTTGATACCTTCACCTCGGACATATCTAATCCCATACTCAATCGTACCACGCAAGTAACGCAATACATGATTGGCTGCTATCCAATGCATTCTCTTTAGTTCAACCATGAAATGACTAAGAGAGTTTACTACAAATGCTATATCTGCCTAGTGTTGACCAAATACATAAGCGAACCAATCAACTGTCTATATAAGGTGAGATCTATATCCTTCTCCTTAGATGTATCTACCTTCCTGCCATACCTCCATGCCTAGAAAGTAGTGCATAAGTCCCAAATCCTTCATCTCAAACTCTTCAGCAAGGTCCCTCTTGCAATCCTTTATGAGCCCTAGTGAATCTATAAAAAACAAGTCATCCACATAAAGAACAAGAATGAGAATCTCACCCCTGACCACCAAGTAGTAGAGGTTAGCATTCGCTTCACTCTTCACAAAGCCCATTCCCTGCAAGTATGTATAAGTGCGCTCATTCCACGGTCTAGGAGCCTACTTGAGCCCATACAAGGCTTTCTTTAATCTACACACGTGGGTCCCTTTGCTGTGTGCTACAAAGCCTTTTGGTTGCTCTATGTATACCTCCTCCTTTAACTCACCATTAAGGAATGTTGTCTTGACATCCATTTGATGGATCTACCATCCCACCTGTGTTGCAAACGAGATCACAACTCTTATAGAAGTATACCTAGCCAATGGAGCAAATGTCTCCTCGTAGTCTATTCCCTCCTTCTAAGAGAACCCGTTGGCCACGAACCTCACCTTGTATTTCTCGATGCTACCATTTGCACCATACTTTATCTTATAGATCCAACGTGATCCAACTACTGCTCTATCTGTTGGTCTAGGAACTACCTTCCACACATCATTTTGCATTATTAAGGAATACTCCTCAACTATAGCATCTCACCATACCTGATGCTCTACAGCCTCCTAATAGCTAGAAGGCTCACTATACACCAACTGACTAACTAATGCCACAATCATTGAACTTGATTGGTTGTCTCTGCTGTCTAGTACTCTTCCTAGGAGCTCCCACAAACTCCTAAGTATCCCTTTGTGTATCTGGAACCTCATGGTTCCTGTTGCCAACTGTAGAGGACGAAATGTCAACCTCTAAATCCTCTAGATGCATTTCATGTTGCACCTGTTGCTCTATACTCTGTGAATCTTCACTACCTGAGCCTACACTTGTACTGATAATTGTACTTGAGCGTTGCTGCCCTTGTCTTGGCTTTGAAGTTTCTGTCGGTTGCTCACTCTGATCATCCACAAGCAAATCTCTAGATCTCCTGAATGCCTTGTCCTCCATGAACTTGACATCACATCTGACAATAATTCTTTTAGCCCCTGGAATGAAAATCCTATATGCCTTTGAGGTCTCACTGTACCCAACAAAGTACCCCCTCTCTGCAGTCTGATCTAACTCTGTACATGTATGTCCAGGAATATGACAATAAGCCAAACTCCCGAATATCCTAAAGTGACCAACATCTGGCTTCTTCCCTATGAAAGCCTCCTCTGGTGTCATCTTCCATAGCACCTTGTGTGGAACTCTATTCTAAATGTAGACTGTTGTACTACGCGCTTCTACCCATAAGTAACGGGGCATGTCCTGGTCATGTAACATAGCCCTTGCTGCCTCCGATATAGAACAGTTCTTCCTCTCAGCAACTCCATTCTGTTGTGTATTGTAAGGAACAGTCCACTCTCTCTTGATTCCTTCTCTAGTAAATAACTCCTGGAAGACATTCCCTTTGTACTCCCCTCCATTGTCTGACCGAAGAACCTTTATCTTCCTTCCTGTCAAATTCTCCACAAGAGCCTTGAACTCTTAGAATTGACTAAAAACTTCATCCTTAGTCTTCAAGAAGTATATCCAAGTCTTCTTGGAGAAATCATCAATAAAAGTAACACAGTACTCATATCCTCTGAGAGACTTTGTCGACATCAGTCCACAAACATCTGAATGTACTAGATCAAGAACACCCTCAGATCTAGTGTCACTCCTTCGAAAAGATGCTTTTGCAAACTTCCCCAACACACATCCCTACATACATCATCATGCTCTGTGCTCACCTCTGGCACACCAGTCACCGTCTCACAAAGCAATTTAAGTGCTCCATGATGAATATGGCCCATCCTCCTGTGCCATAGCTCTCCAAGATCTCTAGGATTACTGCTGCTCATAAGTGCCTTAGGAGTATCAAACTACAACCTATAAAGGCAACCACTTCTAACTCCAATAGTTATGGATGATTTCCAATCCTTGTGCTTAATCAACACATTTGTCCCTCTAAAGAGTACATTATACCCCCTATCTTGAAGAACAGATACAGAAATCAAATTCATACCTAAGCATGGCACATGCAACACATCATGAAGTGGAATTATCTTTCCATTCTCCCTCTGAAACTGAACAATCCCTTTCCCAATTGGGTTGAGTTTGGACAAGTTTCCTATAGATATCTAGATGTTGGTGTCCTCCTCCCTGTAACTAGAGAAGTACTCTCTAACTCCTGTCATATGAAATGACGCCCCACTGTCTATCTACCAAACACACTGTGAGGTTGAGCTAACCATACAAGCTATGAGTGCAAACTCATCTTCCATTCTACTGGAGAGTTCTTCCGCACTTGCTGAAGCTGCCACCTGCTTCTTACCCTTCTTCCTCTCTAGGCAATCACTGACATAGTGGCCAAACTCGTGACATCCAAAGCACTTGACCTTAGAAAGGTCCTTCTTCTTCTTCTCACTTTGTGAATTCGATCCTTTGTTAGATCCCGTCTTTGCTTTCCCTTTACCTGCTAGGGCAACGTTTTCCTGTTCTACCTCACTTTTCCGACTCTTGTTGGCCCCATTGACAAGACTTAGTCTAAACTCCTCCTAAGTGAAATTAGTCCATAGTCGATCCCAACTCGATAAAGTATCTCGTCCACTAACAACTTGAACAAAAACACTCCATTGTTTAGAAAAACCATTTAGGGCTATTCTCACTAGCTCGTCATCACTGGGACTATCTCCAACAACTGCTAACTCGTCCTTGACAAGTCTAAGCCTGGTGAGGTAACTTGTAACGTCTTCTCCCTGGTTCATCCGAGTATTCTTTAGCTTCTCTCTGAGAATCATCTTCCTGTTGGTGCTAGCATTCTGGTACAGATTCAGAATGGTGTCCCACATCTTATTTGCCGTATCTAGCTCTGAGATATGTGGAACAATATGACCCTCGACACCATCAAGAATAATCCTCCTCGCCTTGGCATCGTCTTTCTTATGTGTTGCAAGCTGTGTTGCATCCATTGGTATAGGTACAACACTGGTAGCATAATCCTTGATTCCATTCTCTTCCAACAATAAAGAAATTTTGGCCTTCTAGACACCAAAATTTGAGGCACCATCCAATCTGTCCTAATCTCTCAAACCAATCGAAACCATCTCAAGGGATTAAAGCAATAATAAATTTAAAGAGATCAAAATTTCTTTCCTAGGGCAAAACTCTTCTACCCTCAACAATGCTTTGATACCATGTGAAAATTAACATTATTGCAGTCACTAATTATTAATCTCCTATCGTAAACGATTATTAAACTGCTGGAAATAAATTCCCAACTAATATCGAAAAATAATACAACTGCAACTTCACCAATAAAAAATACAGGAAAGAAATTCACAACACAATGAACACAATATTTTCGAACAAATTGTCCTTGGAAAAACCCCTAAGGGAAAACCAGTTCTATAGATAAAGAATTATATCAAACTTCAACAAATCAAGAGATACAAAATTCCTTGCCTCTCACTACCAGAACTTCGACAACCTCATAATTTCTCCCGCTGATATTCCCCACTGCTATCCCCATGCTAACATTGTGCCCTTGCTAACACTACAAGACAATTTGCTATCACTACAAATGCTTCTCCAAAAAATTTTCTTTCCAAATGACCCAATGACCCTTTTTTATACTACTCTATTGGAAAACCAACAGCCGAGAGTAAATCAAACCAACGGCTGAGATTAAGACTACTCAACAGCCAATAATAGAATTGATTGCAAGGTGTCCAAAAGGGAATCACTAAATTAGTAAATAATTATCCTTGCATAACAATTATTTACTAATTCTCGGCAAGCGGACAAACAGCTGTCCAAACTACCCATAACTAATGCTGCTATTTTTAGGTAAGGACGAACAGCTGTCCAAGCTACCCATAAATACTTCTGCTATTTCCGAGTCAAAAATAACAGCTGTCCAACTAACAATAATTAACCACCTCTGTCATTGTTATCTCCCACAACTTCTCTTGCCTATCTAAGATAAATTTGTTATTAGAACAAGGATTTACAAAAGATCATAACTCATTTCATCACAAATCCCTTGATTTCAACTTCACATTCTTGACTAGTTTGGCCAAACTCTCACTTATATCTCTGACTGACTTGACTACCCAGCAAGCCAAGGTTGCCCAAACTCATCTCTAAGACTTGGAGATTTTAAAATTGCTACCTCCTAAGACCACCGCTCCTACTGACAAAAAAAAAGAGGGGCCCAAATTGCAATGAGACGATGGTGTGAAAACCTCACAATAGGTACCTAGCAGTAAGGTTGTATAAAAATTATATACTCTGCAGAAAGAAGGGATCAAAGAAAGGTAAATCTAAACATTCCTAGCAAGGATGTCATATGATCAATATAGACTTTAATCGTATCAATATATTATAACAATAATATCCATCCCTTTCTCTTTACATATAGATCAGTTAGAACTTCATAGTATTCGCAAGTATTTAATAAGAACTCTCAATATATTCAGATCAATCTAAGTCTTCATATACAGATTGTTATTATATAGAGATATACAATCTCTTCATATCTATAGAGTTCATACTTATCATATCAGTGATATATATATATATATATATATATATATATATATTCCTCGTGTTTTGGATATGAGATTGGTATAGCTACAATTTTTTCAATATTCAGAACAAAACTATTCTTTGACAGCAATGCCCTGCAGATTACTCTTCATAGCAGAACATTTGAGGTGATCAAACTCTCCAGTTCAAACAGCTAATGATATTGGTGTTTATTACATAGGAAAAAGTCCCTTGTAATCAGGATTATATGAAATTAATCGAAACCCTAAGAGATTTCATGAGGGGACATTACAGTGTGAAAATCTTAATATACAAATACTTCATGACTATCAGCAAATGGTTGCTATCATGCAATGAACCTCAATGAACAAGCAGATAGCACAAGATAGAGAAATTCCTCCAATCTCCAATGTCTACCAACCTACTCTATTTATTTATTTATTTAAACTATCTTCAACTAAAATTTCGTTATATATAACATTATTTGTTTAACACTTAAGCTTCCAAGTCACTCTATTTGACCAAGCAATTCCTCCTCACTTAATGTAGACTTTGAACCAACACAACAAGCTAAATGCCAACATTGTTTGCAACCAATTCAACAACAGCAAGATTGCAAAAGAATCCTTTGGGATCCCCTACTTCAAATCAGCTTCTACAACTTGTCTTTATTGCATTCCATAACGAAAAACAGAAAGAAGATACAGAACAGCATCAATGCTATTCAGCATGTTTAGACCATAATATATAAAACAATTACAGCATCTTGAATTCCTATTCATGTCATTGTCATGTCTTGATTAAAATCTGGTTTTGCTAATCTCTAATCAAATTGTTCACATGGACTTTATAAAGTTCATAGAAATTCATAAGGGAGCTCTATTGTCTACACATGAGTGCCTCAAAAATTGCAAAATGGAATCCATTGCAAGGCATACGCATCAGGGAGCAAATTTAGAGGCAAACAATAAAATGAATGTAGGGTTTTAAAACCATCACGTTTACTTTCATTCCAACAAAAATTCATTTAAAAATCTTTTTCAGTGGTTCACTTCATGCATGGGATATGCACCCAAAATGTAAGGTGGATACACACCATGCATGATCAAGTGCATATAGGGAGATTACATGAGCATTGGATGCAGGTATGGATCAAATTTGGTCCCTTGTAGACAACAATTGGCCATAATGTGCATCCAAGAACCTTTGAAGACACTATATCTGTTATATGTTGATACAATCCATGAACATTGTGGGAATTCTATTTTGTTTTAGGCAAATGACTATTGATATACCTATACGCCAAAGTATTCACACCTTGAAGGCATGGCAACCAACATATGACATCAGATCCATATAGAATGTAATAAAAATATCCAAAGTGATCAGAGCCAAAATCATCGCTCTTGAAGATATCACCTCTATGCTTATCACCCCTTCCATGTACCGAGTTTTATGTTTGAAACAAATTGTATAAAAGATGTGTTTTTATGTTCTTACAAAAGATTCTATCTCCAATCGAAATTAAACTATATGATATTGTATCTTATTAAGCAAGAGTGCAAGATTCTATTTTCTATAGCACTTCTCATTTCTTGATAATACTTTACAAACAAAAGTAGAACAACTTATATGAATTATATCCTATTAGGCAAGACTGCAATATCCACTCCTGGTTTTATCCTGCCAAAATTATATTTTTCTTTGTTAAATGGATTGCTTTACAATATAAATATCACAATCAAACTATAACTAAATGATTTGTTACAAAATTGAGGACTCTCATGCAAACAATAATTATGAATAGCACATACTAAGTTTGATTATTATCAAATGAT
The DNA here is from genome assembly GCA_028749045.1 of Cupressus sempervirens. Lineage (NCBI taxonomy): Eukaryota > Viridiplantae > Streptophyta > Pinopsida > Cupressales > Cupressaceae > Cupressus > Cupressus sempervirens. The sequence goes on along the minus strand of CM053791.1, from coordinate 366,210,794 downwards.
GCAGTGGACTTTCAAATAGCTTGGCTAACATACGAATCCACTCCAAAGCTTGATTTTTTGAAATTGACGCGTCAATTTTCACATTTACAGAAAATCTCATCTATCTCTTGATATATGGACAAATTATTTTTTCTTGACTAATGTAACTATATACAGGCATGTTATGATTGTTTCTTTCAGAACATGTTATTCAGATCATTCCTCTCTCATTCAAAATTTTCTCGTCCTTGTGCTCTCTTGCACTCTGACAATGGATCATGTACTGTGATCTGACATGTTGATGGTAAAAAAAATTTACACAATCAAATCCAGAAACCCTCATGAACATTCATATGAATTGTGGAAATCTGATAGCATTGAAATATATTCAAGTTAGCAGGGGAGACTTGATGATCTTCAATATGGTTAAATTGCTAATGATTTGGTGATAGCAATTGTCCAACATTTCTTTGTTGTATTCCTAATCTGTATTCATTTTCTCAACAATTTATACTCAATTTGTAATAATAAACAACAATACTGCAACAAATCTAAGTTTTCATTCAAGCACTATTTATCTCCCAACACATCAAACAAAACCAGTACTAACCTGTATGGCAGACGGTAAGTCCTGGCTAAGAACTGGCTTATTTTGTACTGATTCATCTGAAACAATATTAATCGATGGATTATGTATTATAGGGATAATGATGTATTTGATTAATGAGTCTGCCAACCTTGCAAATGCAGAATCCAATATCCCTATTATCTGCAAATAAAAACAAAATTACTATTCCTCCATACCAGTGCAGGTGCTCATCTAATATCAAACAATAGCATCAATCAGCTAGACCACTTAATATTATTCTAGACAGCCAAAAACTTATTCAAAATCTGCATGGTTTAGGTAGCAAGACATCTACCATAGTAACCGTGCAAGAAGACATGATTGGTTACAAAATACTTTATTCTAATAAACATCAAATATAGCTTGAGAGAGGGTGAAAATAAATTGTGTGTCTATGGATGACAATCATTTTTCTATTTAACATTGATATATATATTGACAATTTTCAGTTTATTCAAAATGATAACATAAAAAGCAGTGGGATCATAAACAAGAAAAATATGCAATAGAGCCACCTATGAAGAAAGACCAGGCAACAATTATCTATATAGTAACAGATAACTAAATTTCAGAATGGAAATATTTAAATATGAATAATTATGATGCAATCTGTGTAGCTGAAAATTATATATAAAACAAAGAACCTTGTCATTTTATTATTTAGAGAACAAATTATGAATCACCATGGGATATTAGTAACAGAGTACAGCAGGTAAACAGAGATCATTCTCAAATCTCAAAATATATGTAATAGGGGGTATCACAGATGTGTTTACAAATATGTCAACTCTTTAGATGGAGTTGTCAAAATGTAATTCTAGAAAAGTAATCATAATATGAAATCAATATAACCAGTATAGAAATCTTGAAACATATAAAAAGATGATGAAAGATATCAATCAATTTGGGGCTGGCATGTCCCCATTTTAAGATAGAATTTAAATAAAAATTAAATAATAAATACTATTACATAACTAATGATGATAAAATCATATATTAAAATACAAGATAAATAATAATAATAAAATAAAAAATAACATATGTATAATCTATTATCAAAAAAATAAGATTTAAAATTATTAAATAATAATTAAATTACAATGCATGAATAAATAAATAAGATTACCTTTCTAAATAAGATTTAATAATAAATGATAATTTTAAAAAAACAAATAAGTAAATAAATAATATAATAAAGAATAACATAAATTAACTAGATCTAATGAAAAGTCAAGAGATATGTTATAAAGAGATGTGACTCTTTCAAATTAACATAAAAAGGGGAGGAGAGTTGATTTGAAAGGAAATAAGAAGAAAAAGACAGAAGTTAAAGAAGGATTAATAGAAGAGGAAAGGAATGTGAAGAAAATAAGAAAGTGAATTTTTCAAAAGATAACAATGATAAAAGGATGTGACCTTTTGAAAGGGTTGTAATTATGAAGGGTTGTGACTTTTCAAATCAATTATGATTATAAAAGAGAATATAGATACAATATGTTTTCTTCACAAGGAGGAAATAAGGAATCTTATATGATTCTAAGATATATTATATCTATATGATATGCATATTTCTATATACAATTATTGATTGTATATCAATAAGTATAACTATTGGAGTATTAATATCATTTACAATAATGAGATTGTAATATCAATTAATATAGCAAAATCAGAAATATATATTCACATTTCAATCTTACTACTATTTGGCAAAGAAATGAAGATTAAAGTGTTGTCAAGGAGGGGCTTGTGTAAATTCCAAGCAATGGATCTTTGTCCCAAGATAAGGTAGGGGTCAGCATTGTGTAGGCCTTGGTGATACGGACTTGGACCTGTAAACTTTGAGAGAATCCATTGATAGTGGTATCTAAGCAACTTGATTAACACCCATTGCTTCTGTCATGAGTTAGAATACTAATAAGGTTGAACATAAGCATTAAAGATAACTTTAGGAGTATGGTGTTACCAAGGAGGGCTTTGTGTGAATCCAAGCTAATGGATCATATCCCTATAGAAGGTAGGGGTCAGCGATCTGTAAACCATCAGGGTGCAGACTTGGACCTATAAACTTTGAGGGAGTCCATAGCTGATGTCTAGGAAACTTGAATAATCTATACCATCTATCCATAAACCAAATAATAATATGATTGGATAATTGGAATTATTACTGACATATTCCTGAGACTTATTACGTTATGATTGACTAATAAGTATCAATCATGACCGACCCCAAAAAGGGGACATCACAGTGGTATCAAAGCATGCTCTTTCCATCTGTAGGGAAAAGAGGATATGGGGAAATAATTCATATAAAAGACTTATGTGGAAATCCAATAGATATTGGAAGATATCCAATCATAGCCACAAAACGACCTAAGAATAAGGACTAAAAGATGCACATCTTTCAAATCAATATAATTATCTAATTGCTTGAGGTCGAGCAACTTGAGGAAAGGCGGACTGTCATGTCCCCATTTTATAATAGAATTTCAATAATAATTAGATAATAAAATATTATCAAATAACTAATGATAACAAAATCATATATTAAATTAATATTAAAATATAAATAATAAATAATATGTATATAATCTATTGTCAATAAAATAATATTTAAAATAAGAATTAAAACAACTAGATAATTATAAAATTATAATGCACGAATAAATAAATCAATTAACTATAAGAGAGAGCGGACTATCATGTCCTCATTTTATAATAGAATTTCAATAATAATTAGATAATAAAATATTATCAAATAACTAATGATAACAAAATCATATATTAAATCAATATTAAAATATAAATAATAAATAATATGTATATAATCTATTGTCAATAAAATAATATTTAAAATAAGAATTAAAAAACTAGATAATTATAAAATTACAATGCACGAATAAATAAATCAACTATAAGAGAGAATATTGTTGAAAGTATGTTACCCTTTGAAATAGGATTTAATAATAAATGATAATAAATAAATATATAATATAATATAGAATAACAAAAATAAACTAAATCTAATGAAAAGTTAAGAGATATGTAACAAATAGATGTGACTCCTTCAAATTAAGATATAAAAGGGAGGAGAGTTGATTTGAAAGGAAATAAGAAGAAGAAGAAAAGAGAGGAGTTAAAGAAGGATTAATAGAAGAGGAAAGGAATGCAAAGAAAATAAGGAAATGAATTTTTCAAAAAACAACAATGATGAAACAATGTGACTCTTTGAAAGGGTTGTAATTATGTAAAGTTGTGACTTTTCAAATAAATTATGATTATAAAGGATACTATAAATACAATGGGATGTCTTCAAAAGGACGAAATAAAGAATTCTATATGATTCTAAGATATATATATGATATACATATTTATATATATGAATATTGATCATATATCGATAAGTATCACTATAGTAATATTAATATCATTTACAATAATGAGATTGTAATATCAATCATAATAGCAAAATCAAAAATATATATCTCTACATTTCAATCATACTACTATTTGGCAAAGAAGGGAAGATTAAAGTGTAAATTGCAAGCAATGGATCTTTATCCCAAGATAAGGACGGGTCTGTGTTGTGTAGGTCTTTGTTGATACGAACTTAAAACCTATAAATTTTAAAGGAATCCATTGATAGTGGTATCTAGGTAACTTGGTTAAAACCTGTTGGTTGGATATTTTGCAACCAACAATTTTGGGTAAAATCCAGTCGCAAAATAGGTAGACAAACCACAACATGTTAGACAAAGTCTCTCTTAACTTAAGGGCTCATTTGGTTGCCGACATAGGAATTGAGAATAGGAATGCATATTGGGAATAGGAATGACTATTCTAATAATAACTATTTTTTGGAATGAACATAAGCTCATTTTAGGGGCAAAATGAGAACATGTATTCCTATTCCATATTCCAATTGACGCACCAAATGGAATATAGTAAACATTTTCCTAATTTCCTATTCCTATTTCAGCAAACAAATAGGCCGTAAAGTGAAGGGTCCCCCTTCTCACCATTCTTTGGATCAACTCAAGGTAAGCAAGAATTCAACAGATTTGAAAAGTTATTACCAATATTCTTTCCTCTTAGCTTTTAGAAAAGAATCCACTTACCCGCAGAGCGAGTAATGAACAAGATGAAACCTTGAACTACACTTCTATCTAAAGTTGTAAACGGTGATATCGATAAACCAACACTAACTCAAAGGCTAGCCGAAAGCGTACTAGTTTGGCTCTAAGTCCAGTCTTAATCTATACTATAATAATAACTTTTACTATTGGGGTACAAAGACTTCTAGAAGTACAGAATTATATCTATTTTTGTGAATTAAGAAAGAGATACAAGCTACAGTCAAAGCTTCTAGTCTATATATCTCCACAACCACTCCCAGTCAAAGCTTCGACTCCAATTGCTTCCTAACTCTTTATACGCTATTATCATGAATGCAATAAACAAAATTAATCAAAGATAACAAATGCAAATCACAGTCAAAGCTTCCAACTTGCACAAGTCACAATTGTACTCAATCAAAATTCAGCTTCAATTGTCTCTTTGTATTAACTTTTCTTTCAAAATACCACTACACAATCAAAGTTTGCTTGCACAATTTCTCCAGAGCTCTCTTGCATACAAATAAAAGATGATTTTACAATGAGAGAGCACTCCTTTATATAGGCAAAGGAGTTGAGAAAAAGGAGAAAAAAGTGGGAGCAACTCAACCTTGACCCAATCTAACTAACAAGAGAAATTATTGGATAACATGTCATAAGGACATTAAAATTGTATTGTATGTAATTACACAATTTCATGCAATACATCATCTTCAACTACAAACTTTGAAAAGAGATGAAAGAAGGCGGAAAATAAGTAAAACAATCCTAAGGATTGTTCTTAAGTGTCTTGAACTTGATGATGACATCATGCACTACAGTAAGATCTAAGATTTCCATTGTCTTTGATATAGCTTTTTATTCTGACTATGTCAACATATGTTGATTTTACACCTTTACGATTTGCCACAAAAGAATCATGTAGGTGCTTTGCTAAGGTTTTGTACAAAGAAAACCTATTCATTGTGCGAGAACCAAAATCTTCAAAATCTAGATCAGCATTAACTCTGATTGTATATTCTAAAGTCACCTCATCTATTGCAATCAAGTTGTCATGCTCGATAAGAACTTGACATCCCATTTATTCCAGGTCACACATCACCTCAATTTCAATTGACTAACAATCTTCTAAGGCTTCCTGCCTCAACATCTCTTCCTTATAACCCATTAGTCCATGACACTTGTACAACAATTCGCAAGATGGGACAACATCGCATGCAACCAGGTCATCCAAATCAGAATTGGCAATTTCATCCCAATCACACAAAATTTCCTTTAAGGTGTTAGCTTCTTGATTCAAAGATGCAATCAGTTTATGCAGCATCTCTTCGATATTTCTAATACGTTCAAGAATTATGATTGCATCTATGATGGCCTAAACTCCTTCAGAGACAACTCCAAACCAAGTTTTTGCCACTTTCACAATCCACTTCTCTCGAGGCAGCTGAGATGTAGTGACTGCATGTTGCAAAGACTATTGTTGAATAACCTCGTTTAGGCGAGCAACCTCCTGCTTGAGCTGATTTTTCTTCTCCCACAACTTGTGATTACTCTTTGATACATTAGCAAGTGCATCATGAGCATCTTGTAGACAACCCAACCATGATTGCTTACCAAGTTCAATTTTCGTGAACTTGTAATCCGAATAGTTAAATTCTTTAGCCGGTTTGTCCACCAATGGTTCAGCAACCTCTACAAACTTAGTCTTATCGGAATCAACTTATCCTTGAAACAATCTTATCTTTCAAAGATTTAGACTTAGTTTCTTAATAGGAAGATATTATTTGGGGGCAGCACAACCTTCCTTCTCTTCATGGTGATCTCACCCAAGCATGCAAGTAAACTAAAACCTTCACCTTGTTGGGTGGATATTTTGCAACCAACAATTTTGAAAATCCAGTCGTAAAATAGGATGACCAACCACAACATGTGAGATGAAGTCTCTCCTACCTTAAAGGGAAGGCTCTCCCTTCTCACCGTTCCTTAGATTAACTCAAGGTAAGCAAGAAGTTGAGAGATCTGTGAGGGGTGTTACCAATATTCTTTTCCTCTTAGCTTTCAGGAAAGAATTCACTTACCCGAGAGCAAGTAACAGGCAAGATAAAATCTCTAACAACACTTCTATCTAATAGTTAGAAACAGTGATACCAATACACCAACACCAACTCAAAGGCTGATTGAAAGCGTACCAGTTTGGCTCGAAGTCCTATTTGTTTAATTTATAAGTAAAATCACTACCATTGGGGCACAAGACTTCCAAAAGTAGATGATTTTTATTCTATCCTATAAGAAAAACCTCTACCATTGGGGCACAAAGGCTTCCAGAAGTAGGGAAACTCTAACTATTTTTCATGAATTTGAGACGGTAATACAAGCTACAATCAAAGCTTCCAATCTATGTATCACCACAATCGCTCCCAATCAAAGCTTCGGCTTCGATTGCTTCTTAACTCACTATGCTCTATTATTGACACACAATAATAACATGAATCAAAGACAATAGGCACAAGTTACAGTCAAAGCTTCTAATTTGCTCTATCACAATTGCTTCCAGTCAAAGATTCAAATCCAATTGCTTCTTTTATTCACTTCTCTCCCAAATTGGTACTACACAATCAAAATTATGCTTGCACGATTTTGGCAAAGTTTTCTTGCATACAACAAACTATGATTTTTATAATGAGGGGCACTCCCTTATATAGGCAAAGGAGTTGGGAAGACGAACGAGGAAAAATTGAGAGCAACTCAACCAACTTTGACTTGGTCTAACTAACAAAAGAAATTATTGGATTACATGTCATTACACATGTAAATCATATTACATGTAATTACACATTTTCATGCAATACATCCCCTTCAATTACAAACATGAAAGAAGAAGAAGAAAGTGTTGACGCTATTGATTATGAATGTTAATCCTGTGGACTATCAGCAAAAGCTTTGCACTTCGTGATGATCGTGGGATCAGGAATTCTTGTATTTTGCGCTACTGCATTAACCTTGATAATCATGGCGTTGTGACTTTTGATAGTCTCTTACTCTCTTTGATAAATTGTCCATTATCATTTTAAATCTTGATGTGATCAAGTTTTTTCTCGTTCAAGTTATTGTGAACTCTCCTTTGTAAATTGGCAAATTCTGGGATCTTTGACACTTTGAAAACATTCTCAATGGTGTCCGGATGTAAACTCGGAATAACTTTCCATCAGCACCTTTAACTTTTCTTTTTTTTTGAAACAAAGTGCTTCGTGCATTCCCACATGAACTCAAGTTCTCACACAACCATTGGGAAAATGGAGACCAAATGAATTACTACTTCTTGAGAATCAAAACATGCCTTCATGACGGGATATCTCTGTTCTTTGAAGAAGTTTTGACATATCTTGAAAAGTGTGTTGCAACATGAAGATGATAACATCTTAAAATGAGATTGAATCCTTGAGAACTTTGGGATTTGAGTTATAATGACGAATCCATTAGGGGTGGGTATTTAAAGTATGGATTAGACACTCATGGAACACATATGATGGCTGGAAATGAACTAGAAAGCATATGTATTTGGATGGAAAGAGCCAAAGTTGAGCTTGGAAAGATGGATTGCATATGGGCAATGATGGGTTTTCGTCGGTATGGCCAAGAATGCAAGTTGGAATGCATATGAATATGTAAAAATGATAACTTTGACTTTTAAAGTGTGACCTTTAGTCAAAAATGGGTTCTCTTGATGGCATTACACGTAAAGTGGATTACATGTAAAATGAACATGTATTTAGGTTCGGAAGATGGAAATGCGTGTAAATGAGAACAGAGAGTAAGATGTGTGAAAGTGGGAATGGAGAATGAGATTACATGTACATGTGGATGATGGATGGAAATACATGTAATCGAATGTGAAGAGTGAGATCCGAAGCATTATGATAGGTAATCATGGAGGTGGAATGAAATGATGCACTTGCATGAAATGGTGAAAGGTTAAGTGAAATGAAACATGCTCAAGTTCTTGGGAAAGAACTTGCAATTTCTTCAAAAAGAAGAAAAATGAAGAAGCAAGCAACAAAAACAAGTACAAAACAAACACATACTTTTGGTTTGAGACACAAACATGTCAACAGACAAGTGGTTTTATCATGCAATTTCGAATTTGGAGTTTGGGAAAAAATTTAAAATGTGAAAATGAGAATGTACATCATATTTAAAGGGAAAAAACACTTTTCATGGCATCTCTATCAACAAGTGTAATACATCAAGCTAAAATGTGCAAGATAATAGCAAGATAAGTATAAATTAATCAACAAAATTGAAAATGTCCACTTACTTGTTAATGATCCAACAATGAAGGAGGAAGAAGCTCTATCTTTGAAAAATTCCAAAAAAAACTTTGATTTCTTCAATACTTGTGATGATGAATGATTAATGGGAAAGAGATGAGGCATTTTTCATGTATATGCCCAAAAACTTGGTCAACAAACACCAAAACACAAATCATTTTTGGCAAAATGCATGAAAAGAACCCGTTTTTGTCAAAAACATGGTTTCATTGGGGCATTGCATGGAGCGATTTTCATCTTAGAATGCAAAAACATGACCCTCGATGTCATATACAATGATCAAAACTCCAAAACGACCCTTCCTTTAGCAAAAACATGGATTCGAATGGCCCAAATCTGGGCGTTTTTTGTCCAAAATGTGGCTCCAAATGAGTTTAAAATGAAACGTTTTTCACATGAATAGGGATGTCAGATGCATGGAAATGCATAAGGATGCAAAAACGCCTCTTGAGGAAGAGATTTCAAGTCATTTCATGGAAGAATCCAAGCAAAATCATCAAAAACATATTCTTGGAGGCCATAGACAGACGTTTTTGCTCTAAGGGTCAAAAATGGGTTCTCAAGAGGCAATAACATGTGTTAAAAGTCCAATGCACTCTTGGAGTATTATTACGTGTTTTTAAAACATGTATTTGGCTTCTTGAAGCCCAAACGCACTCTTGGAGTGCATTTACATATTTTGAAAACATGCATCTTGAGCAAAAACGGGTTCTAACGATGCATGTGCATATTTTAAAATATGCTTTATGTGCTTTCCCATGTTGAACACGCTCTTGGAGTGCATATGCATGTTTTGAAAATATGCAATATGCTTAGCTCATTCTTGGGAGGCCATTTCATATTTTGAATAAAAGACATTTACATGATTTTAATTCAAAAGCTCACTCTCTAGATGCATTTGCATATTTTTAAATGGGTCTAAAGAATGAGATGCACAACTTAAGCAGTTTAAATAAGCACGTGGCAATTTAATTTTTGATGAAATATTACTTAAATGGGCCATAAATAACATTTACACTATCATATTAAAAATGTAATGTGCAAATACCATTTTAAAAGTAATATTTACTAGGTTGTTTTAATTTAAAACTCAAAAATTAAATTTAAATATATAGTTTATATAGTCACTTAAGTGAAAAGTCAAAAAGTAACTCAACTTAAAAATACAACATAAAGTGCACTATAGATACTTTAAGTGAAAAATTAAAAAGATAAAGTAACTTAAAAACATAACATAAAGTGAATTTATGTTATATTTTTTAAAAAGTGAATGTCAACTTAAAAATATAACATGATATTTTTTATTCGTGCAATTGCACATGGAGAGTCACTTAAGTGAAAAATCATTTAGTGCAACTTTTGGGCACAAAAATATCATTTTAAAAGTAATATTTACTAGGTTGTTTTAATTTAAAACTCAAAAATTAAATTTAACTATATAGTTTATATAGTCACTTAAGTGAAAAATCAAAAAGTAACTCAACTTAAAAATACAACATAAAGTGCACTATAGATACTTTAAGTGAAAAATTAACAGGATAAAGTAACTTAAAAACATAACATAAAGTGAATTTATGTTATATTTTTCAAAAAGTGAATGTGAACTTAAAAATATAACATGATATTTTTTATTTGTCCATTGCACATGGAGAGTCCACTTTTTGGGCAATAACATGTGTTAAAAGTCCAAACGCACTCTTGGCTTCTCGAAGCCCAAATGCACTCTTGGAGTGCATTTACATATTCTGAAAATTTTAAAATATGCTTTATGTGCTTTCCCATGTTGAACACGCTCTTGGAGTGCATATGCATGTTTTGAAAATATGCAATATGCTTAGCTCATTCTTGGGAGGCCATTGCATATTTTGAATAAAAGACATTTACATGATTTTAATTCAAAAGCTCACTCTCTAGATGCATTTGCATATTTTCAAATGAGTCTAAAGAATGAGATGCACAACTTGAGCAGTTTAAATAAACACGAGGCAATTTAATTTTTGATGAAATATTACTTAAATGGGCCATAAATAACATTTACACTATCATATTGACAATATAATGTGCAAATATCATTTTAAAAGTAATATTTACTAGGTTGTTTTAATTTAGAACTCAAAAATTAAATTTAATTATATAGTTTATATAATCACTTAAATGAAAAATAAAAAAGTAACTCAACTTAAAAATACAACATAAAGTGCACTATAGATACTTTAAGTGAAAAATTAAAAGGATAAAGTAACATAAAAACATAACATACAGTGAATTTATGTTATATTTTTCAAAAAGTGAATGTCAACTTAAAAATATAACATGATATTTTTTTATTCGTGCAGTTGCACATGGAGAGTCCACTTTTTGGGCACTAAAATAGTCAGATCTTTTGATTGCCAACTCTAATTAAGCCCTAAGATATACCGAATTGAAGGAAAAACCGAAAGCAATGACTTGAGAAAAACCAAAGCACCAAAAACCAACAAACACACACTCAAAAACAGAAGAAAGGACATTGAAGGCCTTAAAAATCAAGCATAGGCCCGACAATCAAAAAAACTAAAAAGACTTGACGAAAGCCTT